>JASHHO010000052.1:600000-883816 GCA_039763685.1 Aspergillus micronesiensis | reverse complement strand
TTGTCCAAGGGGAAAGTCGGGAGGATATCATCGCGTTCTCAACTGTAGGGGCACGAGGCGTGGTCGTGGCGTTTTGGGTGCCTCCCGGTAAGGGGGGTGCTCGCGCCGGCCGGTGGGGAGTGCTCAGTACATCAGGAGCGGGCGACCCCGCGACAGAAGATCGAGGGGTGGCCTCTAGCTCTTGCACACGGCTGAGAGCATTGACTGGTGGGCGCACGGGCTTGGTGTGGCTTGCAATCCACAGAGTTACTTGGGGTGTCGCCATTCACTTCGTCGTTGGCGCTAGGGGGAGCAATGGCCGTCAGAATCTCGGACTGGGCCGCAGAGGTAGGGTCATGAGTTGACCATCATAGATATCAACAGATCGGGCAATGAGCGTTCTTCGCCCGTAATCTTGTCCGAATTATCGAAGATAGTGGGTTGGAAGAAAACCCATAGGAGCCAAGTGCACCTCATCGTAAGCCTTGAACGTGTATTTGCTCGTGTCCTGGCCGGCCACCCGCAGGTGGAAATCAAATACCTGCACAGAGACACTCGCCTCGTTCATCGTGCAGACGCTCTTCTTCAGCTCCTCCGCAAGAAGGAAATCGTATCGCCTCCACAGGTTGATATCAGCATAGGGGAAGTGGTCGTACAGCATCATTTTGATGAAGGTCTCTGTGACATCCTGCCCACCAAACTTCAAGTTGACACGAGAGTTCTCCACACACATGCCTTCCTCCACGCAGCAGATTGAGGTCTTCTGCGCGCCAATATCTACCACACAGGCCGAGGTGAACCCAGCACCGAAAGTGGCAGCCAAGCTCTCTTGGATGAAGCAGACTCGCGCAAAGGCGAACTCCCTCATCAGCATTTTCCAGGACTTGCGAGACATAGGACTTTTCGTACAGATCTGGGATGACAAACACGCACGAATACTGAGTCCAGTTTTTTTACTGGTCAGGCCCAACTGGGTTTTGATCGTGTCTTCGAGGATCAGGGAGATGTCCACAAATAGTAGTCGTTTGCTGGGATAGTCGCGCTCATTGCACCATCCAATCTCATAGGCCAGTAGAGCTTGTAGCGAGGTTTCGACGCATCTGGAATCCGGAGAGCCTGCTGGCCCACGATGTACTGCGGCGCGGGGTCCTCGAGTTCCGTCCATTCAATCCGCATGGGGTCATTGTGTTCGGAGATGGTCTCCGGTACGGTTCTGCGGTTGTAGTTGATCACCATTTCCTTCGAGTTCGGCAACGTTCGGCGCTTGTTCTGTCGCATGTGTACCTTGAGTTCCGCAGACATGGTAGTGTACTGCGACGCAAACTGAGAAGGCAGATCAGTTAGCTGACGATGACTGGAAGCCGGACAAACCGAACAGTAACGACGTACCTCCGGTCCAAACATCTTCTCCGGCTCCATCTCCGTTCCATCGTCCAATTTCAGCCGTTTGGGGTATGGCTCCTCCTGCTCCTCCGACTCACTCTTATCCGACCGGTGTGCGATCACCATTGGGACGGTCTTGGGCAAGGCATCGTGGAGAGACCGATTCGCAGGTTCTGACTTCCCAGATGTATCACAATGACCTTGGAACCGGCCGCTTCAGCGGGGGTCTCCTCCGCGTCCTCCATGTTGGTGTCACCATCTACATCCGCGTCGGCTTCTGGCATCCCCATGTCATTTGGTTTCGCCATCGCCAGCGCACGATCCCGATCTTTGGCGGTCTTGGTCATGCGATTTCGATTCTCGTCATTTTGTAACCGGAACGCGAGGTACTGGTCGTCACGCTTGAGGTAGTCACTAGGAGCAGACCGTCATGTCAGCGAGACAGAAAATACAGGCAGAAGAATTGGCGAGTAAGGGCAACGCGACAGAACTGAGATCGATCACCACGTACGTATAGTAATTCTTCTGGTTGATGGGTGGAATCTGGGGCCAGCTCGACAGTTCCATGTTGTTATCGGTCCTTTCTAGGCCTAGAGGATCAAGAATTAGCGCACTGATGGATCCAAGACTCTGTCCACGCGATCGGAGGACCAACCTTCATCCCGCAGGAGGGCCTTGCCCGACTTTTGCCCACCATGATGGACAGCTGCTCTCGTCAGGAATGGCCGACAGAGCCCGACAATGCGAGAGCAGGCGAGGTACACGAGGAAATGACTCGCGCAGGGTGGTGGGAGGATGGGGACGATCGGTCGACCAGGGGGGGGCGGAGATGTTGAATTGGGGACGGATGACGGGGCGGTGGTGGTGCGGAAGTCGGAATGATGACGATGATGGGGATGCGATGCAGGGCGGAGGAGACTCGCCGAAACACCAGCAGACACCCACGCACGCGCTCACACACAAGGTCTGTTCAGCTTCGTCTCGTCCGCTTCTTCAGCCTGAGGCGATCGGGATTGAGTATATTATTGACAGCTCCCCCGTCCAAACGGCGTGACAAAGGACGACTGGGCAAGCTTGGGCCATGCCGATCGGCAGCGCAGGAGAATGCGGGCCAATATTAATGGTTGCCACAACCGATTTAGTCAGCCCTGGGGCTGCGTGTTGCTCGTTCTTTTCATCGGAGGCCCTTCTTGATGTCCTCAAGCAAAGCCAACACGCCCTCCGGACGCCTCCTTTCGACTCCGACGACAAACCGCCTTCCTCGCGACCTCGTCCGCTTGCCTCCCCGCCCGTCCGCTGCTCGCCGCATCCCCCGTCTCGCGTCGCTCTCCCCGACGTCCTCTCGTGAACAGTGACGACTCCCTACTTGACACCCACCGCCCATCCCTTTCACAGATACAACCATGGGTGGCTCTCTCTCCCGTTTATGGTCCCTGTTCTGGTCGAAGAAAGAGATCCGCATTCTGATTCTAGGCCTCGTACGTGAATCATGGTTCTGCACTAAGGCATCAACTTGCTAGCGAGTCTGGGGCTGATCCACTCTGGTTGTTTAGGATAACGCTGGGAAAACCACCCTCCTCTATAGACTGAAGGTATGCACAGGTCCTTCCGAGTCTGGATGACAGATCGGCTCTCTCGAAGCACTCGCTGACCCTACGCGCCTACGCGCTCGACAGATTGGCGAAGTCGTCACCACGATACCGACCATTGGCTTCAATGTGGAATCTGTCAGCTACCGGAATTTGAACTTTAATGTTTGGGTAGGTCTATCGCCGGAGAGGCAAGAGTTCATCCCGAAGCTATCCGGGGTGGACTCTGTCTACGAGGGTGGCCGTCAGTGACAGCTGTTAATGTTTGTTTCTATTTTAGGATCTGGGAGGCCAAACATCGATCCGACCCTACTGGCGATGCTACTACGCCAACACCGCCGCCGTCATCTTCGTCATCGACTCCACAGACATCGAACGGCTGGGAACTGCCGCGGATGAGCTGGCGGCCATGCTGAACGAAGACGAGCTGCGGGACGCGAACCTGCTGGTATTCGCCAACAAGCAGGACCAGCCCGGGGCTAAGGGCGCGGGCGAGATCTCGGAGGCCTTGAAGCTTGGTGAACTCCGCGACCGGAATTGGAGCATCGTGGCATGCTCGGCGATCGACGGCAAAGGTTTGAATGAAGGCATGGATTGGTTGGTGGTCAGTATCCCCTATTCTGATCCCTACCTGGACCCCTACCTCCGCCCCATCACATCCCTGTCACGGGCAGGAGGGCTCTCTGACGATCATCGCGTGCTGACATGTCTCGACAGCAAACTCTTCAGGCGGAGAACGCATAAGCGCTGGCGCCCTTGTGTCATGTTATAGATTTCTTTGTTATAGTTTCTCTGGCATTGCGAAGGACTTGGACAGGCGTGTCCCCCGCTTCGGAGATGTCATCGGCCTTTTTCTCCCTTCACCTCCCCCTTTATTCTATTTTATCTTCCGGCTCTGCCATGGCTGCGGGGCTGCTGTCGTTTATACTGTAACCTTTTTCCATCCCCGCCATTACTTTTCGACGTGATGCTTTGAAGACCTAGCATAATATATTAATTGACCGAATGATACACCAACATGCAGAGGAGTAGTGGTACGGTCGGCAGCCTTGGACTTGTGAATAGCGTCGTGCCAAGGCGATCAAGATCAAGTCAGTCGGGGGAGGAGAATGAACCGAGGAAAGGGTCCGATTTTCGGGGAAAACGTGCAAATATTCCGCGTGCAGTTCAGTTATCGCCCACGTAGGGCCACAGTAGCGAGGTTATCGGCGACGAGCGCCTATCATGGCGAGTCTATCTGGCTATCAACCCCCCATTATCGCCCGATAATCCCCCAGATAATGAGCGAGTGGCATGTGCGGAGTTACCTAATGACCCTGCAACATCCCTGCCTTATACATAGTACATCGCCTGTCAGTTGCATACTTCCAAATCCTCTTCTTTCCTTTCTCCCCCACCTGATCTCTATCGACCCTTTGGTATCTCTTCCCGTCCTTCCACCCCCACAGCACCATGGCCATTCCCCAGACCCAGATCGCAGCTGCTCTCCCCGCAACAGGGGCATCGGCCGATGTCAAACTCGAAATACGATCAGATTATCCTGTCCCGTCCCCCGCCGAGGGAGAGGTGTTGGTGAAGCTTGAGTTCTCCGGAGTCTGTCACTCCGACGTGCACAGCGTTCGCGGGGAAACCCCATGTTGACCGATGTGGCGGGTCATGAGGGGGTGGGGAAAGTCGTGCAAGGTGAGAAACTCAACCCTTCCATTCCATAGGGTTGTTCAACTTAAGACTGTACTTTTCTAGTTGGGAGTGGGATCAATGAACAGGAATGGCTGGGAAAGAGGGTCGGCATCCGGTTTGTTTGGTCCCAGCAAATATATATCTCGCTCATGCACTACACCATATGCTGATGCTGACTGATGTTTCTAGATGGCTCTATAGCTCCTGCTTGAGCTGCGAGATTTGTGCTATAAATAACACTGCCTGTCCGAACCAGAGAAATGCAGGTGCTGTAAGTCCCAGATACATTTACTTTCGAGGAGTTGAGAACAATGCTGATCAGATCAAGAACGTTCCGGGCACTTTCCAACGTACAAACCCTTTCCGAGCATGATATTCTGAGACCCATGGTTTTGACGAACTCCAGAATATATTGTCAGCCCTGCCATTCATGTCACCAGAATTCCTCCTCAGCTATCCCCGGATGTGGCAGCACCATTGTTGTGCGGTATGTCCCAAATGTGGTCAACGTACTGCACTATTGCTCCGAACTGACTACCAACAGCTGGAATCGCCATGTACTCATCTATCATGAAGACGAAAACCCGTCCCGGAGACTGGATTGTCCTCCCCGGAGCGGGTGGAGGCCTGGGCCATATGTACATGATCATCTTGCTCCCCCTCTTCCGGAAGATTGGCTAATGCATCTCCAGGGGCGTTCAGATCGCCGTCAAAAAAGGCTTGAGAGTCATCGCAGTTGATAGGTATGGACCCTTCAAGCTCACCTCAGCTCCAACTAACTTTGTCCCCAGCGGTGAGAACAAAAGACAGTTGTGCTTGTCCCTCGGAGCAACCAAGTTTTTAGACTACAAGACCGACGACATTGAAAAAGAGGTCAAAGGGCTCACCTCAGGATTGGGCGCTCATGCCGTCATTTGCACGGCGAATGGTGAAGCTGCATATACCCAAAGTATGCGACTGCTTCGTAGTCTAGGAGTGCTTGTCTGTGTGGGGATTCCAAGTGTACCATTCCGGTTGCCAGCTACTCCGTTTGATATGATTGTCAAAGGTAAGCATTTACTTGCCGACTTTCCCTTGGACCTCGGGTAAAGGAATCATGAATCTGACACTCATTCAGGTCTGACGATTGTGGGTAATTCGGCGGGCACCGCAAAGGAAATGGAAGAGCTCATGGAAATGGCAGTCGCGGGAGACGTGTCTGCACATATTGAATGCTTTGATTTCAACGAGATCGAAAATGTCCTGCAGCGACTGGGATGTTCAGAGATTGATGGACGGGCAGTCGTCAAAATTCCGGAATGATCTCGCCCAGCGGGGGTAAACATACGTGACACCGTTTTCCTTGACAGCTCACTAGATCCTGGACGCCTGGGTGGATATTTTCTTGACAGAAACATCGGAAGATACTATGATCAGAACACGCACACCCAGGTAAGAGGTCTACAACGTTCATATAGACACCTGGACCACCAGAGAAGTTCCTGGGAATTGCCATTAATCTGCTAAAACTGTCTTTCTTTTCATACTATTTCCCTCACGTATTGATTGTTAGTATGACTAAAAATAATCCTATCACGAGCAAATTCGGACACGATGGGTCTGTGACAATGGTGCCCAGACAAAACAGGAAAACAACAGTGTCCAGACATGATAAGACACCGAGAGTACATAGGTCCAGCTGTTTGTGGCAGTATTGGAGCGAACCTACGTGGAATGAGTCGTTCACTGACTATTGCTTAGGGAATCTTTCCCATGACGTCGACCTTGCAGACGACTAGGTCAATGAAACATGGCCACTTTGGCTCCTTTTCATGTTCTAGAAGAAAGGATAATCGGCTGAATTTAAATCAACGGATTAAGCCTTTCCTTTTTCCAAGGGACGGAAGCGCACCGACTGCGGAAATCGTTCCGAATACACACCTGGAACAACCTAAGAAGGAACAATACCCTGGGTTAACACGGGCCTCGGCAGATTATCCTACTAAGACCGGCAGATCTATGTCCTCTGGCGGGTTCATAGGCTGCGAAATAAATCACCGTCATTGCAGTGGCAGACGGGTAGATCGGGATCGCCAGCCGGAAGGCGACGGTAACGCCACAGCGATCTGATATGGTTCCCGACTTTTCGGTGCCGGTTCTAACTGTCAGCCCCCAGTAAGGCTTAGGCTTAGGCTTTGGTAGGCGCCGCGGAGGATCCTTCCGAAAGTCTGTACCTGTGTTGACGGCTTCGTGCCTGAAGCCATATGGCATACCCTTTGCCTTGACAATGCGATGGCCCAATTGACCTCCCCGTACAAGGCGCCAGCAAGTCCAGATGGATCGCCTTCATACCCACCAGCTAGAGAATTCACAGAAGAACAGGGTACCAATGGCCTTCCTCAGGGTCTAGACGGTTGACCCGCAATACTATTATTACGCATGCCCCTATCGGTCTCTCATTTGTTGTGAAACACTCAGTGGGACGGGCATGGATGCCAATCCACTACTGCCCATCGATCACAGGTAAAGAAGCCGATACCCGGTCGACTTCTTATCTAACTGCGTGATATTCCATCATGCTTACGAACCATATCGACACTTGCTACTTGCCCTCCACCGCTGCCAGATCTCCACTCACGGTAGTCGGCTCAGCAGTACAACAAACACGAGTAAACACGATGATAGCCACCGGGTATCTCGCATCATACCCGATAGGGGGGTACTATAAGACATTGCCTATACCCACGCTATGGATTCGTTGAAGTGTTGTGAACGAGGTGTCTTTTGGTACGGTTTTCTCCCTCAATCGGATCACAAGCGCCATGGAGAAGAACTACGACCCCTCCGATGACTCCTCGAGGTCACAACTTCCAGAAGCTAAAAGCTATGAAACCCTTGCTGTGCCTAACTTCAACATCCGTGAAGCATCAAGTGCAGAAACCCTCGCCGCCTCCCATGCCAATCATACCAACATCACCCCGCCTCAGGGCAAGAGCTCCGAATGGAGCATGACGCCACGGGTGATCGAACAACAACAACGTGAGGCTGCTGCCGGGTTCAAGAAGCGAGAGCTTGGTGTGACGTGGGAGAACCTCAGTGTCGACGTCCTTGCTGCCGAAGCCGCCGTCAAGGAGAACCTGTTCACACAATTCAACATCCCCCAACTGATCAAGGATCGGCGTCGAAAGCCACCCATGAAGTCGATCTTGTCCGAAAGTCACGGCTGCGTCAAGCCGGGAGAGATGCTTCTCGTCTTGGGTCGACCTGGATCAGGGTGCACCACCCTCCTCAACATGCTTTCCAACCGTCGTCAGGCTATCATACCATCAGTGGCGACGTGCGGTTTGGAAACATGACCCCCGATGAAGCCGGTCAATATCGATCTCAAATTGTGATGAACACGGAAGAAGAGCTGTTTTACCCCCGCCTCACCGTCGGTCAGACCATGGACTTTGCCACCAAACTCAAGGTTCCGTCGCACCTCCCAGACGACTCCAAGACAGTCAAAGAATATGCTGCCGAAACAAAACAGTTCCTTTTGGAGTCCATGGGAATTGCGCATACCTTCGATACGAAGGTGGGAAATGAATTCGTTCGTGGTGTCTCCGGTGGAGAGAGAAAGCGTGTGTCCATTATCGAAGTGCTTGCTACAAAAGGCTCAGTCTTCTGCTGGGACAACAGTACACGAGGTCTCGATGCTAGCACTGCCTTGGAGTGGGCCAAGGCCCTTCGTGCTATGACGGACGTTCAAGGGCTTTCCACCATCGTCACATTATACCAGGCAGGCAATGGTATTTATAACCTCTTCGACAAGGTGCTTGTCCTGGATGAGGGGAAGCAGATCTATTACGGTCCTGCGGCGGCGGCAAAGCCATTTATGGAAGAGCTAGGATTCGTGTATAGCGATGGTGCCAATATTGGTATGAGATCCCACCTCAACAAGATGCTTATCTTCAGTACTGACTGAACAATCCAGGTGACTATCTAACCGGTGTGACGGTTCCAACCGAAAGAAAGATCCGACCTGGATACGAGAATACATTCCCCGAAATGCCGATGCCATCCTGTCCGAATACAAAAAGTCGCCCATGTACAATCACATGATATCCGAGTATACTTATCCAAACTCTGATATCGCCCGTGAGAGGACGGAAGCATTCAAGGATTCGGTTGCCTTTGAAAAAGCCAAGCGTCTACCGAAGAATACGCCCTGACTACTGGGTTCGGAACTCAACTGTGGGCTTGCACCATGCGTCAGTATCAGATCCTATGGGGAGAGAAGTCCACTTTCTTGATCAAACAGGTACTTTCTCTTGTCATGGCATTGATTGCTGGTTCGTGTTTCTATAATGCTCCCAGTACCTCTGCTGGTCTGTTCACCAAAGGTGGTGCTGTTTTCTTTTCTCTGTTGTACAACTGCATTGTGGCCATGTCAGAGGTCACTGAATCGTTCAAGGGTCGTCCTGTCTTGGTCAAGCACAAGGGATTCGGGCTTTATCACCCTTCCGTGTTCTGTCTGGCTCAAATCACGCGGATTTCCCAGTGCTCCTGTTCCAGTGCACTATCTTTGCCATCGTGATGTATTTCATGGTTGGCTTGAAGGTGGATGCAGCTGCTTTCTTCACTTTCTGGGCTATTCTCTTTACGACCACTCTGGTAAGTGACAGAATTCTCAATGATCCTTAACTTCCTATGCTCACGGACAATAGTGTATCACCGCTCTGTTCAGATTCTGCGGCGCTGCGTTCAGCTCTTTCGAAGCCGCTTCGAAAATTTCTGGAACGGCCGTCAAGGGCATCGTCATGTATGCTGGTTTATATGATCCCCAAGCCGCAGATCAAGAACTGGTTCTTGGAATTGTACTATACCAATCCCTTTGCCTACGCATTCCAGGCCGCCTTGTCCAATGAGTTCCATGACCAGACAATTCCCTGCGTTGGTAGCAACTTGATCCCCAGTGGTCCTGGCTATGAGAATGTCGACTCTGCAATAAAGCCTGTGCTGGGGTTGGCGGAGCCTTGCCTGGCGCAGACTACGTGACCGGAGACCAGTACCTTGGCTCGCTGCACTACAAGCATTCGCAGATGTGGCGAAACTATGGTGTTGTCTGGGGATGGGGGGATTCTTTGCCGTGGCTACGATTGTCTGCACCTGCTTCTGGAAAGCTGGAGCTGGCAGCGGCGCAGCTCTGCTTATCCCCCGCGAGAAGCTCAAGCAGCACCAACGTGTCATGGACGAGGAATCGCAGGTCAAGGAAAAGGAACAAGCTAGAGCGGCTTCATCTGGTGATTCGTCTGGTCAAGACGACAACCTCTCCCGCAACACATCGATTTCACCTGGAGAAACCTCAAGTATACCGTCAAAACACCCTCCGGCGATCGTGTCCTCTTGGACAATATCCACGGCTGGGTGAAGCCGGGTATGCTCGGCGCGCTGATGGGCTCCTCTGGTGCCGGAAAGACAACATTGCTCGATGTTCTCGCCCAGCGGAAAACAGAGGGTACCATCAACGGGTCGATCCTTGTGGACGGGGGCCGTTGCCTGTGTCCTTCCAAAGAATGGCCGGATATTGTGAGCAATTGGATGTTCACGAACCGTTTGCCACTGTCCGTGAAGCCTTGGAGTTTTCGGCATTGCTGCGCCAGCCACGAACCACTCCCAAGGAAGAAAAGCTTCGATATGTGGATACTATCATTGACCTCTTGGAACTTCATGATCTGGCGGACACTTTGATTGGCACTGTTGGCAATGGTCTCAGTGTCGAACAAAGAAAGCGTGTGACGATTGGTGTTGAACTCGTTTCCAAGCCTAGCATCCTGATCTTCCTGGATGAGCCTACTTCCGGCTTGGACGGCCAGTCAGCTTATAACACGGTTCGATTCCTTCGGAAGCTCGCCGACGTTGGTCAAGCAGTACTGGTTACTATTCATCAACCCTCTGCACAATTGTTTGCGCAGTTTGACACTCTTTTGCTCATCGCTCGTGGCGGTAGACCGTTTACTTTGGAGATATTGGCGACACGGACTTACGATCAAGGAATTACTTCGGCAAATACGGCGCACAATGCCCGGTCGAGGCCAACCCGGCCGAGTTCATGATTGACGTTGTGACGGGCGGTATTGAAAGCGTGAAGCATATGGACTGGCACAGGTATGGCTGGAGTCTCCGGAGCATACACGCATGCTTCAGGAACTCGACCATATGATCGAAGATGCTGCTGCCAAGCCCCCGGCACTGTTGATGACGGCCATGAGTTCTCCATGCCCATGTGGGAGCAGACCAAGATCGTGACGAAGCGCATGATGAATGTGGCCCTTTTCCGGAACACCAACTACGTCAACAACAAGTTCATGTTGCACATCATTTCAGCCTTGTTGAACGGATTCTCTTTCTGGAGAACGGGACCTAGTGTGTCAGCGCTGAACTTGAAGATGTTCACGATCTTCAATTTTGTCTTCGTCGCCCCGGGTGTGATCAACCAACTGCAGCCCTTGTTCATCCAGCGTCGCGATATCTACGATGCTCGGGAGAAGAAATCCAAGATGTATTCGTGGGTGTCCTTCGTCATTGGCCTGATTGTGTCTGAGTTCCCGTATCTCTGTGTGTGTGCGGTTCTGTATTTCCTCTGCTGGTACTACTGCGTGAAGCTGCCTTACAACTCCAACAAGGCGGGCGCGACGTTTTTCATCATGCTGATCTACGAGTTCATCTACACGGGCATTGGCCAGTTCATCGCCGCATATGCACCTAACCCGACCTTTGCCGCCTTGGTGAACCCTCTGATCATCAGTACCCTGGTGCTGTTCTGTGGTATCTTCGTGCCGTACACACAGCTCAACGTGTTCTGGAAGTACTGGCTGTACTGGCTGAACCCGTTCAACTATGTTGTCTCGGGTATGCTGACGTTCAGCATCTGGGACGCTACGGTGACCTGCAACGAGGACGAGTTTGCCCGGTTCGACCCGCTCAACGGCACCTGCGGCGAGTACCTGGCCGACTACATGAATGGCAGCGGGTGGCGGATCAATCTGACCAACCCGGATGCTACGTCCGGGTGCAAGGTGTGCCAGTACACGGAGGGCAGCGATTTCCTGACGACGCTGAACATCAACGACTACTACTACGGCTGGCGGGACGCGGGCATCTCAGTGATCTTTGCGATCAGTGGGTATGCGCTGGTGTTTGGTCTGATGAAGCTTCGGACCAAGGCTTCGAAGAAGGCGGAGTAGATTGCCCCCCTTCTATCTCAGAGATGAGTCCGTGATATACTCTCTCTCTCTCTCTCTCTCTCTCTCTCTCGCTCTCTCTATCTATCTATCTACATATATTTCCTTCTCACCTTGTCACTTCATTCCTTACATTACCCTTGACTGTCAATATTCAATAGAACTTTGTACATAATAATAGATAGCGTTGTTTTTCTACAATATAGACTCTGAAAATAGGAACTTATTGAAGCAATTACTGTCACAGTGATACACTAATCCTCACCAGGAAGATATTTCCTGGTGAAGGTAAGTGCGTGATCATCCCGTGGACAAAGGATGTATATAGTTTCCATTACCTAGTGTGGTGACTACTTGCTCCCTTTATCATGGATAATAGTCTAGGGGAAACCCGGTACCTCTGCATGCATCACGGTGACCCGACAGCTGCGTGTCTCCTCGAGGGTGCAGGAGGTACCTCGAGTGTCGTGGCGGGTATACTTCATAGCATCGAATGGGGTTGGCGTGTGCCGGCAGGGCGGCCGCTGATTGGCCGGGGGCGGCACACCACATGCGGACAGGCGGGACGCTCACTCGTCAGCGCGGCGGATATACTTCTCAGCGTCACTTTCTCGTCCTCTCGTCCATTCCACCGTCAATCCCAATCGTTTCTAAGACGACACCGTTGAAGATGGGCGCTCTCGCCCGTGGCTCTGCTCGACCCAATGGAGTCGCCCCAGCACGATCGCCCCCGATCCGCTCCCCAGAAGGCCCGTGTCTCCAACACCCCCGTCCCCATGTGTCGTCCTGATAGGACATCGCGAGCGTGTGTCCGTATTTGCCTTCATGGAGGGATGGTGGGGGCCCGAGGATCCCTCCCAGTCGATCCCTCCCTGCTCCATCTGCAATTGATTCAAGAAGGACCCCTCCTCCGTCGCCCATGCTCCTCTGTGACCCCTCCATCCCCTCTATCCCCTCCTTGGTTCCCTCTTCTTACTCTAACTGTTCAATCCCTCAGGAGAAGGCTGTTCCTTCTGTCGTCCGCATCGGTGACGCCATGAGCTCTGTCACCAGTACATCTATGGGCTCCCTGCTGGGCTGGGACCCCCTCCACATGTACATCGCTGGTGCAGCATTCCTCGTCTGCACCTTTGTTGTCGCAGTCCTCCTCCTGTCCACACAGAAAAAACCAGATCAACTTCAACAGTGGCGCCTTTACCTATCTAAAGTTCTTTTACGCGACCTTCCTCAAGCCCATAGCAAGGGCGGCGACAGCCACAGGACGCTTTGGAGAGCTTCTATAAGACTCAGGTATGGATTTTGGGGCTGGAATTGAGCTCACTACTATATGCTACAAAGCATAGGCCGGTGTCTACGATGCGACTCGCAAGCGTCTTCTCTGTGGTCGAGAGGACATGCTGGGTCTTGTCGCCGCTCAACTCAAGCACAAAGTGGACAGCAAAGAGATCAAATCCGGCAAGCCCATTTGGGTCGATGTAAGCTCCTTCGCTCCATGTTGTGAAGAAGAACTACGATACTAACTCTTCAGATCGGCGGAGGAACGGGTGAGCTTCCACATCCTTCATCTATCACCCACGTGCCCCATCCTAATGCAACCTCCAGATACAACATCGAAGCCATGTCGCGATTCCTCCCCGTCGACCAGTTCTTCTCCCACGTCTACCTCGTGGACTTCTCTCCTTCGCTTTGTGACGTCGCCCGTCAGCGGTTCCAACGTCTCGGATGGAAGAATGTTTCGGTGGTCTGCCAGGATGCTCGGACATTCCGTCTGCCGGAGGAGAGCACCGATCCTCTCACCCCCGATGGTGCAGATGTCATCACCATGAGCTATAGCTTGTCCATGATTCCCGGTTGGTACTCCATTCATGCATTCAAGACCGGGGCTAACGCCCTATGACTACTACAGCGTGGTGGACTCCCTGACCTCTCTCATGAAGCCATCCGGTCTTCTGGGAGTGTGCGATTTCTACGGTAGGCCCCTTGCCATACATGCACTCTCACTACCTAGGTAGCTCACTGTACAGTAGTTCAAAGTGTGGTAGATGTTTCGTCCCGCAAACTACATCGGTGGAGCCTTCAACCGCCACGTCAACTACCTCAGCCGTGTGTTCTGGCGTGCGTGGTTTGACGTCGACCGCGTGAGTCTTGAAGCCGCGCGTAGAGACTATCTGGAGTACCGATTCGGAACAGTCATCTCTGCCAGCGAACGCAACTACCTTCTCGGAGGAATCCCGTACTACATCTTCATCGGCTGTGCCAAGGATATTGCCTCGACCCCCTCCGGCCAAGATGCCATCGAGAAGCTGGATGCATCGTTTACCGAATCCCCGTACCTGTCTCCGCCAACCACCGTCAAGAAATGCAAAAAGCCATCGAGTCGAGCACGCAAGAAATCCGTTCCAAGGCCTATGAAACTGCAGTGGTCAACCTCGGCTCAAACCTGCCTCTCCCCTCTTCCTTCTACCAGAACCACCACTATCGGATCTTCTACAATGACCTCCTGCCGAAACACACCCAGTTCCAGAACGAGTACATCTACGCCTTTAACTGGGAGGACCCCGTGTTGACCACCGTCTCTTGAACATCCAAGAGGACGACGTCATCCTGGCCATCACCAGCGCAGGAGATAACTCCTGGACTACCTGCAGAAGAGCCCCCGCCGTGTCCACGCAGTTGACCTGAACCCGAATCAGAACCACCTGTTGGAATTGAAGGTTGCTAGTTTCGTTGCTCTCGGCCACCGTGATGTGTGGAGATGTTCGGCGAGGGAAAACACGCCGAGTTCCGCCAGCTGCTCATTGACCGACTCAGCCGCATCTCTCAGCCAGGCATTCCAGTACTGGCTCGAACACACTCAGATCTTCACCTCGTCGTACAGCAGGGGCCTCTATGAGACCGGCGGATCTCGCCATGCGATCAAGATGGTCCGCTATCTCTTCAAGGTCTTTGGACTCCAGGCCCAAGTGCAGAAGCTGTGCGAGGCCCAGACCCTGGCTGAGCAGCGCGAAATCTGGCCCAAGATCCGCTCCGTGCTGATGAGCAAGCCTCTTCACTGGGCCGTCGTCGGAACGGAATGGTTCGCCTGGAAGGCGGCCGGTGTGCCTCGCAACCAGCGCAACATGATCATCGACGACTTCTACAAGCGCAAGGGCCTAAACAAGGATATGAAGCAAGCGAAGGACATCAGCGGACATTCGATCTGGGAATACGTCGTCGACACGCTGGATCCGGTCGTCAACGAAACGATGATCAGCAACGACAACTACTTCTACTTCCTGTGTCTGCAGGGACAGTTTTCCCGAAGGTAAGACACCCAATTTTCTAGATATTGCTCATCATCCTAACAAGTCCTAGATGTCATCCCGCCTACCTGTCTCCCAAGGCACACATGAAGCTCTCCTCCCCGGGAGCCTTCGACGGTCTCCGAATCCACACGGACGAAATCAACGAGGTGATCAAGCGCATCACTCCCGCAGCCTGACAATCGCAGTCGTAAGTCTCACCACCTTCACAACTCGGAACGAAGCTAACACGGCCAGATCATGGACTCGATGGACTGGTTCGACCCAGAAAGCAGCGACGCATCCGTCCAAGCGCAGAAGCTGAACCACGCTCTGAAAATGGGCGGCCGCATTCTCCTCCGTTCTGCAAGTATCGAGCCATGGTACGTGAAGAACTTCGAGGAGAATGGTTTCACAGCCCGCGGGTGGGTGCCCGGTTCCCGGGATCCTGTATCGATCGGTAATACCCCTTTCCACCACGAATCTGAACCCGGATCCAGATTGACTAACTCGGGGCTTTAGTGTGAACATGTATGCCTCGACGTGGATCTGCACGAAGAGCAAGGAGATTGGTAGTGATCGTCCGACGGCGGGCCGATCAATCTCCTCTCTATCGCTGAGCGATAACAGAAGCGGTCGAGTGTGGACCATCTCGAGATCTAGACCCTTGCTTGCTTCCCTTTGAATTTATTGCGTGTGTTTGTCGCTGTGCTTTGTACCTTGGCGAGTTCTGTGTTATGACCGGTGGGCCGTATGATTTATGCTAAAACGTCCGAGATTAAAGAATCTGTACATAAGTATGAATCGAGATAAGACGAAGATAAGGATATCCCTTAGCCAAAATCGTAACTACGCAAAGACACAAATGCATCACAACCACTGCAATTTAGTCTATTCCAGCCAGCTAAAACATACACAATCATACCGTACACACCTTACCCTTCGTCCTCTAATCAACACATCAGGCCAGCACAGACAATTAAAAATATCAAGACGGGATGAAATGGAAATAAAACTAAAACTCTGTACAAGGGAAAGAAGATTCCAGTTCATAAGTCGAATCCCACGAGAACCCACTCGTCAAGGGAGTAAAGTAATTAAGACTGATTCTCGTTTCCTCCCTCCTCCCATGTTGAGACCTCTAGGGTCGCACGCAGGAGAAGGCGACGGGTAAAAGATAAGACACAAGGTATGAAAAAAGACATGCGGTCATACAGATGATGCGGCGTATAGGGCGTTCCAAACGAATGTCAGAACGCACAAGAGCGCGTGGTGGGTCAGTCGTCATCGACATCGTGCGATGGGCATGGGCGAATGGAGTGAGTTGTCTATGAACGGCCGTAACGGGTCTTTCCGAAAGAGAAGGGCACGTAGCGGTACTTGATCATGTGCTGGATCTGGCGGCGCACTGGTTCGCAATCACGGTTAGCATATAATCCTGCCACATATTGTCGCCACCGGCGTATCCCAGAATGGAGGTTAGGGTCACCAAAGGGACAGATAGGGGACATACTGGTCAAGACAAAGAGCATCACCCAGTAGACGACCAGAACGGGCCAGAAGAGAAGACAGGGATGTTGAAGATAGAGAACCAGCTGCAGACGAAGCCGATGAAGATGGCGCGGGTGGCGGAGTGCCAGAACTTGAACTCGGGGAGACGGCGGATAAAGGGGCGGAACTCGTCGTCCTGCTTGGTGGGCAGGCTGGCGGCGGCGTCGCCGTCCTCGAGACCCTCATCTTGCGTGAGGGAGGGGTCGAATTTGGGCTGCAGGAAGAGGAGGAAGAGGTTCAGGAGGTAGATGCCAAGGGTGTAGGCGACTGTTCGGATGATTGGTTAGTTATCCGGTCTTATCTCTCGTGTGCCTGTGCCATTGCGTTTGGGAGCAGGGTGCTCCGCTGTGTTCGGAGGTGTGCATACCGATATACCAGCCTTGAGCCAGGACAATTCTCAGAAAGAAGAGGAGAAGGAGGACAACGGTGCCGACCCAACGGTAGGTGGTGAACGGGGTCGAGGCATCCAGATAAGTTTGATATTGCTAGAAGCAACGTATGTCAGTGAGAATCACGCAAGTAAAACGAGGCGCAAGCTCCTCCGAAACTGAGGTCTCGTCCATTTAACAGGATCGGATGCACTCACCCTCGCCAACTTCGAGGTCTGCGCCGTCACCGCGGTAAACGGGCTCTGTTCGGGCTCGGGAACGTCCATGGTGTATAAGGGTAACGGGGGATGGGAGGACAAAAGAGGTGAGGGTATTCGATCAGGGGAGCCTTCTCCGCAGTGTGGATGAGTCCTCCGAGGGTAAGCGGGCAATGGAGTCGGACGGAGGTGAGGATGGACAGAGGGACGCTTGGATGGCGATGTTTGGCGCAGGAAAAGTGTCCACTGCGGACGGGCCTGGCGCTAGCCCCCTTTCGGCCGCTCCAGCCACAGGACCGTCACGTGAGTCTGCCGTTGCCCCTCTTAGTCATGCTCTGGCTGCCTCGTCGCCTCGTCGCCTCATTCAGGTTTCTATCACGACACAGCCCGTATTGCAAGTCCATGGCTATGATATCGCGCATTCTGATATGGAATCAAAGCCACCCAGCTTCCGCCAGTTCCATAGACGTCATGGACGTCGACCCGTCACAGGGTGGGTCTTGGCATCTGAGACACCGGCGCACCAGCAGGAGGCCGCATTCGCGATGCATCAGACGTACGATTGAGTTGGTCCGTTCCCTTGAATAGAGGTTTATCGATCCTGTGGGCCCGTGGCTCAGCATGACTCGTGCCGGAGGACTAAAGGTCACCCTCGATCTGAATTGTCGACTCCCATTGTCCAGGTCCGTACTTTGTACACGGCCATGATATCCTAGCACTGGTCTCGTCGGACGGATAATCCTTCCGGGGGATATCGGTAGGCTATCGTATTCAGAGAATCTTCCATGCAGTGACGATCATGTATGTCTTTTCCAGGGTGGATTTCATGCCACCGACAGGTATCATGGATCATCTCGGAGGGTTGCACTGACGAGTCGGTACGGGGGATAAATGGACCAATGGCACATTCCTTCTCCCAAAAACACAGTCTCGCTCGTCGAGTTTACTGTTGAGAGAGATCAAACAGCCTGTAGAGTAGGTTGCTCCATCCGCATCATCCTGGGACTGGTGTGGCGGGTGTTGTGTCCAGTTGATGCTGTCTTGCACATGTATTCCGGTGCATTGTAGCGAGAATCGAAAGGAAGATACAGCCTTCCAACATAGAAGACAAATCTTACGGATCCATCAATAGATATGTACATTCACGGTTGAGGAGAGTAGATGAGGCCAGTGACCAGTGAGCACGCGAATGTCACGTGCGCGCCTTGCCTCGGAACGGTTGTCTTCGGCTGCGGGGAGCGTCATAACAAGACAGCTCCGTCCGCTCCTCTGCCCGGCCGACTACTTACTTCCTCTTCCTGCTTCATTCACATTCTCCTACGGCAATTGACCTCCCCGCCATCATGTTCGCCCGCCAGTGCTCCCGGCTCGTCTCCTCCCGGACCGCCGTCCCCTTGACCTCTTATCTCTCCCGCGCGAGACCTTACTCCTCCGCAACCTCGGCATATGAGCACATCCTCACTTCCACTCCGAAGCCCGGAGTCGGACTGAGTGCGTCACCACCTATCCCATATAAGACATGATGTCCCATGTGAAATATGATGAACGGAAATACTGATTCCTATACAATTGGGGACAGTCACATTGAACCGTCCTAAAGCCCTCAACGCCCTCTCTAGCCCGCTCTTCACCGAAATCAACGATGCCCTGTCCAAGTACGACTCCGACAAGGAGATCGGCGCCATCATCATCACCGGAAGTGAGAAAGCGTTTGCCGGTACGTTCTCCTAATAAATACGCAAGCTATGTTTCCTCCGACCAGCAAATACTAATTGTACCCCACAGCCGGCGCCGACATCAAAGAAATGGCCCCTAACCTTCTCCGCGGCCTACTCCAACAACTTCATCGCCCCTGGTCGCACCTCGCCAACAACATCCGCAAGCCCGTCATCGCCGCCGTGTCTGGCTACGCCCTCGGCGGTGGATGCGAGCTCGCCCTCATGTGCGACATCATCTACTGCACCAAGACGGCTACCTTCGGCCAGCCCGAGATCAAGCTGGGCGTCATTCCCGGTGCGGGCGGCTCGCAGCGTCTCACCCGCGCGGTGGGCAAGAGCAAAGCCATGGAGTTGATCCTCACGGGGAAGAACTTCAGCGGTGCCGAGGCTGCGGAGTGGGGTGTTGCGGCGCAGGCGGTCGAGGGCGGCAAGGATGAGTTGCTTGAGGTGGCGCTGAAGACGGCGGAGCAGATTGCTGGGTACAGCCATGTGGCTGTTGTGGGGGCAAGGAGGTCGTCAACAAGAGCCAGGAGTTGTCGCTGCGCGAGGGTGTTGAGTTTGAGCGTCGTCTGTTCATGGATTGTTCGGCAGCAAGGATCAAAAGATTGGTGAGTTCCTTTCTCGGTCCGGATGTGTCGTGGGAATTGATTGCGATGTGAAACTGACGATAAATAGGCATGACGGCGTTCGCGGAGAAGAAGAAGCCCGAGTGGTCGAACGAGTAAAGCGATGGTATTCGAGTAGTTTGGATAGATACCTGGTAGTTCAGTCTGTTAATGAAACCAACATGAGAACTGCAGTCAGTCAACAGAAACCCTCTTCACAGCCGAACCAACAGAAAGATACATCACGTAACAGCGTCAATCGTATTAATAGTTATGTACATCGTATTAGGCCATAGTATGTTCAGTGGTGGTAGATAATATTACATGCAAATTCATGCAAATGGAGAGGTGAGTAGATGGATCAGGTTGACCCCGCCTTCTTCTCCACTTGCGACACCTCCGTCGCAGCAGCAGACTTATCCGTCTGATAATTCTGCACGACACGATCGTTGATGGTCTCATCGAAGACGTCAACAGACGTCGAGGCAAACTTGCGGGCGCTGACCTCTCGCTCAAACAGCAGATCCAGCTCGGCAAAGGAGCGGCCTTTCGGCTCAGGCACACGGAAGAACGTGTACACAATGCAAAGGAAGCAGATGCCGCCCCAGAAGAAACCGGCATAATTGCCCCAATCCCAGGCGCCTGGGTTGAGCATGTAGGGGGTCAACACGCCGCAGACGATGGCGACGACGTTGTAAAGGTTCCGGCCGAGCACGACGGTCTTGATCTGCAGACGACGGGTGGAGAGCTCGGCGACGAGGGAGTAGGCGACGGTGCCGACGCTGAGCTGGTAGAACAGCGCCCAGACGATCATCATGGAGCCCGTGGCGAGGGAGGACTGCGTGCGGTGGCTCTCCGGCACCAGGCCGAGGAAGCCCATGACGAGCAACATGACGCAGAGACCGCACAGGCCGTACAGGTAGAGTGTGCGCCGGCCAAGGCCGATGGACATGAGGAACCAGGCGCCGAAGACGCCGAGCATGTTGATGCCGTACTGGCCCATGGCGAAGGAGTAGGCGTTGTGGGCGCTGAGACCGGCCTGTTCCAGGAAGTAGGTGGAGTAGTTGGAGAAGGAGTTGCCGCTGAGATTCTGGATGGCCCAGACCATGCAGACGATCTCGGTGCGGCGCTTGTCGGTGCCGCGGAAGCAGTCGAGGTAGCTGGCGCCGCTGGTGATCTTCTCCTCCAGCGCGGTGGTGTGGACCATCATGGCGATGGTCTCGTCGGCGTCGAAGTCGGTCTCACGGTTGACGCTGGTGAGGCGGAGGAGGGCCTTTTTGGCGTCCTCGGTGCGGCCCTTGCGGACGAGCCACCACGGGGACTCCGGGGCCAGACAAATGCCGATGAACAGGGGAGCGGCCACATCCATTGCAGACCGTAGGGGATGCGGTAGGCCCATTCGTCCTGGCGGTTGATCATGGACTTGATGACGCCAACGCCGATGAGCTGGCCCAATCCCCAGCAAAAGTTGACATAGGTGGTCAGGTAGTTGCGCAGGGCCACGGGGCAGACCTCGGAGGCATAGGTGATGGTGAGGGTCTGGAACACACCCCAGGGGATACCGGCGAGGATTTCGGCGGCGAGGAGGGCTTGGACGTTGGGCGCGGTGAAGAAGATGGAGATCCAGGCGGTCAGAAGGATCATACAGGCCATGAGGGTGTAGCGATATCCGAAGCGTTCGGAGGCCCAGCCGTTGATGAACAACCGATGATTTCTCGACGTAGGCACCATTGCTGAGACCGGCTTGCCACTAGACCTGTTTTAGTAACGGCTTGAGGCAGAGGAAGAGGAGGAAGAGAAGGCACGACATACCCGGGCTGGGACTTGGTATTCGCCGTTTGGCATCTGTTCACCATACTTGCGGTTGAACTGGGGAAAGGCGTAGAAGTTGTTGACCATGATGATATCGTAGCCCTCCATGGCAATGCAGGTGGAGATGAAGATGCTCCAGAAGACGGCCTTGGGGTAGAGCCGAATGCCCTGCAGGAGGGTCATCTTGCGTTCCTTATCGGTCGCGGCCTTTGCATTCTGGACGATCTTCGCGACAGAGGACTCGGACTCGGAGTCCTGGCGACGAGGCTGGCCGTCGACTGGCGCAAAGGCCTCTTGATCTTGGAGGACTCCATGATAACGGCGAGGCGACCCAGGAGACACGGCGGGATCAGCAGACGGATAAGCCAGAGGGATACGGCGGAGGGAGGGGAGAGGAGTCGCAGTCGAGGAGCCGGAGTGGGCATTTGAAAATTTATGGCCCGGCGGGGCGACCCTTTTTTCTCTGGCTCTCGTCCCCACTTCTCCTGTCGCGACAGGCACTCGCCCGTCCGTCTCTCGCGTGGGTTCAGGAGGCATCTCCCAGGGCCCCGACCGCCGTCGCCAGGTCGAGGGGCCCTGGGGACGGCCAATTGCACCGGGTGGCCTCGATTAGGCCGGCACGAGACCGCAGTGGGTTGCGGGGAAATACGGGGATGCTGGTTGCCCGTACCACCTGCTGCAGCCGATCGTGGTCGGCCAAGCCGTTAGTCGGGGACACACCGGCTGGGATGGGGTTGGGTTCCATTGGGGTTGTCGGGGGCTGCATTCTGTGGACGGGGATGGGGATGGTGTTGGAGGTGGTGAGATGAGGTTTGAGAGGAATGTCCGGGATGCGCCCTCATACATAATCTGCCGACCAAGCTATCAGTAGTCAAGCTACACTTAGGCAGCATAAGCCGACGACAAGAGGCTTGCCGCTACCCCTCGTCTTGGTCTAGTCTTGGTTCCGAGACACTCATAATCCTACATCCTTGGGTACATCTGACATTCCTCATACACCTGAATTAGGGTTAGGGTTGCCCGATCCGGCCATCTTCCTAAGTAGTGAATAATCAAGGAAACCTGGACACGACATGTATGTACGTTGGTATTAAACCCAGCCTCAACTGAGCTCTATGCGAACATTAGGTACAATATATATACAGCAACCCTCCCTACCGGTGATTCTCAACCCCCAGTTCATGGACTGGCACATTATCCCCCATCAACTCACTGCGTTCAGTCCTACTCTCCATTTCCTGAACGCTCGTGGGCGACAATTCTCCACCAAAGACCTTAGGCTTTATCCCCCCCAGATTCAGCCACGGCTGCCGCGTCCACAGCCTGAGCCTGAGCCCGCGCTCTCTTCCGCCGACGGATGATGAACCAGGCCAGACCGGCGACAATGACGAGCGCGCCGCCAACACCACCGACCACGCCACCGATAATGGGCGCTTTAGAAGATCCACCGTTTTCCTTCGAATTATCCTCAGCTGGATCGGTCGAGTTTGTCGAATTCGACGAAGGATCGAACAGACGGGCCAGCGCAGGATCATTCCATGAAGACGGGTAGGGTGAATCCTCGATATCATTCGCCGCCACTTGTGCGACGGTGTATGTCGAGAGTCCGGGCTACAGGTAGTTAGATTAAACATTGCCGTGACAAGCATGTCGAAAGTAGGGACTTACATCAAAATCCGTGCGACTGAGTTCGGAGACAGTATCGTATATAAACCCGGCATCCGGTAGCAGCCGGCCTCGGAGTCATCGGCCCCGGCAAATCGCCCGCCGATACCGAAGATCTGTCGACCATATGACTCGCAGGTGAGAGTCATCCGGCCCTTGTTCAGCCCGCCGGCACGGTACCATCTGAACGATGGGATGGAGAGGAACGAGCTGGTGTTTGTCAGTTTTGTATCTGATGAACATTCTCTAAGCAAGGAAAGGACGTACATGTCAGAAAGGGTATCCTGGGACTCAAAATCGGCACCCCCGATCACATAGATTTCATAGGAAGATGAGTCCTCTTCGTGCTGGACAACGGCACAAAACTGTGTTCTCGAGGACACACTCCCGGTAGTCGTCTGGTTATAACCATTTCTCCGCGGCGATATCGTACACCTGGACATAATCCCAGGCATTCTACTGTCGTCAGCTAGATCCCCACTCGAACAGACAAGTATTGATATACGCACCGGTGTCAACGTCGCATTAATTCCCCGCTGAATGGACGGCACCTCGCCCCCGAAGTAGACCAGGATGCCTAGCCCGCCGACAGACGGATGTACACAAGGGCGCCCTGCTGGACGGGAGTGAACGGAGCCTCGAGCTGTGTGAAAACCCCGGTCGTGGTGTTGAACTGGATCATGCCCGTCGCGAAGTCAAGCGTATCGTCCGTGATACTGAGTGTGGTATCCTTGCTCTGGTACCCACCGACCCAATACGCAGCCTGGATCTCCCTTGCATTGGCATATCCTATTTGAATATCGTCAAATGATTTGGCCGTTGAATGTCGCCTAATATTCGCGTGAGGTACGTACCGCCACCCACCAGTCGCACCGGCTTGATACTGGTCTGCTGCAGCTGCCACTTCCGGTCCGCGATGGTGTAGGTCCACAACCCCTCGTCGGCCGAGGTATTGCTGGCACCGCGTCCGCCGTAGCTGTACAGGGTGTGTTGGCCTGGTCCGACCACAGCGCCTGGTCCTTGAGCTTGGGACATCGCTGTCCACTAGACTCATTTTGTATTTCTCACCATCGTTTGTGGAGAATGAGGATGTCAGGTCGAGTTCGACGAGGTAGTTGTCTGCCACAATGCGTTTAGTCAACGCCCCAACGCCCCATGGCAGAATATTGAATCGAGAGGGAGGAGGTAAGAACATACTGTTACCGTCCCGTCGCCGGGATGATGCCCCCATCCAGACTGATCATGTACAGGACGTCATTGACGATGTTTGCTGCAGGTACCCAAATGTTAGACTTGTGTACATGTCCACTCAGGTACCAAGAGTCGACTCAGCCTTACCTCCAAACTTGTAACTTCGACAGAACCCATCTGACAGGTCTGTCAGGACCTCCCGTTTCGTAATCTCAGTCGCATCCACGACAGCATGCTGTAGACACAACGCGAACAGTAGGAGCACGTTGGCTACCATGGTGACAGCGACACACCGTTGGATCGCGGTCGTGGTCGTTGTCGGAGCGGGTCAGTCACAGACCACGAGGGTGGAAGCGATGACAACATAGATTTAGAATTCCGACCCAGTCAATTGAATTCTTGGGGGAAGCTGAGGCTGAGCTCCCCGAGGGACGACGGAGTTGGGGTCCAGTTTCCTCCGAACGGCCCTCGCATGATGAGAGAGAACTGTCCCGTCCACATCCCTTGGCAGGAATGTGTGGTGACTTGATAGGTTGGGTGATTCTTTAGGCGCATCTTAGGGCTGTTTCTCCTGCCTGTGTTGGCGCATGTTTCTGCCAAATTGCTGCCGTTTGGAGGTTGGCGCGGGAGATCCCTCCCTTTCCTGCTGAGGGCTAGCCCCGTCTCATCTTAGAGTGTCTTGAACGACGTCGGTGGTTGCAATGGGCTGAACACAAGGTTGATCATGATAACTATGGAATAGAGAGATGACGGATGTGGAGACGAGTGGTCAATGCAAGCAGGTCTTACTCCGGAGTGTTCTAGGTAAGGCTGAAAGAGTTGTTCTGTAGGAGCTTCTTACTGGCGGGAGATATATCTCGACACTTACTGGAGACTTGCATGCCAATCGACATATTTCATGACATCGGGAAGGTCCACGGTAGGTAAGCTGCCATGAGGAACATTCATGATCTCAATACACTTCCATTTCAGAATTATAAGACAGAGCTTACTTCTTAATAGTATGCCAACAACATTACTTCTTGACGAAGATGTCAAGAGTCTCCCTTCCATGAAACCTCCAACTTTAACCTGATGGTTCCACTGTCAACAAAATCTTGTTTCTGTAACCACCAAAGCCTGGACACAGGCTGAGATGTCATCTCATCTCCAGACCCAAGAGGCTCAAAGTATTGGCTTTAAAGTATTTCTCCACCGCTATAGCCCAATAAAACGTGGCGAAGATTTGCATATCCCCATGCTTAATAATGGCCGACACAGTATAACCGGCCCATTCAAGTTGAATCTACTGTCGATCGTTCACATAAACCTTTACCCCATTGTAGTGGAGCATTCAGTGACGTGCATCCCGCTCTGGAATGAAGGACAGGAACGGCCCGCCTCGGAGGACGGAATCCCCCGCCAAAGGCTTTCCCCGATAACCAGAGATTGCCACAACAGAATACCGATTTGTAAATGTATTTTGTCGTATGCGATTGTAGCCCCAAGGTTATTGCTGTGATATCTTCGTTTAAAGAAAGATGAATTGAAAAGGGCCAAGGCCTATCGTGAGCCAATGGATGCTAATCCATTAGTGCTGATGAGAAGCGTCCTGCAGGACAACCTGCCAGGCACATCGCTCACAGGAAAGGCCTGCTGCTCCCGGTCAATTCTGGGGCCACATCGGTCTACAAGCTGGTTAATCTTAGGCAAGTGGATCTCCAATGCATACTTAGTAGTTCTGAAGGACCCTGGGGGACAGGTTGAAAGATACAATGACCTAAGCCCACTATGTCCTCTAAGATCTATTCGTTGTCTTGGAATCGGTGATATTGTTGTAGCTAAGACTGGGAACTTCATATACCAATTGAGATCTTGCCTTCCCGGTACGGAGCAGATCTCGGCATCGGTTTCCCGAAAAAGGCAAAACTTGCGCTCATGCCTGGCTTTGATAATCGCCACAATGCTGACAGAGAGAGTGGCCTAGATCCCCACACAAAGAATCAGCAGGTTCGGGAGAATCCATCTAGACAGGCCTCCTGACTAACTGGCTTGTTGAGCGCAAGAGACTGGAAATTGGGTGGATCCGAGTTACCAACCACTGATGGACGAGCAAAAGCGGAGTATCCCGCCTCGATAGATGAATTAGTGCGAAAGTGTGTCTAGACATGTACCTTCCACGGTGGATTCCGAAGTAGTGGTCTGATGAAGTTCACAAGGGGAGCCAGGATACCTCATTATTCATGAACCCTGAAGATGAGGGGAATTCCGGATTGGTTGTTGTATGGCAAAGAATAAGGACCGATTGGCCTGCTTTCTCTCTCCAATGTTCCCAGGTACCTAGGTACTCTCTTGCCCTGTACCCCATGGTTGGGGTGTATTTTGAGCCGGGAAGTACACAAGCTTTCAAGTTCCTGTCAGGTTTCAACCTGATATACCTTCTTTTGGGGCCTTCTGATTGGCTGTACTGAACAAAATGAGATCATCGCCGACTAAACTGGGCACTATGATTGGCTTAAGCTGCCAACTCGATAGCCCGATCGGGAATGGCGGGATTTCTTTTCTGTTTCTTCTTGAATCCACAATCTCAAGGTCCATAGAACGTGCTTTTTATCTGTCTATCGCTCTTGTTAACGCTCATTATCTGAAAGGTCGGCTAGTGCTGAGTTCATTAAACCACCCGCACCCTCACCTTCTCTCTTCTTCCTCCATTCCATTTTTCGTACCTGGAACTATCCCATCCTTGCTTCCCCAAACGTCGTCATGGGTCACGACAACGAGCCCAGTAAGTCTTTCGCATCTGTCAAACCACCCAATTTAACGGTCCTTCCTCTATGCAGAGACCTACCGCTATAAAAGAAACCCCACTTACACAACCTCCAATGGCTGTCCCGTCTTGATCCCGAGGCCAGCAGCGAGTTGGCCGCAACGGCCCTCTGCTCCTCCAGGACTTCCACTTGATCGACCTGTTGGCTCACTTCGACCGTGAGAGAATCCCGGAACGCGTTGTCCATGCCAAGGGTGCAGGCGCATACGGTGAATTTGAAGTCACTGACGACATCAGCGATATCACCACCATTGACATGCTGAACGGTGTGGGTAAGAAGACCAAGACACTTGTGCGCTTTTCTACCGTCGGTGGTGAGAAGGGATCTCCTGACAGCGCTCGTGATCCTCGTGGATTTGCTATTCGCTTCACACCGAACAGGGTAATTAGGACTGGGTGTTCAACAACACCCCCGTCTTCTTCCTCCGCGACCCAGCCAAGTTCCCCATCTTCATCCATACCCAGAAGCGCAATCCTCAAACCAACCTGAAGGATGCCGCCATGTTCTGGGACTACCTATCTACCACCAAGAGGTCGTCCACCAGGTCATGCACCTCTTCAGTGACCGTGGCACTCCACACTCCTACCGCCACATGAACGGCTACTCCGGCCACACCTACAAGTGGACCAAACCCGATGGCTCCTTCAACTATGTCCAGATCCACTGTAAGACCGACCAGGGCAACAAGACCTTCAACAACGAGCAGGCCACCCGTCTAGCCGCTGAAAACCCCGACTGGCACACCGAAGATCTGTTCACGGCTATCGAGCGCGGCGAGAACCCCTCCTGGACCTGCTACGTCCAGGTTCTCAGCCCCAAGCAGGCAGAGAAGTTCCGCTGGAACATCTTCGATTTGACCAAAGTCTGGCCCCAGAGCGAGGTGCCTCTGCGTCGTTTCGGCCGCTTCACCCTGAACAAGAACCCCCAGAACTACTTCGCCGAGATCGAGCAGGCCGCTTTCTCCCCCTCGCACATGGTCCCTGGCGTCGAACCCTCCGCCGACCCCGTGCTGCAGTCTCGTCTCTTCTCCTACCCTGATACCCACCGTCACCGTCTAGGTGGGAACTACGAACAGATTCCCGTTAACTGCCCGCTGCGTTCTTTCAACCCCACCCACCGCGATGGCTACATGAAACGTGAACGGCAACTACGGTGCCAATCCCAACTATCCCTCAACCTTCCGTCCCATCCGCTACGAACCGGTCAAGGCCAGCCAAGAGCATGAGAAGTGGTCTGGCTCCGTTGTGGTCGAGCAGATCCCTGTCACCGACGAGGACTACGTCCAGGCCAATGGCCTCTGGCAGGTCCTGGGTCGTCAGCCCGGCCAGCAGGATGCCCTTGTGCACAATGTTTCGGGACACTTCTATGGTGCGCATGAGCGTGTTCGCAAGGCCACCTATGTATGTTCCGTCGTGTAAATGCTGATCTTGGTTCGCGCATCGAGGCTGCCACTGAGGCGAACGTGAACGCCGCTCGTGCCCGTCTGTAAATCACATTTCTTTCTCTTAGCATCTGCTGGCCAGCCTGTGATTGAATTGTCTATTGCTAACGATAATACCATTGATTGATCTTGACCTTTACCATGGAATCATCGTACGTTAGTCCAAGACCACAGGATACTTTGATTGTAGCTTCTTCCTGCGAAGAAGACTCTGTATTGAATGGTGATATTGTCTATGCCAAGTATGAAATCATGTAGACTAAAAGAACGGTTTATATATATAATCGCCATAGTGTTACGGGCTCTCTGCGAGCCAAATAGGTATTCTAAAACCGGTCCAACGAGCGACGCCTGCACTTCGCAGGAGGTGAACAAGACAACCAAATGAGCACCAAATAACCAAAACTCCCGAGAACCGCGCCCGCTGAAAAAGGCAATGCTGATGTGGATGTTGCTGTTGATGACGATGATGATGGAAGACAATAAGGATGACAGGTCGTAGAGAGTCGTATCGATATGAGTATAAACATGATTAAACAAAGCAAACCAACCCAGACAAACATAGTGCAGACTATTGAATAGCCGGTGAAGCCAGACGTTCATGGCGTACAACGTGTGAATTCAGATAGATATTGCAAGACTGATTGCATGAAATGCCCCACTAGCGGCTGCGATTACTGATAAGGCGGCGGTGGGTGATTGGATTGTCACCGGTTGTTTCGGAATCCCGGCAACCCCAGAAGAAGCCTGGAGTCTCGCAGGAGTATGTTCGGCTCGGCGTCGGCGTTTGTGTTGGTGCGTGGAGGTGGTAGGGTCGCGACATCCGAACCATCCTGGATCCGCACATGTTGTCGAAGTCTGTGTGGGGACGGTACTTGTCACGGATGGCACTGGGGTGGCATATGTAGTATGGTCGGGTCTTTGCAGCCGAACCAGCCCGGGGTCTTGCAGGTTGAGGTTGAGGTCGAGGCCGAGGTGGACGTTGTGGTCGTGCTGGTGGATGTGGTGGTTGTAGTGGTGCTCTCGTCAAGACAGCCCCACCAGCCTGGAGTTTTGCACGTTGATGTGGTAGTCGACGTAGAAGTTGTGGTTGATGTCGTCGTGCTGGTGGTGGTGATCTCTGAGCCGTTGCTCCGGAAGAATTTCCAAAGCTGACAGTCGTAACATTCTTCCTCTGCAGCACATCGGGGAACCTCGTCGTACACCTTGATGACATCGCGGATCACAGCTTGAATACGGTGCGTCCCAATCGCAACACGCCAGCCTTTATCTTCGACAGTATCGTAGACACACATCTGTCCCGTGTGGCATGCAGATTCCATCGCGTAGCCACCCCATGTACAGACAGCGCTGACACCGTTACAGGTACCCATGTAGATAGGGTCAGCCGTGTGGCCGAAATGATACGCACCCGTGTATCGCCGCGACTGAGGAAGCATCGCATCATGGCCCGGGGGGCTTGGGAGGCCCAGCCGAGCGGCCGGAAGTGCTTCTGGAACTGCTTCAAACGTCACCGCTGGCAGACCATAAGTCAATCCCAGCAAGCTGGTCATGGCACCGCCCAGAGAGTGGCCTGTCAGCCACACATTGGCATCTGGGTACAATTCAGTGACATTCGCAAAGAGATCAAGGGATGCGCGGTAGTATCGATTCTCATCATTCATCGCTTCGACTACAGGTTAGATTTGCGGTAAAAGCCGATTTCTGACAGTCGCAGACTTGTCGCCACAGGTACGAGCCGCCTTGCCCGCAACAGCAGCTAAAGAAAAGATTATCGTTGAGCTTATCATTTGTCGTGGTTCCTGCACCGTCGAATAAAGCCGGAGAAGTTCCCTTCAAAGATATCACAATGGTGCTATTCATTTATCCGCGTAAATATGACCACGAAGCCCATCGCGTTGCCAGCCGAAACTTGAAGAGTAGTTGAACCGGCCATTGATGTCCTGCCAGTCCTCGGTATCTGGTTCCTGGATGTAATCGTTTGCTGTCATCTTGGCAAAAGTGAGGACTGTCTCTTTCTGTGTAACGTCGGGCCCTGCAAAGTATCCATGACCCAATCTGACGGGGATAGCGCTACGGCTGACCCACTGGTCCTCGCCGCCATCAGATGTTGTTCAATAACCTCGGGGCGTCGATCGGCCAGCCGTTGGATCGTGACTGGACGGGAGGAAGCGACAAACGTGTCATCGAGATCAACCGTTCCTTGTCGACGCCATTTTCTGATAGGGCCCACAGTTGCGTGTGGGGATGGATGTCGAGCCTCCGGTGCAGTTCAGGGTGTTGATAAGTACCGCGGTGGAAGATGTGGCGAAGGGACTAGGAAGACGGTCGTTAGCCGGGATTATCCCACGCCTGGTCTAGATTTATGAGACTTACAAACTCGTGTGACTCGAACAGAGAGGAGGGATCATCCAAGGGGATCTGGGAGGGAGGAAAGGAGATGAGCCTTGAGGTCCGGAGTATATAGATCCAGGCGCTGAGGCGGAGACGGAGGTGGGGAGTAGTAAGGAGACCCCCATAGTAGAAGGCTCCGAGCACTCATACCTCGGATTCGATGTTTCTTGGGTCGCTGTTGATGCGGCTTCATGGTGGCAGGGGGAGCAGAACGACAGGGAAGGGAGGGGATGAAGAGGAACGATGGGGATGGGATTCCGAGGCGAGGCTTATCGGCGGTGACGCACTGCGGAGGCCCCACGTGACTTTATCGGGGGGACAAACGCGTGACTGCGCGGGAATGTCGTACGGAACAGGTAATGCGGGCTCGAGATACGGATACCACCTGCACCTCCCCAGGCACCCAGCGTCATTCCACCGCCCACTCTCGCCTGACATCGCTCGTCCAGGCCTCCATTGGCCAGATTCCCTCCGCAACAATGCTCTCTGGGGCGAATAACTCACGCCAGCTCTGCTCATCCCTCCCACCTCCTTTGCTGTCAAACGCTTTCCCCATCGGTGACGTGATCTGCAGGAGCCGATCACCTGAACTCCACCGCGGTACGGCAGGTCGAGAGAACCTCGAGACCGCAGAGCCATGTCTTCCAATGTGCCCGAGAATGGCTCGGGGAAGCCCATCCTGCACTCTGCCCGCTCGTTCCCCAGAATGGATACATCTGAGCCCAGCCCGATGGCTCGTTCCAGGGCCAAGACTGTCCAGTCCGTCGCAATAACGGAGGCCGTGGATTCCGATGCGCTCCCGATCCCGTTGGCAACAGCTGATGAGGATCAAGATCTTGGCCCTGATGTGTTCGAAAAGACAAGCTCGCCGGACTTGACGACACGCAACAGAGTGAGGAAGCATCCGTGCTATCGCGGAACGATCGAGACCCGCTCGAGGAGCTGCCGATTGAGCTCATCAGCTGACTGATAGGTACGGTAGACTCCTTAGCATCGCCGCGATGGGATCCCGACCACATACTGACACAGCTGTTCCTTAGGTTTATCAACTCCCTGACTGCCAAAGTACACTCCTCCCCTCCTACGATTGAGAAGATATCCAGCCTCTACCAAGATTTCTATGTTCGAGCGGAGTCGCATATTGCCACGCATATCTGCTTTGGCGTCTCGCATCAACCGTGACCCTTCGCCATATCGCCCCTTACAGTCGAAGTCCAATAACAAGGATGCCGAGAGCGTCACGCCTAGCCGACAGATGCTAACAGCGTCTGAAGTTGCCGAGAAGAGGCTGGCTCGAAAGCAGCTGGGCTCGAAACGGATTGCGCTGGAAGAAGCTGTGGAGCGTAGGGCCTGTGAAGGCATCTACGACAAGATATGGCGACACAAAACTACCCTAGATGATGTCAGAGATGAGAAGTTGCGCTCCAAGACGGCAGCTTTGCTTCTGGTTGGAATAAACCTGAAGGATCTCGGTGTTGATATCGACCTAGACGCAATCGACGAAGAGAAACGGAAAGAAGCTGATGATTGCTTGTCCGTGGCACGGGGCTATCTGGACAAGATGAATGAAATGAAGTATCCTCTAGGAAAGCTTCAGCACCTTGCCGCTGCCCACAAGGCAATCGTTGATGCGTTGACGAAACTATTCCCTTCAACCTCTTCCGCCGATGAGATTCTGCCAACTTTGATGATCTACCCTTATCACATGTCCCCCGGAGGGTATCAACGTTGTCAGCAACCTCTTTTTCATACAGCGATTCAGATCGTCGAGTAAAATTGATGGGGAAACTGCATACTGTTTGACCAACCTGGAAGCCGCCATCAGTTTCCTGGAGAACGTTGACCTTTCAGAGCTGCGTGCGGACGAGTTCCAAGAAGGACAGGTCAAACCCCCAGCAGTGAAACAGCCTCTGTCGAGAAGTCTGATCCTCTTAAACCTACCAAAGAAGCCCCAGTCTCATCAGTCACAACAGCTGAATCTTCTGCGGAGTTCTCAAGACCTGCCAGCAAGGACGCTGCGGTAGACTCATTGCCAAAAGGTCAATTATCCACGACACCTCAACAACGTTTGAACAGCCTATTTCAGCCTCCGTCGAAGGTTCTGGGTGCTGCCAACGATGCTGTACGTAACACTGCCGATCAAGGCTTGAAAAACATCGGCGCAACACTTGATAGCAGCTTCAACTTTCTCTTTGGTCGCCTCAAGGAATTGCAGTCCAGTCAGCTGCCTGGAAAAGATGGGGGTAGCCCAGTATTGCCCAAGACATTAGCGGAAGCCCGTCGATTGGTGACAGCGCCAGTGACTGGGGACCCCAATAGACCAGTTCAAGATGACACCCCAACAAGGAGAGCGCCCCTACTGATCGTCCACATCTGCGGCGAATCGGGTCGAAGGCAGAAGACACTTTCCTGGGACTCGTCGGGGACAAAGGACTCCCCGTGACCGCAGCGCAGATAGTGCTAGGACCCAAGGTAGTTACAAAAAGCCCGGAGGTTCTTCACTGAAAGACGAGCCAACCCCGGGTCTCTCCAGCCTCCCCGGCCAGCTCGTCCTCTTTCACTCCTACGCCGCTGGAATCGGTGCGAAGCTTTGGGACTTCGCTTAACCCGCTCAATCATATCCCGGGTATGATCAGAAACTTCGCCGCGCGACTCCCGACGCCGGCTGGATTCCCGTCATCGCCTTCGGAAAGAAAGTTGTCTTTCACTTCGCGAGAGGCTTCATCGAGCGTTCCCGGCTCCCCTCACAGATTGATCCACCCATCCAGCGCTTCCTCCAGACGCAAAGTGTCGATGAACTCACGATTCGTGATGTGTCTCTGTTGCTGGAAGACTATAAGCGGCTTTCAGCATTGCTGTTCAAACAGGCATCCCCCAGGAAATGAATCTGATCTCATCTGCTTTTCAATCACTCACTATTACTCATGTATCCGCATATATCATTGACAGCATTGCGTTTTCACGGATTCTATCGTCTGCATTGATACCATGGCGCACTATATTTATTTGAACCAGTGCCCACGCTTAGGTACTTGAAGAATTTACCAAGTTATTTAAGACCCCATCCTCTTGCCACCTAGGACACCCATGAGTGCTTGTAAGAATGTTCAAGCCAGACTTGCTACCCACATATAGATCCAATAAGACAGTCACCTATCAGAAACACCGCATCCAGGCACATGCTGTGTATTGTGGGTTCCACCTGTCGAGTTGGTTTCCCTTTCTCCACCTAGTTCGAGTCCTACTATGTGTTAGCATGCGTCCGCTTGTTAAGATCGACGTTTATACCATACCACACTAGACAGTAAGGTTTCTTCACGGCTCGGTGCCTGATCTAGCCGGCATACAGGATAGTCGTTTGGGGGCCTTGCAGGCTTCTCACAAGCTAAAGGGTGATCGACGCTTCTAACCTCAATGTGTTTGGGACCAGGGATGAACTGAACACAGCCTGCATTGTGGAGTCATTTTCGGGGCGCCTTGCATATCCTTTGTCCATATCAGTGATCGGCACTGACACTGCCTTCCATATTGGTCAGATTTACTCCCAATGAAGATGTTCAAGACACCCATGGATAGGTTGGTCCGTTGTCATTTCACAGCCGCAAAAGATGCAAGCCATCTATACCATGGCTTCGAGTAAGGTAATAGAATTTGTTAACGAACGAGGCGTTTAAATGCGATAAGCATGCTCAAGAAGAAATGAGTTTGAACTAAGAAAAGGGCAGAAATCTAACCAGTTGCTTGTAAACAACGCAAATGGTGCCTCATCTCAGGTTTCAACTTGTGTACATCAGAAATTGCTGTGTGATGTACCATATCTGATCTTTTGAGTTAGTTTTACTTCCACATGTGCCCTACGGGTGTGTTAATGCACCTTGAGAGGAGACAAGTATGGGAATGTCCTTTAAACCCGTGAAACTGAGGTGGACCATAATCTCTCATGATTTCTGATCGAGTACTAGTCTGGAACGGCTGACTTGATCATGAAGGAAAACCTGTTTTTGACTGCGGCTGCTTAGTCCCAATTCAAATTATGCTGTTTGTACACTGTAACAGTCGATCTTGCCTATGTTTGGCTTCTGAGATACGCATGAATCGGCAGATGCCGAGAAACTTCAGCCTCCTGAGCTGTGTTCTTCACCAATAGGAACGTGGAGGATCAAGAGAGAACTTCGGTCATTGTCCGCCTGATCGACGATCTACATGGCTTTGAACGGAAGATGGGAAAGAAAGGACCACTGCGGTTTCAACGTGCAGGCCCAAGAGACCGGCTGGATTGGGAGCGGATAGTCAAGCGCCCTCTAGCTGAAGAATCATTGCCGATGTTGGAGGTACACTATAATCAAATCAATCAATACTTCTCAACTCGGAGTATTTGGCTGTTTGATATAGTATCAGCATGCCATTGGTCGTTGAATCACTCATACAGGGTAAAGATGGTCACTGCGTGTTTCAGAATGCCATGTAGAAGTTAACAGTATAACCAATAGACACGGTCTTGAGGCATGTTTCCATAGCCACGAGTTAATCCAGACAGGCCATGTCCCTGGTGCATGAGGCTGCAGTGGAATACTCTGACCTAGGACATCTTTCTTCGGATCTTTACGTACACACAATGCAACCTGCAAGTTGTGTCACTAAGTTTCCTATTGAGTACAACCTTCTGCTGATGTCAGTGGCAAGATATATCTCTCTGGTAGCCTACATGGATTAACACAACAATACATTCTCTCTCTACTTTAATCTCGTCTTCGAGTCTCCATGTGTACATTCATCGTCGCTGTACCAGGTGTGCTATCATCGAACACCTGTGACAATGATTTATATAAGTATGAGCTATTGGCATGCTTATTTGACTTTGAATCCTTTCCCTTTCTTCTAGGACACCACTTCAATCTTAGTCCCAGCCTCAACTAGGGTATAGCCTGTTTCTCTAGAGATCATCAGTCAGAAACATGCCAAGGAGCAATCACAACCATTCAAGTCCGTAGTATCGACTTCAGGCCACCGAGGACGCATCATACGGAAGGGCGCCTTGCGGTATAGGTGGAAGAGGTCCACAGTATCCTAATTCAGACCAGCAAGTACATGTCAGAGAGACGGCGATTGAGGCATAGGCAGGACGGCAGAAGAACATAAATAGCCCGACATTCCCAGGACAACATCAATCATCATCATCAATCCCAACTCCAACAAACCTTAGTCAATTAATTTATTCCATCCATTGTGACCATTCAGTCAACATGCGTGTCCTGAACATCATCCTTGTTGCTGCCTCCGTGGCCTATGCCTCCCCTTCTCTCAGTGCTAGAGTAAGTAGACCCAAAGCAGTTTTCACAGCATAATGACTGACACCTTCATAGGCTTGCTGCAAGGTATGACCAGTATCAGTCCAAACTACATTGGAATCTGTCTAACACAGGTGATCAGGAGGTCTTCTACCCTGAGAAGTGTGGCGGAGAGTAAGAGTGTCGTCCACGTATCCGAGAAAAATAACTAACTGCTTCCAGTACCCCTCTGCTCTGTGACAGTGCTGGAAGTATCCAGATTTGCTGCGTATGCTAGCTCCCATGTCCCATTGTAAGTCTGATGTGTGCTAACTAGATTAATAGCCTGCTGGCTGGAACTGCGCTGGCGGCACTGGCTGCAAATGAGCCAATTACGCGGATGAACAAGAGGCCTGCCAATTTGAGGTATCTAGCAAGGGGCCTCCGTGTTTTCTGTGAATACCTACTATTGGATCTCTGTATTGAACCCTGCATGTGAAAGACTGGAAAGGTGAAGAGACTTTTATATCTTGTGGATTAGAGGAGACTTTGGATATATACGTGACAGAATAAATCAAGGCGTAGCATGCTGTAGAGATTTAACTTCCAGTTAAACCATCGCTAGCTGGGCACCATAAGATATATCATGCAAGACCACCTATCATTCAATTACAGAGAACACAATCATAATAGCCATTCTCATCATGGCTTGTTAGAGGCTAACCCTTTGAATCATTATACATAATCTCTTGTCGCCCACAAAATAAATGACAATGACATAGGAAGTATCAAAGGGATACATGAAATTGTGGGGCATAAACAATATTGTACACCCGTGACCTCGTTTGAACATCACCAGGATGCCCAATTTATCACAGTACTTTCCCGGTTATGGACTACTTTGAACGAGCCCGTCCACGTAGAACCTCAGCGCCACCCGACCTCATATCCTCTAGCTTCGTAGCTATTTCAAAGGACTGCTCTTCGACAGCCTCGTGTCTCCTCTTGATTTCGGCCTCGAACATGGCAGCAGTTCGGCGCCGGGACTGGCGTAGATCTTTCATTTTCGTGAGAAGGCTGCTGAATTGTTCAATCAGTTGATCACCGCACTCTTCCCACTCTTCCACGGATAGATTGGAGAAATAGGCGCGGCGATCTTCCTCGGACAGGTTAATGAGACGTGGGATCTTGTCGGCTGAACTTGAGATTTCTTGGGCTGTGTTAGGAAGAGCTGATTTCGGTGGCGTGTGGTCGAATGACTCCGCTTGGAGTTCAGCGAATGTCTTCTTGTACAGAACTTCAGGAGGATAATCGGATTCGAATTGGCGCTTTTTCGACTGCGATGGCTCAGGACTAATGCGCATGACAGAGTCACGTCGAGCGAACGGATCATTGATGGGGTCGTCATCAAGGTCGTCAAAGTGGGTGATATCAAAGCAGTGAGTGCGGCCATGCTATCGGCTCTATAATCGTTTGCAAAGATACCACCATCATCTCCACTATCGTGAGGGGAGCCATATCTACACCGTCTGCTTGTTATTGTGGCAGTGCGCCCGAGAACCTGACGATCCCCTGGTTGGCGTCAAGTCGTATTTATCCAGGAGAGATGGTTTAGGCGGGCTGAAACGTGTTCTCGGCGTTGCACTCATGCTATGGGGTAAAGTGACCTTTCTGGCGCATCCGACTGGTAGAGGCTGGGTGGTTGGGACCTTGGGGTCCGAGATAGACGAGCGTTTGTAGGTTGGGATTTTAGACGGCTCCTCGTGTACCGGAGCTATCGATGCCCTATGATTTGGCCTTCGACTGGCGCTCCAGAAGTTCTGTAGACGCTTACTCAAAGGTTCTTCGGATCCTCGAGGGCGCGCGTGGGGGGTTTCTGCCGCATTGAGATCTTCGGAAGCTTCATCGTCGCCAGCCACGGAGGTTCGTTGACTTGCGTCATCAAATTCCGACGATCCAAACCCTGCGGACTTGAAGGCTTTGTCTCCGAGATTGTCGTACCACTTGGGGTCGTAAGATCGCAGGGTGTGATCGAACTGTGATGGCTGTGTCTCAGTTTGTTGGGTATTGACAGCAGGCGACATGCGATAGGGGATATCATCACCGCCCATCACACTTGTCGCTGCAATAGTTGAGTCATCAATTCCCTCTATATCGGTGTCAAACATGTCTTTCCGAGAGTGTTCAGGAGCACCGTGAGGTCTCTCAGACAAAGTTGGATCTCCGCCATTATGCTCGAATTGCGGCTGTCTATCGGCCGGCAAAGACGGAGGCGCAACCAGTTTTGTTGGAGGAACTTCAACCCTAGCCTGGTCGGCTAGGGTCTGGCGGGATTATGTGGGTTTTGTCTCTTGGAAGGTCGAAGCTGCCCGGCTTCTTTGGAATGTACATAATCTCCGACCCCCATGGTGATTGAAATCGGGGCGTGGGGAATTGTAAGTGATCAGAACATGGATGAAAATGGAAGATAACCATGCGATATGATCAGAGGGTTCAGAATCGAGTGGTTTGAGAGGAATATGAAGCAATTGTGCAGTGTGTCCGAGGTAAGCCCGGTATGTCCAAGTCTGTCTAGACGGCGAACGCGATGAGGATCCGATATACGCGAGGCTGCCACGAGGTCACGTGTCAGGTACAACAATTTACGGTCAAGTGTTAGGGACCTGACGCCCAGCTCGAAATTCAAACAGACATACAGGGACTATTGCTTTTGAGCAGGATACAAGCTTATGTAGGATAGATACTGTGTTCTTCAAGGCATGAAGTCCAAGAAATTATGTACATTGTTTCGGTTGCCACTGTTGATCAGACCAAGATTTCATCAGATATGTAGCTCTTGAAGACTAGACGTCATGCCTTTCCCGCGCGCTTTTGCCTTTTCAAGGAACTCTGCTGCTTTCTGTATCTCTGATCGCCTTCTTTCGTTTGCGATCCTGAGATCTCTCCGAGTTTGGATGACCTCGGCCGAACTGTCGGCGGGCATGTCGTCGGAATCACCGTCGTCAGAATAATCATCATCCTCGTCATGAGGAACCGAAGACACAAAGAGATCCCCGATCCACTGGGAGATCATCCCTCTTAGTTCCAACAGTGCGACAGAGTCCGAGTACGGAGGAGATACCAAAACTTCGTCCATCCTGGCTGCAATCTTTTGCGCCCCGTCGAGCTCGGTTTGCCTGGCCTCGGCAATAAGCGTTTGTCGCCTCTGCTTTGACCCGGTGTGGCCATCAGAGCCTGATCCGGAGTCCTCCTCGTCCACTGACATGGTTTCCTCTACTTCAACGGCCTGCCGGGCCACGGAGCTTTCCTCCTGTATCACGTACACCCACAACCCAAACATGGCGGGGTAGAAATGTAAGGAGCTTGTGGCGCTAGGTGCAGCCTTCCGATAAGGGTGTTGAATGACAAGTCGCTCATAATATTCCTTCGCATCTTCGAAGCCTTTGCGAGTGAACCAAAGCCGCGGTGTCCGTGATTCTGAGGTGTCGTCTGTGGGCTGACAGCCTTGTCGCAGGAGAATCTCCGCTCCGATGCCCCAGCGACCTTCCGTGCGAACATCCATAGGGTTGCCACGGTATTGTTCGCGGAGATGAGGCCCCACGCTCGCCCGGCCCGGACAAAGTCCCTTTCGAGAAGACATCGATGCAATATGGAGGAGAGGACGGCGAAATGTTGGACCCGGAGGTTTCCGTGATGGGCTGCCGACTTAGGAGGATAGATCGGAGAGGATAACGATGTCAGTCCTTTGGCGAGAGTTTCCTGTTTCGTTTGGCTGGAGAATTGTTCATCTTTAGGAGGGCCATGGGGAAAGTTGCCCCGGGAAGCTCCTTGTCAAAGGAGAGGCCAGCAACGCGATACTGATGCGCTTCCTCTGGCGATAGAGTGAGAGATGGTGTCGGGGTCGCTACCTCAGATGCGGCATCTGTGGTTTCACCATCGTAATCGTCGTCATCATCGTCATCGCCCCAGTCATTCGCTGCCTTTTTGCGTTTCTTGGGCTCATATTTGGCGACGCGAACACTCGTGGGCTGTTGCCATGACGGAAGCGGCAACGAGAAGGCAGACGCCGAGGGGTAAACGCCATGAACGCCTTAGCGGGGAGTTGAGCAGCAAGTAGGATTGAACTAGGGGAGTGGGAAGAGCTTTCGAGCTAGCGACGATCAAGCCATTGAGACTTGACGGCTCAGAAAGGCTTCATGTGTGAGGTGACGGGGGTGATCGGTGAGGGTATTCTGTAAGAAACTCTTACAGGACCATCCCGAGCCAGTCGCGCCCAGTGGGAGGTCAGTGATGGAGTCGGTGGCGGTGGTGGGGGAGAGCGCAACAGACGGCATGGGGAGAAGAGGCCGAGGCCAAAAAGAGACGCATCCGTTCACGCCTGCGACCGCCAAGCCGCCCGACCGTCCCGACGGGGGCTAAACAAACCAAACCAAACTTCCCCGTTCATCACCTCTCCGTTATCATTCACCACCGCCAGCGTCATACCCGCCCTCGCTCTATAATCATCCTCATCTTCCCCCTCCGACCTCTCTCCCCCCCACCTCACCCTCCTCGCCGTGTCTTGGCCCCTTTGTGGTTTCCTTACGACCTTCGGCCGTCATCGCCAGTCAACCGTGACGCACGATTTCGTGGGGCCACCAAACCTCACAGATCCGCCGTGCCGGCCACCACGTTCATCCAACCCTCCGCCGTGGTCTTTCTCCCCTTCATTTCGACAACCTTCGCTATCTTTGAATATCCAAATCTGCGTCGTTGTTGATAGCGCACCTCCCTCCATTCCTCGAACGATACAAGGATCTCCAGGGCACGCCCTGGGCAGCTGCAGCCTTGTGACTGAGATCTTCCGCTGACGAGCGCGAAGGCCGTAGCCTAATTTGTCTCGATCACAACGTTCGCTTCTCCAGAACTTTCTTCGAATTTCGCGATAATAGACTGTACCAACTACGCAAGGCGGTATCGTATGTGGTCTGGATAAACCTGTTCAATGGTATGTGGTATCTAGTTGCCTGGAAGCTTTCGGCATATGGTTTAGGACTCATCGCGTGGCGTGCGGCCACCTATGACACTTGCCTAATCAAGCTCACTGTCACTTTGAAATCATCTTATTCACTTGCCGTTACCCGTACCTTCCATGGCATTCTTCTCTCCCGGAGAAGTGTCTCGTCGCTCGTCTTACTAATGATACCTTCTCCCTTTAGTCATCCATCTGTCGATGGCAATAGGCGGTTCTTAAGATCCCATCGCCACGTATTGATCCTGTCTTTGCTACTATGGGACTGTCGTCTTCTACGCAAAGAGATCAGCGCTACAATACCCTACCAAACCACTCCACCTCTCTCCAAGAACAACGTGATCGGCTACACAGGCATGACGTTATGAACGATCAACGAGATACCGAGCAAGCTGGGGATGCTGGGCCCCATTCTGGACCAGGGACGGGCAATGGCGGATTTCCAGGATACCCAGCAAATCAGACAGGCTCTACCGCACCGACTTGGCCATCAACGAATACCCCTGCTAGCGAACAAGCGACTGGTACGACGGAGAATGGAGCGCACTATGAGTCAGGCCAGCGCGAGTACCGCTCCCCGATGTTTGCTCGCATGGCCGCAAGAAGACAGTCTACAATGTCCAGGCTTGGGTCCAGGATCTTACCAAACTCTGTAATCCGCGGTCTGCTTAGCAGTGAGGAGGAAACGCCCGCCGAAGGTCACGCCCATCGTCACGGAATCGTGTCCAGATCGATACCTAGATCCGAAGTCTCTCAGGGCAGCAGTCGGTTCAATCCTTTAGCTTCGCTCGGATCCAGTGGGATTTCTAGGCGACGCATGCGAGGTCCCTATTTTATCCCGCGCAGTGATCCGGGGTTGGGTTCTGACGCCCGCGCGACAGAGCACGGCCCGGATTCTACCAGAGGCTCATGGCGAAGAAGTGCTCGGCTGCACCGCGTTCGAAATTCCTTGTCCACCCCGATCGCCCAAATGTTTGGGCAGCCATCAAATCAACCGACTGGCAACATGCAAGACCCGGCACTGGGGCCCCTTCCGGGTCCTGGATCCTTCCTTCCCCATCCGGGGCCAATGGATACCCGTATGGACTTCGACGAACCTCATGAGCTGGATTCGGTGGAACCAGCGATCGGAACTCCACGTACGGCGTCTCCTATCTCATCACAATCTACACTGGGCCAAACTCGTTTGCGACAATTGCCAAGCTTATTACGAGCGAGACCGTCGAGAACTTTGCAGCGAGAGGAGCAGACACCTCTTGCGCGCGTCCTTCAACTTGCAGCAACCGCCATCGCAGCTCAGCTGTCTGGCACCGCTGGCCCGGCCATGCCGAACATCCAGTCTCTTGGCAACGATGGGCTTGATGGTTCCCTAGAGAACTTCATACAGAGCCTTCAGCATGCTACCTCGGCACAGGCTTCTCCAAACGATACTGAGACAGCGAATCCTCCCGCAGAAGGTGGGCCTCCCCCTCCTGTTAACTTCCTGCGAGTTTTCCGATTTGCGAACTCCGATGCTGCTCGTCCTGGGACATCCAACCGCTCGCCGTCGGGTCCGGAGAGCTCTGGCAGCAGCGCCTCGGGTGGTCCACCTGCCGATAACCCTTCGAACGGTCCCGAAGGTCGAACTGTGACGCTCGTGGTTGTCGGTGTAAGATCCGTCCCCCCTGGCAATGGAACTCCCGCTGGCGAACAACAACCCAACGGGGGGCATGGCCTGGACGCCTTGCTTCACCTTCCCTTCCTGTCACCCGGCAATATACCACGAAATAGAGAGGGCGGTACGACGTCGTCGCCGCATCCTGATGGTGTACCTCGATTCGCAACGCCGCATCGACCCTTAGGCGGAGAACTGAACCCGACGCCGAGTAATGAGGAGTTTCAGCCGCAGCAGCAACCCCAAGGAATCCCAAGCCCATCACGGCGGTTGTCTGATGTCGGCAGTCGCGGCCCTCCTTCTTCACTCCCTTCTGTCCTTTCAGAAAGTCCACCGGGACCTCATCCACCCCCATCGACACCAGCGGAACCCGGCTTGTCAGCAGTATCCTCGGGTGCTTCCACTCCCAGCCGGAGACCGTCCTCTGCATCGGTCATATCACCGAACCCCCTTCCTCAACTGGACGAGAACCGACCTATGCAGCCCACCGTGGAACCCGCGGAAAGCAGTGTTCCATTGAGTCCCGCCCACCGCCGGCACCGCAGCGACTCTGAATTTGCCCGCCATCGCGACCTTGGCTCGGGAGCTGTCCGGCGCAATGGCGTTGTTGAACCGGATAACGCACCGCCCCCCGCAGGTAGAAGCTGGTGATCTACGTTGTGGGAACGAATCTCTCCGAGAACCATCCCGCCTTTGCCACCCCCAGCCTCTTTACCGATGTATGTGCATCCATTCATTGAGCCCAATTTTGTAGACGGTGACTAATTTAGATTGCAGAACCAACGTACGAAGACATGATCCTACTCTCCTCGCTCCTTGGCCCGGTGAAGCCCCCGGTTGCAAGCCAGCAGGACCTCAACTCGGCGGGAGGCCTATTCCGACTCGTAGAATATGCGCGGCGCGTTGGTTGCGGAGTCTACAGATGGTGCTGGCACCATCTTGATCCCCGAGGGAGATCGCTGCCTGATCTGTCTCAGTGACTACGAAGTTAGTGAGCAGCTCCGCCAGCTGACGCAATGCAGACTCACGTTCTTCCACCAAGACTGCATTGATCAGGTTTGTCAATCTGGTGATTCTGTTTGAAGAGGTTGAGACTAACTCTCTGTTTAGTGGTTAACTACAGGCCGGAATTCCTGCCCTCTTTGCAGAGGCCAGGGCGTAACGGAGACTCCCAATAGCGGACCGACGCCGGGTGCACAGAACAATGCCACTGCCTTTTAGCCGATTAGCTTGGCTGGTAAATGCTCTGTCTCGCCATGAAGGCACAATTTCTTTACCTCTTCCCCAAGCCAATGATGGCCTTGGATTTACCGCAGTTTAGCATGCAGCGCTTAATGGACTTGATGAGGTTTTCTTAATTTCCCCATGTCTCGCAGGATATCCCTCAGCATTGCTATATTCCTCTATTCTCTTCAGTGTGAATCTTTTTGGGCTGTTCATGCCAGGCTTGCACGGTATGCTTGAAAATATGCTGGTTTCCATATGGCCAAGGATAGAACGAAGGCACTGCGCTCCGCTTACTGGCCCATGGAGTGGTCCAAAGAGCTTGGTATGTCGACAGTGTCAGTGCTTCTCATGTGTTTTAGCTTATTGGATACTCCCGTGTTCTTACTTAGTTTGGTGTAATCTATTATCTTCAACCTCTCCTTCGATGTTCATACTCTTTATACTCTAGATTCTGCCCCGCACTGCCGCCCCGCCGCGATCGGCTGACTAAGAGGCTTCTTCGCTGCCCCTCCACCATCCTCAATTCTCGAGATGGAATTAACTTGTGCAAACTGCTGCAGTCAATTGTCCTTTCTCGTCTAGCGCAGACTTTCAGCTGATCCTGCAGGAATTCCGCCATCATCTCTTACTCAACTGGGAACAGACCACCACAATTGTGACAAGTGATTGACTGAAGAATCCGCGCCGCAGAAAATTTCCAGCTTCACCTCTCAGCTCGACGTCATATCCAACCTCTCCTCTTCCCTGACAACGACCCAAATCGACCTACATTACAAAATGGACAGCCCGATCCGCCTCACAGTCCTGATCTCAGGCAATGGCTCCAACCTGCAAGCCGTGATAGACAAGACGGCCGCCGGCCAACTCCCCACCAACATCATCCGCGTGATCTCCAACCGCAAGGACGCCTACGGCCTGGAACGCGCCCGACAGGCCAACATCCCGACGCAGTACCACAATCTCGTCAAGTACAAGAAGCAGCACCCTGCGACGCCGGAGGGCGTGCAGGCGGCCCGGGAGGAATACGACGCCGAGCTGGCCCGGCTGGTGCTGGCCGATGGACCGGAGCTGGTCGCGTGTCTGGGTTTCATGCATGTGCTTTCGCCGCGGTTTTTGGAGCCGCTGGAGCAGGCGGGTGTGAAGATTATTAATTTGCATCCGGCGTTGCCGGGGAAGTTCAATGGGGCTGTATGTTTCTCTCTTTCTCTCCCTTCTTTTTCTCCGGGGGTGGTTTGTCTTTCTGCCGATACGAGTCGTGCTTGGTGAATGGAGTGGGTGTGATTTGGACTATGTACTAACATGACTGATTGATAGAACGCGATTGACCGCGCCCATGCCGCGTGGCAAGAAGGCAAGATCGACAAGACGGGCGTGATGATTCACAAGGTCATCTCGGAGGTGGACATGGGCACGCCGATTCTCGTTCGGGAGATTCCCTTCGTCAAAGGGGAGGACGAGGACCTCCATGCGTTCGAGGAGAAGGTGCATGCCATCGAGTGGGGAGTGGTGATTGAAGGGGTGCAGCTTACGATCAAGGAAATCCGGGAGCAAAAGCAACGAGGCGCCGGGGATGCATGAAGGGCAGTCCGGTCAGCTGGGAGGGTTGAGCTGAGGTGATGGTGAAAGAGCGGTCTGGTACGGATACCCATGTCGAGAACGGATCAATGGTATATAGAAAATTGGCTACGATGACGAGTTTACGATATCACACCCTCTCTTTTGCTTTGCTGGGGCTGTAGGTCTGCCATATCGACCATTGGGAGGCGACTCCGACGATGAGATGCAGGAGGAATTGCCGGGATCCCGTTCTAAAACCCACGATTGGCGCCGACTGGCGTAATCGTTGCATGCTTGACCACTCTCAGGCCTGGAATCGACAGTCGAGGGATGTGGAAACATTATCCAGCCAGCCAGGGAGTCCCCAACTGCGTTGCATCTCAGATCTAAATCAAGGCCGTTTCGGAACCTTCCGCAGACGTTAGCCGCAGCGCCAACAACCTCTCCATGTGAGAAGTGCACGGCCGTAGTTGGACAGAGTCGCCCGCCTCTGAGACATCCTTTGCTTCTGCTTTAGCTTATGGTTTGTGTTTGCTTTTGCGGTTCGCCTGGCGCCTATGACGAGGCCAGATGGCGAGGGGATGAGCTGTGGTTGCTTCAAGGATGGGGGCAGTTGCTGCACGGCCGATCCATATAAGATTCACGCCTGCAGCCACCGCGACGGGGATCAGGCCTGCTGGGCGTATCAAAGGATCACAAACCCTCCTCCAAAGTTGGCAAACCGGGAAGACCCTCTTCCCTGTCAATAATGGAGTCCACGCTGGCCCTCATCCAGAGCAAAGCCCGACAATAGGTAGGGGAGGTCCGACTGCCCCCCCAGTCTAACGGTCGTCCTGCATATGGGCTAGCCCGCTAGGACACGTTAAATGGGCGGATCAGGGGGATTACTATTGGCGACGGTGTCTCAGGGAGTCAAGGATCGGGGGTAGATTGTCTCCTGCTATGGACTCGTCGAGACTCGAAGTGCTGTAGCAAGGCCAGACAGCAAACATTGGAAGGCTTCATCCCTCTGCTCTAGAGGTATCTGCTGGACAGATCACCCTCGGAAAAAATTCCCCCTCATCTCCCAATGGCGTGCTCTTCCCAGTCTGCAACAGAACGCCACAGGATGATCGAGAATCCTTTCCGACCCGGCGTTTTAGGCATCCATAGGAAGCTTTCACGATCATCCCAGAGATGTGTCTAGCTTTGTTCCTCTCCCGGTCGTCCAGTAGCTCATCTGCCTGTGCTGCCCGAAGGGGCGATGATATCCCGCTACGCAAACAATTCCCCGAAAGTTGACGATGATATCTTCCGGTCCTGCGTGTCAATGAGACAGATCCCTCTGTTGGTACTCCGTACTAGGGACAGCTTCCTTGAGTCTGCTGATCGGATCTTCATTGGGGGAGTCGGTGAGAATCCCGACCGTTGGTTGTGATCCCGCTGGTACTATCAAACTCATCCATGGTTGGCATCCAGTCCGGCCGAAGCCACCGCCGCGCTGACTGGAGCTTGCATCCACTCTCTCCTGTGCACGCGCCATGTCTTTCTTCCCTGCGGCGCTGGTCTGTCTCTGGGCGGTCGTGAGGCAGACGTGTCACATCCTTTGCCTGTGATATCACAACGTTGACCAAACTTAGTCCCGCATGCTACCAACAGACATATATTGTAAGTGCATAGATGGTATGCACGGGCGGCACCGGCTGAGACTGCGAGGTCACTGCGGAGAAGTACTCCGTGTCTGCTCTGTCTGCTAGGCTCGGTGGGTCCCTCTGGATATGCGCGTGGGGGTACTGCAGATGCGGTGCTCACGGACCTAAGCCCGAGACCCGGAAGAGGGTCATGATGATGAGAGAGACCATGCATCCATCTCCACGAGTGAGTGGAGGAGAGATACAGCAAGGTGGTTCACTGCCCAGGATCACCCAGCCTTCCACTTCCACCAAGAGTCTAAACTCAACTTCCCTCAACTGCCGGACTGATTGGCCACATATTGCTCCCCCTCTCCATCGGACGGATCAATCCGCCCGGCGGCGGCTCTAACAGGACAAGATCCTATCCACGGTGGCATCCTCCGTCCCCACTGATTAATTGGTTGGCGGTAGGTTATCCGTGCCTCGCCGTCATTGGCGTGGTGTCTGCCTCCCATCCGCCAGCTCTTTCTTGGTCCAGGATCCCTGAACGGACTTGGTGGGCAATCATAACACAGGTTGCATATTGGCTAATCCCTCCCCGGTAAGGAGGGAAGACATCCCCGTCGTCTTGGCTGCCTCAGCGTGTCCACATGAACGACAGGAGTCCACTTGTTGGAGCTCGGCCTTTGGCTGTCCCGAGGAACGGAAATAAGCTGAGTTCCGAATGAGCGGGTGCCCAATTTAACCGCGACAGAGACACTGTCCACCTCCCATCCACCTCCAGTGGACAGACCCAATGCATCTCGGTGCATACGTAGGGGAGAGAAAAGGGCGATTCTCGTCCAACGAGAAGGATGTTCGTTCATAAACCCGTAATCCAGGGAAGGGAACCCATCCAATGGAGATCTCGGCGAAAGAGAATAACGGACTGGGCGAAACAACTGCCGGGATACGCAATACGAGGTTTATACCTCGTCCGCTGGGCCGTCATTTCTGGACCCAAGTTCCCGCCCTAAAAGTTAAAAGCCACCCCTCAGTGGACACTGCGATCTGAGTGTTGGGCCAATCATGCCCTACGAGCCACAGCTGTCAAACCCTCAGGTCCCTCCTCGTCGATCAGGCACATCCGACCATGCCGGCTTATGCCCGAGGGTCTGGTGTGTGCAAGGGACTTGTTGGTGTGGAGGACAAGGCTACAGGGCGTAAGAGGAGTAGGGTGTTGGGTAAACCACCAGGCGTTCCCGGAAGAGAGAAAAGGATTCCAATCGCTCCTGAGGCGGGACGGAAGATCATGACAAAGATCGCCGATGGCCGTGACAATGCGAAGGAAGATAGGGGGGTGAAGGGACGCTAGGATGGGATCCTGGAGCATCCATTCTTCCTCCACCGCATCCACCTGCACCATGGTTAGTATTCACACTGCAAAAGGAGGAACAATGAACATTATGAATGGGATGCATTATTACCTCATATGCTCTTCCTCCCCATCATCAGAATCAAGGATAGTCCCCCCTCAAGTAAGGTTCAACATGAACCCAGCTCCACCACGCCTTAGTTCTCATCCGGGCTCCACCACGGACGAACGTTTCGGTAAATTTTACCCAGATAGGACTGGACTGCTGCAAGTCCTAGTTTCAGATGGGATGTTGCTCTTGTACTTGCATCATAATAATAGAGAGTATTACCAGTAAAAAGGTTGGGCGACGAGACTCGACGGGATGGTCGAGATGTGCAGGAGAAAGATCAAGGAGATGAGACACAGCGATCCCGTTCTTGGAAGGATCCCCCGTCGGCTCTTCGGCGACAAGTGGATTTCTCCCGCACCTGGTCGTCCAAGAGGCGGAGGACGGAGTCCATCGTACGGAGAACAGGAACCTTCTATATTTATCCGCCGGACTTGGCGAATGTGGAAGGGGATTTGCACAGGGATACAGGAAGGGGCCATGTTTCCTTTGCTCCGTGGCGCTATCCGTTGCCACCCTACAATCTTATGTCCATCGTACATGAGAGACAGCCTATACTGTGGACTCGGAGATCTGTATGCGAGTGCCCGTTGACCAGTTGATAGCGATCCTGAATCAGGTCCAGGGAATGAATGACTCGCGCCACAGGACGGGGCGGACCAGAACCTGAATCATGCTCGAGTGTCAGGTTGGTGGACCCTGACACAGGTTGACACGATGGGAGTAAGGGATGGTCGTGTGCCCAGCAAAAGGCCAGAAAAAGGAGAGAAGCGTGGACGAGAGAATGCCTGCATCTGTAAAGGCTAATCTTCATGAGGGTCAATATTGTCTTGGGTTGACAGATCGATCTCTGACTGGGGGACGATGCCACAAGAGTCCAATCACTGGACGATGCGCTCTCAGGTTTGCCGTATTAAGGGCAAGGAGGACTCCACTGATGCTGACTAGGAAGTGCCCCGTCCATGCCATGTCCAGTAGCAGTGCTCCGTTGGGGCTGCTAGTCTCGGCCATGAGTGATCGCCCGTCCAAGGCTAAAGTCGTGGAAGTTGGGATGCCATTATTCTTCTTGGATGTTTGGTCTCTGTCGCTGTCGCTCTCCCGTGGGAAAGACGAAATGAGATCTTCACGGATCTTCTCCCCTTCTCCAGGATGAGCTATTTTTATCTATGGTCGTGGCTTTCCTTTTTGTTTCTTGACTACTTGCTTTTTCTCCCCCTTTCCAGATGGTTGACCCCTATCAATCCGAATCCTCCGCAGGGAAGATGAGGTAAGGTTCTGCGTTTGACCTTCCTGTTTCCATCCGGCCTGGGCAGCGTGATGGGTCCCGATCCAAAACCCAAAACCCAAACTCAGCGACCCCGTCATCCACGCGGAAAACACGGAAGGGTTCTCCTGTTATTTGCTCCTCCCGGGGATGAGAAATGGGGACAGGCGGATTGTTCTCGAGTGGGGAGGAGGGGGAAACCAGAGGATGCAGGGTGGGTGTGATTCGAAGCCGTTCGTCTTGGCTTTCTCTGTCTGTTGCTTTGCTGGTGGTGTCTGGTTTTCGACCTCTGCATAAGATGATGCAAAATTAGGGTCAGAAGGAAGAAAGCCACCAGAAAAAGGAAATATGCTGGGCCTTTCCCCCTTCCTTCCATGTTATTGGCAGAACATCTCGGAGGAGCAAATTCTTTCCTTTGTTTTCTTTTTTTTTCTGGTCCTCTGGGTCCAATCCGCACATACCATGGCGCTAAAGCAATAGCGTTGGGGCTTGCTCCAAGCTAAGGGGAAAGGAGTCCATGTTGATTCTCGGGCTCCAGGAGAATGTGTTCCCCGGGCTGGATGGGCGATGCAGGTTCTGGAGGAGGAATTGAGTAGGCGTTTCAGTGGTGACTCCTGAGGGGAGTTGGTTGGGAACGGTTCTGATAGAGTCATCCCGCGAGTCCCAGGGCAGAAAGGGGCGGCCACAAGCTCATGGGGGCCGGCGATAGCCAGCGGATCGAGGACCAGGACTAAGAAGCATAAGAGTAAAAATAAAATAACTTTGGCGGTGGTGAGGGGAGTGGTGATCCCTCATCAGGAAGATCAGTGGACTCGCGTTAGTCGCCCATTTAGGGCTATCCGCTCGATCGGCCTATACATCGGTGTCAGCGGTGTCAGGAGACGTCACAAAATTGCAGAGGACACCACAGGACAGACAGCACGTAGGTAGCTGTACATGGTAGACGGTCATGTCCCTGACCCGGGGGTGGTCGCATTCGCGGCGCATCCTGGGTGGTGAAGTCATCATCTCCGCCGCCCCGGATGATGTCGATGATTAGATGGGCTGATTGATTAGGGATCATCCTGCTCGTACACCGTCCTGTCCGAGTCGGCATCGGGTTCGTATGTTTAGAGTTCGTCGAGGAGGAGCTTCCAGAGAATTCTGGCGGAGTGTTGGCTGTATGGTTGTGAGTGGTCGTCGTGGTGGCAGTCGAGGTGCTCGTCCTCACCTTCTGTCGCCTCCCCACCTCTGCTCGTCTTCTCTTCTCGTCTTCTCTTCTCTTCTCTTCTCGCATCACTCCTTTCCCTCGTCTCCTCCCTTTCCTCACCTTCGTTCCTCCCCCTCCACCGCCCCCATTCATTCTTTTCATCCCCCATCCCCCTCTATCAGACCTCCCTCCCCGTCACTCCCTCGTCCCTCCTCCGGGCCCAAGCATGCCACTGGTCTGTCGCCATCCCCAAGCGTGCTCGAGCTGACTAGCGGATGCCGACCTTCTCGATCTCTCGATCTCTCCACCCTCTCTTTCCTGACTCTCGAACTCAATTCGCCCCGCCCTCCGCCCCCATGGCGCATTCGTTCCCCTCGTCCCAACAACCGTCCTTGACCGGCTTCCTGTCGGGCTCCCTCCAGGAGCCCTCGCCGCTCTCCGCATACTCCATTCTGGGTCCAAGCTCCTATCCCGAGAGCGTCGCCCTGTGGCATAATCCGTCGTCCCAGCCTCTCCCGCCCCAACCTCCGTCGTCTCAACCAGGCCTCGCGGTCCCCGCCCCGCCCGGCGCGTACCCGCCGGCACCGAAGCCATCGCCGCTGCACCAGACCGTCTCCGATCAGAAGAAGCATAAACGGACCCGAAGCGGCTGTTTCACCTGTCGCGCCCGGCGCATCAAGTGCGACGAGTCCGCCCCGTGTGCGATCGATGTCGCAAGGGCAGTCGCGATTGCGTCTATCCGTCCCCAGGCGCCACCGGCTCCGCTTCCAAGTCCGCCTCCCGCTCCGGGGTCAAACCGAAGGCTGCTCGTCCGCAATCGCATGGGAGTGACTCATCCGGTCAGGTCGAACATGAAGACGTGCGCCCACTGGAGACCATCGCCGATGAGGAGGAGGAGGAAGAAGAAGGAAGCGTGGGATCCCCATCGACCAGTGCAGGTGCAGGCCGCGCGAGATCCGGCCTCCCTCGCAAACACAGCACGCAGTCGTTGCGAAAGCGGCAGGTGAAGCAACAGCCGACCCCATCGACGACGACCGCCGAAACACCAGCCTCCATCCAGGAAGCGAGTAGCTCGCCGTCGACCGAGGCCTCGTCTCGGTTCGAGTCCACCAGCGCCCGGTCGGCCAGTGTCAGCTTCTATCCCACCGACGCATATGGCCTGCCCAGCACTGCCCACCTCCGGAGGATCTCCAATTCTACCTCGCTTTTTATCAAGATTTCATCACGTATCGACATTTCTTCTTGCGACTCAACAGTGACCATTTTGTCCATCACAGTGTGATCGAACTCGCCCTGCAATATGAGCCGCTTCTATATGCCATTGTCGGTTCGCTGCATACCATCATTGCGTTCAAACGGGCAGCGGGAAGCTTTATACTTTCCTCAAGTATTATAATGCTGCGTTGAAAATGTTGCGCAAGTCCCTTAGCACCGGCGAAGCGCATAATGAAGCGACATTGATCACTGTGCTGGTGCTAACCACCTTCGAGGTAAGTTGAACCTGTTCCCTCGGGCCTTTGCATCCCACTCACTTGATTCAGGAATTCGTCGGTGACTGGGTCAACCTCATTGATCATCATCAAGCGGCACATGCCTTGATTCGTGAGATTCTAACCCCAGAGTCCATCACGACAAACGAGCTGCACGATCACATCTTTCTTTGGTATGCGCGATTCGATGTAGTGGCCGGTATTCTGGCCGGAAACGAAGCGGTGTTGGGCCGAGAGTGGTACCTGGCAAAAGAGCAGTACGATGAACAACAAGCGGCTGCGTATCCGGACGATGCAGAGAAGCAGCTGGCTTTGTCGGCATCAATCAACCGCGGTTCGGCTTGGAAATGGCGTCCTTATATGCCAAGCTATCGCGGGGGATGATTCCGTTCGACGAGTTCATGGCGCAGAATGAAAAGCTCGGTCAGGTCATCGAACGGATCCGGGTCATCTTGGAGCGATTCACCAATTCTGAATACACCGTCTGGGAGCATCCGGATCGACGACCGCTTACCGAGGATGATATTGTCGATCCTTACGCCCCAGCACTCCTGCAATCCGGTCCGCTGTGGATGTTAACGTGGCCTGGATCGATTATTACTCCACCAAACAGATGTACAAGTACCAGTCACTCCTGTCCGTGAAGCAGTCGTCGATGGAGGAGCTCGAAAGCCTGTCGGTGCGTCAGTGTCAGTTAATCGAGGCGATCGCACGGTGGCCCGACAAAGAAAATGGGTGGATGTACTCGTTCAAGAACAGTGTTGGGATGGTGGCTTTATTTGGGCGGAAGGATGAGAAACACCTGATGTGGAGCCGGAGGAAGATGGCCCTGATGGAGCAAAACGGGTACGTTCCCTATATCAGGCACCCACTATGGGATCTGCGGTGTAGATCAATGGCTAACTCGTTCGTCTAGATACGCAATTGCGCCCAAGTTCCGAGAATTGCTGGCCACCGTCTTCCAGCAGCCGGATCTCAACCATTGGTGGCTCCCCAATGACGAAGGCTATCCGGAGATCATCCGGGAGGTGCGCGCGATGACCGAGGAACGCACCACGCACCCTCGCGACAAACTTCCGCGAGAGCGTCCGCGACATGCGCTCGCTGTTCTGGAACATCAGCCTGGACGACACCGAGAGCGACAACAGCCCCGCCTCGACCGGTGCGGGCGCTGAGAATCGGTGATTTGACCCGATTGGGATACCCTGATAAGGTTTTTTCCAACGTACTTCGTGCAGACCCTGTGGGGTCGGCCCAGCCCACGGAGGTCGCGGGATGTTTCACTCGACGAGACTCAACATGTCTAGTCCTTTTCATGCGAAATGGCGTGATGAGGTGATGGTGCTAGAAGCACCAAGCTACGTCCCTTGGTTCCTCCTCACATGATTCAACAGACTTCGGTGAACACCGAACCCATCGACCCTGATCTGCTTCTACCCTGCGAAGTAGCGAACTCTCCCCATCGATTCCCTTATATCGCACGCTCTTATACCTCCTCAAACCGGGCGATCCCTTCTGCAACCCCCGCTTTAATACCACTACTACCCTATACCGTGCTTATACCATGTTCTTTTGGGTTTTCTCTCCACTTTTTGGTCCCGTTACACTATATACCCTTGGTTTACACCGTTTGTCTTGAGATTTTGCATTACTTGTCCTTTTCATACCATCTCTCATACCCTTGTTCGTCTCGGGGTACGGAATCCTCGGATCTATTCACCCAATGCAGGCAGGTGGTCAGCCTCAATGCCGCACTATACCACACACAGATATCCCGTCTCTTACAATACCTTCATTTATACTCTAAACATTGTTTTCTGATACACCGGTGGAGAGAATTCAATACATGGCCTGCCCCTGCAGTCCTGGTTGTACGCTTAGAAATTCCGGATCCCATATACCCAATATAAGTTGAGCATGAAGTCTGCAATATTATACCTTTCAACGGAAATGTCTACCCAAACAGAAGACACATATGGTATGCTGACCCTCATATACGTATCATGCATGTACTATATCCATGTATATCACCCCACCCCATAAGTTAGGTAGGTATTCATGGCGATTCGATACCACACTCCACCTCACCTCGACATAGTGCAATTAGGCGACCGCTGTCCGAAACGGCACCTCCGTCGCAGGAACCACCGTCTCCAACCCTCCAGCCAACTCCCCGCCCCCATCCTCATCGACTTCCTCTCCCACGGCAAAGCATCGACATCGACCTCCCACCCAAGCAAACACCGCAACACCACCCCAGCTCCGGCCTTACTCATCACCTCATTCATCTCCTTACACCGCTCATCACAAACACACTCCACACAGCCCTGCGGCGTAACACACTGACACGCCTCGATCCGCGACACCGCCCGTTTCAACAGTACATCAATGAACTCGAACGCCTTTCCCGCAAGACCAGAACCGCACGCTCCCCCTTTTGCATCATAGAAGGTAAGTCGAGCGGGTCGTTGACGCGACGGGGGCTTCAAACGGCGGATATTCTCCTCGACCACTCTCCTCTCCGACTGACCACCCTGCCATGTCTGCGACGGCCAGACGGAGATTCCGACCGAGCTCTTTCTTCGCCACTTTACATTCTGTCCGGACGTCACCGGGGGAAGATACAACGAAGGAAGGCAGGAGGGAGAGGACGGCGTGTTCGGCGGCGTGGATCGCAGCCGCGATGTTCAGACGGTGGGACGACAGGATCTCCAGTGCGGAGGCCGGTACGTCGAGCCACATGCCTTTTGTGAAGATGTCAATGGGCGGGTTATTGTCTACCGCGACAGCGTCGAGGACTCGGCCGCGTTTGTCGACTTTGAAGAAGCCGTAGACGACTGCGTGGATTTGGATAGCGCCGTAGAAGGCTCGACAGGGTGACGCGGACGGGATTTCGATAACGAGAATGGATTCGAAGGGGTGATGGCGCGCATGGTCTCCGTCTCGATGGGGTCGATGTCCGTGTAGTCCCGTTGGATGGTATTCCAGTCGACGTGGACGCGGACGACGCGGGCGAACCGGCGATCCGGATTCAGCTCCTTGACGAGGTAGGTCTGGCCCTGGTGGAGGAAGATGCCACCTTCGTAGATGGTGAAGAAGGCGCGCGAGGCTTCCACCTCTTCGAGAACCACATTGCGCGAGTTTGTCGTGTCGATGACGGCGAAAATGCTGGTCTCGGTGTCGCGGATGGGCACGCAACGTGACGGGTGTGGGCGGAAACGTTCGTGACAGTGATAGTAGCCTTGTGCGTCGGGGATGAGGCGAGTGGCTGCAAAATGGGGCAGTTGGTCGCCGAAGTAGATGCGATCTTCTTCGGGGCGGATGGGCATCTCGAAGGCGGCGCATTGGACGTGGCCCTCCAGAATGAGTTCGTTGGAGAGGTCAACCTGGAGGGCACAGTTGGGTCGAGTGAAGAGTTCCTCGGGGTTCTTCATGTAGTACTGGTCTGTTGGGTATCTGTCGCCTATGAGAACGGAGAGGGAGTCCTTATTGCGCCGGCCGGCACGGCCACTCTGCTGTCGGAGATTCGATATCGAGTAGGGGAAGCCAAGGGTGATGACTGCGTCGAGCGCACCAATGTCGACACCCAGCTCGAGGGCGTCGTGGCGACAATCCCCATCAGTTGGCCCTCAAACATCTCTTCTCGATTCTTCGGCGGTCTTGCGGGCTGTAGCCGCCTCGGTAGCCATGACCATCTTTCCGACTTCGGGGCGTTCAAGGGCCTGGAATTCAGTCCGTATGGCTTGGAGGAGAACTTCACACAACTTACGGATGCGGCAGAACGCGATTACCCTTGCGCCTCGCAGGATCAGCTGGCAGAACAGCCGTGCTGTCTCTGCGACACTGTCTCCACGACCGGAGGTGGGATCCTTTGGGTCCTTGTATGGAGTGTTCCAACATATGAACTCCTTGCGGCCGGATGGGGACCCGTCAAAGTCAATCACTTAACATCTTCAATTCCAAAGACAGCCTTCATATGTTCCTCCGGGTTTGCAACCGTGGCCGAGCACGAGATGAACCGAACATCTCGATTACCAACAGCAGCACAGATCCTGCGAAGTCGGCGCATGATGAATGAGACGTGTGATCCGAAGAGTCCATTGTAGACGTGTAGCTCGTCAACAACGACAAACTTCAAATTCTGTAGGAATGTACGCCAGGCACTTTCCTGTGGCAATATCGTGATATGCAGCATATCCGGGTTGGTGAAGATGATTCGTGCCTCATCCCGAATGATGTTTCTGCTCTCCATCGGTGTGTCGCCATCAAAAGTCTCCACCATCATATGCTCAAGCCCAGCCATATATTGTAGTAGCTCAGTCATGCTGCGTTTCTGATCTTGGGCCAGTGCTTTGGTAGGGAATATGTACAGGCCCCGACTGGCATGGTCGTTTTCCAGCTCATGCAGCATCGGGACCTGGTAGATGAGCGACTTGCCTGAGCTCGTCGACGTTGAGACAATCACATTCTGGCCTTCATGAAGAGCGTTGATCGCATCCGCCTGGTGCGAGTAGAACTGCGTAATCCCCTTGGTGTTATACAACGCATTGACCAGATCCTGCGAAAGCTGGAAAGTCAAGTCACCGTACACAGGCGACTGCGCCTCAAACACGCGATGGCCCTCCGGCACGATCTGCGCCGTGTACCAGTCCATCTCGCGAATTTCTGAAATAATCTCGGACATCATCTTGCGCTCCTTGGGATCTCCTTCGGCGGTCTCACCAGATGTTTCTTCTCGTTATCAAGATTGTCTGGCGGCACAGGAACCCAAGCATCCGTCTCGTGCTCCAGTCTCTCAACCGGATCGACCGCCTCGTCCTCGCACCGCACAAGGAACTCATCCACAGCATCCGCAAACTTCTTATTCCGCTTCTCAATCAACGCCAGCATCTGTTTCTGACCGTAAACCGGCATCTTGAGGTCTTCGTCCTTCATCTTCCGCACCGGTTTCGTCGCCCTCCCCAGTCCTAGGATGCTGGATCTCCCTCTTGAGGTCGCCATCGACAAACTCAAACAGCAGAGCTTTCGCCTCAGAAGCCGTATGATCACCATCAACATCACCATCACCCTGTCCCTGCCCTGCAACCCCCCATCACGCCCATACGTCTGCATAATCTCCTTCTCCCCAACAGTCATCACCTCCAAGCGCGCCTCATCCACATACTCAAACCGGATAGCACGTGGAACCAGCACTCTGACCCGGGCAATCTCCTCGACCGTCAACTCCTTTCCCATCTGCGACTGCACCGCCTTCTGGATATTTTCAAACGTCGTGGCAAAGTGCTTCCGCGTGCAACAGAATGTGTATACCAGGTTCAGGGCACGATGGGTACGTAACAACCGGTTGAAAAGATCCGGCCATGGTGCAGATGGTTTCCTCTTTGCCGGTGCGGGGTTTTTCTTCCCCTTGCCCTTGGGTTTCTTCGTCGTCGGTTGTTGCTCCTCGGTATTAGAGGCCGGGTCAGAGGTTGATGGCGTCACATTACCACATTGGTGGGTTTCTGAGTCGAATCGTCGGTGGAAGCGGGCGATTTTGCATTCCTGCGCTTCCTCGGTTTCGTGGTTGCAGATGCGGTATCGTTCTGTTCGGTCTTCACGGTAGACGCGTGATCGGCCTCGATAGCGGCGGGGTTCGTCTGTCTCAACTGATGTCCATTTGCGTTTGGGAACGGGACCTTGCCGATCCTGGGTTAGTTCTGGACCGGCCATATCGAGCCTCCATCGCGAGCTGTACAGTGTGGGATGGGGTTAGCAGGTAGTAAGTCCGCAGGGGCAGCGGAGCTTGTTTTTCGGGAGCGAAGGCGACGCGCGATCACGTGATATTAAGGCTTTAATATTACCCAATTAAGACAGAGGATGTATATCCCGTATTGCAGGTCACATAGGAAAGACTGACTCTGATGAGAGATGAAACGACTGTACATGCCAAATATACTAGAAATATGTTCAAGAAAATCAAAAGAAAGGAACCGGAGGCAAGCAAAGAAAGGTTATGCTCGGAAAATGACATTCCAACCCCAGCCGACACTCCAGGTAGGACTCCTCACCCCCAGATGCAAAACAAAAAGCAAAGAGACTAGAATTGTAAGGAGGCCAGCAAATCAGCCCCCTATTGGTAGGGCAGAAGAAAGTGAATACGGACATTATCCGATATATCTACAACCTTGTACCGGGACAATGCCCGGCTCATTGGTGTTTCAGCAGATCGCGGACAACATGGTAGAGCTCCTTGGCGAGCTCCTCATTTCCCGTCTGTGACAAGTCAGTGAGGTTTACGGAGTTGGTTGGGCTCAGTGCAACTTACGCGGAGCAAACAGGGGACAGAACGCCCCTCTTCAAGGCTGGCAAGATGGATCTGCTTCGAATTTGGCTCGTTGCCGGAGGGTCACCAACCGTCATTCCGTCGAAGAGGGCGTGTTCAGCATGACCCGCAACACGCCGTCAGCGCGCATGATCATACGAGCTGTCTTTTTGTCCTCCTGGCCATCGACGATTCTCACGTTGACCTTGAAAGTGCCAACACCGCGCTCTCTCCACTCCTTGTGGAGAATTGGAAGAGCTTGGCTTGCAGGAGAAGTACGTTTTCTCTTCTTCCTCTCCGGTCTCGACTGTTGTAGAACATTGATTAGCATAGGCACTACAGTCATAAACGGAAACAAGAAGGCAATAAAGCGAATAAAAGCAAGGAGAGCATTAGGTGACGTACTTGGCCGTTCGAAGAACCGCTCGTCTGTCTTGTCCTCTTCAAACTCTTTCGGGCCGCTCTCATTCGCCGCCTCTTCGTCCTTTTCTTCCTCTTCTTCCGCCGGAGCTCCAAACGCTGCTCCCTTGCTAGAACTGCCTAGCACACTGGCTCCAGCGGGCGAGGCAAAACTTGTGAGGCCACCCTTCGAAGCAGCAGCCCCAAAGCCAGAGGTGAACCCTGAAAATCCCGAGCCTAGAGATGCAAAGCCAGAAGATCCGGCTGCGGAGGCGAAACCCGAGGCTGCCGGTTTCTCAGACTCTGAAGACGGCGTAGATTTGAAGACAGACGTAGAAGCAGTTGCGGGCGTGCCACCGAAGGGTGATTTTTCGGTGCTAGCGAAAGCGGCAAAGCTAGATGAGGCGAAAGCAGAGGAAGATGTAGTTGCGGGGCGGCGGGCTGTTCGGCCTTTGGCTTCGTGGCTGCAACGGAGCCGAACGGCGAGACAGCGGAGGTATTGGCGAAGGCTCGGGACAGGAGCCTGCACAGACGTATTAGTATAGAACATGGCGCATGTAACTCAGGGTTGTCTCACCTTATTCCTCTCTTGGGAGCTATCGCGGTGTCGCTTCTTCTCAGGCTCACCCTCAGTCTCAGGCTTCTCCGCCGACTTGCTATCCTCAGCCTCATCGTTGGGCTTCTCCGGGGCACTTTCAGCCTTGGGCTCTTCCTTGTCCAGCTGATCTCTGCTTCTCTTCTTCTTGGGGCTCAGAACCTTCTCTTCCGGGTTCTGTTTCTCTCCGAGACATTCTCATCCAGCTTTTGCACAGTTTCCGACTTCGAAGCAGCATTTTCCTCCTCGTAGCTGTTGTCGCGTGACCGTTTGCGTCGATGGCCAGCATCATCATCATCCTCCATTAGATCCGGCTGGTCCTCATCATCTAGCGAGCGCTTTCTGCCCCGGCTACTCGCCCGACCATTTTCCTTGTCGTCCTGTGTTGTCGATTCGGCCGCGGTAGATGTTGGTTGAGGGGCCGATGTGATGGACGTTTCCTTTAGTTTGTTTCGGACAGGACGCTCTCCGCCCTCATTATCCGATGCTTGCGAATCGTCCGCAGGGGTAGCTGCGGCTTCTATTATGCAGAAACCGTTAGTCAACTATGCACATATTGAATGCAAGGAGGTAGATCTAAGGCCACCCAAGAGCACACATACCGCTCGTATCAATTGGTTTCTGCTGGGCATTGCCTACAGGTCCCATTATGAGATTAGTCTCGTGTTCCCACAGAAAAACAAGAGTAGAAATTACCTTCCAGCGCAGGCTCTGGTCGTGACTCGGACGCCATGTCAAGAAGCAGGTGCAGACTTGTTCAGGAGTTCAAATTAATCGGAAAGATCGACTAGAGAGGTGAACGGCAATGGCGCGGGTTTTGTGTTGTGTCGTGTTTCAAACGCAGGCGTTTGTCCTCGATACTGCGCAGCTGTTGTTTGAGAGGTGGGAACAAAGACGAAACTCTAGCGAATAAGGTGAAAAGTCAGTTTTATTTAGCACCAGAATAGAACGTGTTATCGCAAACAATGCAGCAAGCTCCTTTGTGACCGGACTTATATGAAAATCGGAAAAAGATCGCAATCGAGGGCCAAGCAGTGGTCCCGCGCCATCTTTGGGTGTTGTTCTCCACGGGTGATGACGATGGTCGGGTCGGGCCATCCATCGCACAAGCTGGGCGGGCAAGCCTACCTGTAGCTTTCGGACAGCTTCGCTTCGTTCCTGTGCCGCAAAAGCAGTATTTCTCTTCGCACGGAGGTGATCTGAGAGTCAGGATCGACAGTGGTCTCGATCGTCAACGGTCGTCCGGACAAGGTGCAGGCGCCGAGGGCGGCGGCGGTGGTGGGTGGGAATTCGAGAAATCGGGCGACGAACAAGGCCGGCAGTGCTGTCAGTTCGAGGAGCAGCAAGGGCGAAATCGACTCGGGGGACAAGTGAGCAGTGGGCGAGGCCGGTGGGAGTCGCAGATTGGATGGCAGGGGGAGCCAGGGAAAGAAGAGGGTAGGACAGAAGAGAGTGAACGGGTGACGAGCAACTGCTTTGTTGTCGTCGGCCGGGATTGACTGTCGCCCGGTCACCGCTCGGTCCACCCCGCCGCATTCATCACGGCAATTTCCATACTCCTCTGAATACGACTACGACTCAGCATGCGAAGAGAACACGGTTCCATTGGATATCTTGACACAGCGAGAATTCTAATACACAGTCCAATACAGAGAACAAAACACAAGGAAATGAAAATATTCAGCTCAGCGTGGCTCGCTTCGTGCTCGTGATTTTCCACCAGGCCGAGGTTTCGGTGCCTGCACGAGGTGTCATTCATCAGACAGTCCTTTCAGAGCGGACGGGCTGCCTCCCTCTGTCCATATGTTTCTAGCTGATAAAGCAGAGACACCCGATCGCGATGTAGAACACAAACAGCGGGTAGACCGCAATGCCCACCCGGTTCCGGACAACTCCAGAGCCGCCCAGGATGCTCACTCCAGCCGCCAACGACCACGCGACCAGCACCAAATCAACGGGTATCCGTGCAATGGTCGGCAGACCCAATGCGCTGAGAAGAGCCGCAATGCGAGAGGGAACAAGGTGTAACCGATAATGCAGACAGATTGGAAGAAGAGCTGGCCCAATGTCAGTAACCAATAACCATAACCAATACCACGGGGACAGCCGGACGTACATGTTTCCGCCCAGTAGCTTAATCTGCAACGTCACAACAGCCTCACCAAGCCAGACGAGAGTGAACACGCCCGAGAAAACGAGATCCGACTGATCTTCCTTTGCGCGCATCGCCAGGAACATACTCAACAACAAGCAGAAGATCAGAGGACCCCTGTAAGAACAAAAGTGTCAGCGCAACCCCATTCCGAGTAGACAAACCACCCCATGCCAGGAATTCATCCCAGACGACCAGGACCAACATACCAAAGATCCCAATCACGAAGTCCCTCACTCATTCCACCCTGCAGGACAGTATCGGCATCCGGCCAGCGTCCGATCATGTTCCTCATCCCACCGCCAAATCCAGTCGCTTCACCACGCTCAGCGGCGCCCATGCCCCGCCACCACGCGTCAAGATCCCACCGAGCAGGTACTTCGGCCAGAGGACCTGACGCATCTTCTCCCAGACGGCGAGGAAGTCGCGCGACAGCGTAGCCCAAACCGTCTCGTCGATGGTTGTTTTGTGTCGCGCGACGGTCCTCGCCGGGGATGGTGGAGGTCAGGTAGTTACCGGAGTAGTTGCCGCCTCGCGAGTTGGATGAATCGGACTGGATGTTGCCGCGGAGCGGTGCCGTATCGGATGTAGAGAGAGGGTCATCGGCTTCGATGGCTGCAGGCGCACGAGGGTCAGTATCTGGTACCACACGTGGGAAGTTTAAGCCATCTAGAGGCAACAATACTAACCATCGTCAGCATCGATCATGTCGTCATCGAGAAGCGATTCATCATCGTGAATGTCCGCGTGGGGGTAATGCGTCGCTGAGCTGGCCATGGTCGTTATGGGATGGGAGGGTCGGTAGGGTTGATGTCAATAAGAAGCGGATTGCCGATAGCTTAGTGCCACAGGAGCATCGCATGCAAAGCGAGCGGTATACAGAGGGAATGAAAACTGCGCGCCCGTTGGGTTGGTAGAAGCACGAGGAATTGCAGGTGAGAGGACACAGGAGCTGTTGGAGTCGGTGCTCATGGAGAGGCTAGAGTGGCATTACGTACGCGGCACGGGCTGAAAGGGGCAGGCGGAGAGCGTGCAGTGCCTGACAGAACAACGGCCCGTGCCTGGCCTTGTCTCATTGTTCGGGATGTCTTCAATCCCCGAGTCCTTTGTGGATTGGTATGTAATTTCTTGTTGGGGTCTATATAACCAAGTGGATATCACTCATGTATCAATTATGCACAGGCACCCCGTTTCTATGCTCCGGAATCCTCCCATGCAAGCAAATCCTCATCCAACCATATTATACAGGGAAACAGCAGTAGTATGTACACCAACGCCTGGATGCGTATGAACAAGACAGAATATTAACCGGGAATGGAGTGGTAGGGTGATGTTCTACATGACACGGCCGAGTCCATGGGGTCGTGTGCAGGAAGGTTTCTGGGGGCGTCTTCCAAACAAGCCCAGTAGACTAGGTGTGTCGAGACGCAGACTCAGTTGCTGAATCTGTCTTCAAACGCCAAAATCTGCTCAGGAGTGGGAGATATCACGATGTCTTTGTAGTCTTTCATGACCTCCGGCTTCGAATACTTCCTAAGCTCCTTCGATTCCATTTCAAGCGCATCGCGGGTCCTCTTTGTGAGGAACGAGGCATTCTGTGGCCTCAAGACATTGTCTATCAAGGCGCGAACCTGCCCAAGCACCTTCAGCGTTTCCATCCCAGAGATGGTAGGTGTCGTCGTGTTATATTCATATCTTTTCTGCCGCCGACCAATGCCCGGTCCATCGGAAACCGCACCATTTTCGACTGCCTCAACAAGTTTGAGGACCAGTGGGCGCAACCGCTGAATAGCGGTGTGTTGCAGACGGAATTGCAACTCCCGACCGACAGCATCGAGTTTCATGGAAGAGCGCTTCTTTGGGGGTATCAGGCCATTCATAGACATCAGCAGAAGAGGATTGTCCGAAAGAATCCTGATAGCATCCAGATAGCCCTCCATTGCTCTCTGATTTGGTAGCACGAGATTCTCATCCATGAGCTTCAGGAGCTCATTGGCATGCAGCAGCATGTTGGGATTGTTGCGATCACGACGACAGCAACTCATCGCAATCTGGAACGTCTTTTTGTCGATCACGCCAGCGGGAACCATTTGGTCGCGAATCAACTCAACCGAAGCACGACTGGACCTGGCGAATCGTAGAAGACGCAAGTACTGGTGAAATGAATGCGCGTCAGGCTCGACTTTGTGAGCACTGTCCTGCTTGGTAAGATAGTCCCAGTAGGCCTTTCCAGTCTTGACTCCCAACGACTGGCTCATGGCAATACACGCTTCGAGGATCAAAGACAGCTCCCGATTACCCACGGCGAGATAGGACGGGCCAGTCGCGTTCCCAGTAGGCTTCTGCTCAGTAGCGTCCATCGAGACAACACTATCGAACAGGTTGTCGAAATTTTCTTCTTCGTCCTCCTCGTCTTGTTCTTGCTCTTCCTTAACAGCCTCCTGTTCTGGCTGTGACGGGTCGTATAATCTGTTGCCCTCATCCACGAACGGAACATCCTCAATATCTTCTTGCGGCTTGGGAGGGATATAGCGATCCCATGCGTGAAAAGGTCTTGGCGCATCTGTAGGGGGTTTATCGATGAGTATCGGGATGCCGTGAGTTTGATGAAACAATGCAAGCACATGATAGCAATCAAGGTCACTAGAGCTTTCCAGAAGAATGCTGCTCATTGCACCGACCAGGTAACTATCCAGGTTGAGACGGCCCTTCTCCCACTGATAGATGATATCGGACCACACCCTCTTCGCTTCCTTGATCCCTGGGCTTGCCGTTTCAGTACCTGCGCATATTCCGAAGGCTGCAACTTGTCCACGTCTCGCTCGATCGCATCTCTGATAGCAGCAAAGATGATTGTGTACGTAGTCGGATCGGGTGAGCCGGGACCCTCCTCAGGGAGCTCGCCAGCCACCCGCCAAAGCATGTCCATATCACCCAAACGCGAACAAACGTTCAACATCGCATTGCTATGGATGATGCTGCATGCGACGGCAGAGTTCGCGGCCGAGATAGATCGATATATGGAATAGGCCGTTTCAATCGTATTGAAGCCGGAGGTTCGTCCAGCCCTGCCCAGACCACTCAGCATAATCGTATAAGTGTGTTCGTTCGGTTTCCGGCCTCGTTTCTTCATCTATAACGCCCCAAAAGGCCAGTTAGCGGGCCACAGCTACCGCAGGAACGAACAGAGAGAGGGAAACATACATCATTGTAGAGCTTAAACGCCGTCTTCGGATCTCCCTTCTTCATATGATAATCGAGCAGATGGTTCCAGCCGACAGCGCAGTCCATGCGCTCCTTTTGCGCCGCGCGAACCAACCCCGTCGCAAGAGCAAGATCACCCCCCCTCAACAGCTTAGCAACCCGGTCGGCCAGCGCCCGAGGATCCTTCAGCCACTTCAACTCCATCTCGATCACCTTGGGTGAGACCTTCCGACCCAGATTCGGGGGACCCCGGCCCCGAGGCTTGGGGCGCAGTCCATCCCTACGCTCGTCACCGACTTCTGATTGTTCCAAGTCACCGGTATCCGGGTCATTGTACTGCTGTGAAGCCCCGGAGTCAAGTTCGATGTCGAATTGCGCAAGACTCGTTGGTCGAGGAGCGTCCGAGTACCACCGCTTCGGGCCTGTGGAATTCCACGTGGGCGTGAGCCGACCCGGGAGGGATGTCCTGGTATTGCGCGCAAGAGAAGAAAACGGGGACATATGAGTAGCACCTCTGCCAATTGCACTAGGCAATCGTGTGCCTAGGGACATCCTGAGTGCCATGCTGTTCTCGACGCCCGTCCGCAGCGCATGCGCATTGCTGCAGCGAAGCATTTAAATCCGGACTTGGGGTATAGACTGCCCTTCCCCAGTAAACTGTATATGGATAGACCTCCGACACTGTATTCGTATGTCCAGCTTGAGCTGGCCTGCGGCGGCGGATAACGGCGATCGAGGCTCGCGTGAGGTCGGAAAATCTTGCGACTCAAGCGGAAGTCCGGAGTTGTTGAAGAAAACAACGCGGGTTGACGGCCAGCGGGATAAATGCGACGATGAAAACAGGTGATAACAACTCCAGTGGACGGTCAAGAAATAAGAACAATTCAGCCGACACCCCAAACCACAGGGAGGCGAGAAAGAGACTTGCTTCCAACAGCAGATCATGAAATAAAAAGTCCCGTATCATATCGGAGCTGACCCTCCTAGGCCCGATACGGTTAGCCCCCAGGGGCGACTCCGGAACAGAGGCTTCTCCGTTCCGAGAGCGTTGTCGCCCCAGGCATCAACCCTAAGACGCATCGGCACTAGCCATTCCAGCAACAAGCCGGTGGTGGTACGGCGGCCAGCCATATGGACACCAGGCGCTAGCGAAAGGCAAGAGCCGCTAGTCGACCAGCATCTTCGCACGCCCATTACTGGTACTACTAAACAAGCCCACCAAACCATACCTTAGATAACCTAAACCGTTCTCTTGACGGCTCCTCCCCGCCGCGCGCCGCTGGTGGATAGACGGGGTAAGGTTCCGTCCGAGCCACAGTCCCTACATACATACACTAACGATGAATGAACTAGCTCGTCGCCTCCGCCTCATTCACCTAAGACTGGGAGTACATATGAGGTGGTGGGCTTTTTGGCATCCCAAGCATTCTGTACGACTACAACCGACTAGTGGCCTCCCGCTAATACCGATACATAGTCACACCACTAATGCTTAGCATGCTGGTGGCAGCCAACTTTAAACTTATCATACTTAGTTCGTACTTAATCTATCAAAAATTCTCCGAAACTTACGGTGCATACCGACTAAACTAGTACGCCGTGTTGCGTAAAAAAACTGTTTATCAAACCAGGCTACAGTATGTATCTAGTGAGCTGTACAGCAGATACCCGAAGCTAATGTAGCACCTGCAGTGTGCTTTTGCCCATTGGTTTTCTTTAGATCAAATTGCCAATATGACTGCTCTGAGACTGTGGAGTCTATGTGCAAGCGTTACCATCTCGTGGTTAGATTTACGGTACGTGAATGAGACGACGAATATATAGCAAAGACGGACCCCACCCACCAGATCTCAAAAGAGGTTAGATGAATGATGAAATTCGGAACATGAGCAATGAATTGAGCCACCAGACCATGACCAGAAGGCCAATAGCGCAAAGGACATAGACCATAAGCTAATGCACAAGGTTTGGGGACCAAAACCCAGGGTAACATAAAATTTGGTCAAGGCATCAGATATAAAACGGAAAAAAAGAAAAGTAAAGAAAAAGAGGCAACAGTCAATCCACATGTAAAAGGAGAACGTAATAGAACAAGGTTTGCATAATCCACAGAAGAATCAAAACGGCAAATGGGAAATCAGAAGAAATGAAGAGGTTTCAACAGTAGCTCAGCTAATGCAAAAGACCCAGCAGCGTGTCCCCTCAAATCAGGAGTGAGATCGGCGATGACCAGTATTCGCGCACAAGGGGCCAGAGGGAGACAAAACAAACACAAGGCAGAAACAATTCCCTCCCGATTAGGATCATTTTTCTCATGCGATCTAATTCAACAAAAAAGGACATATGGGACAGAAAGGTGAGTCGCAAGGCCGCTCTTTGACTGAAACAATCAAGGCCACGAGATGGTATCATGTGCGCAAGACTTTGGAATTAGATCCGGGATGGCGAAACGGGATTAGGAGAGTTTGTTATTAGAGTATGCAATCTGAGGGAAGAGAGGGAAGCTGGATATCTATTGCGGGTAGCTGGTCGATTGGGTTTCTGCGGAAGCCATCGTCGATCAGCTACTGGCCCTGGAACAATAGACTCGAGGACCTCTCTCCGGCACTTTCCTTTTCTCTTTCTCATGGTGGATTTGCCGGCATTATATATAAGAGTTGTTTTTGCTTCTTTTTTTCATGTGCTTCGAAATCCCCATGGCGCGGTCCTGAACCAACAATGCAAACAAAGGATTGACTACTTACGTTGTTGATAGACTTGACCGCTCTGGCCATAGGGAGAGTGAGGGTAGTTCGGGGGTAAGCCATCTGGCCATTGCCCTGGTAGACCATACCACCGGCACCAGGAGCGCCGTACTGGCCGGGCACCTGACCGTCGGCAGGCTGGTATCCAATCGGAGGAAGCTGAGGGCGGACACCGCCAGGGTAAGCGGGAGGTTGAGCAGCCTGGCCGGGATCACCGCCAGCAGGCGCATCCACCTGATTAGCCTGCGCAGCCTGCGCAGCGGCAGCACGCTCGCGCTCCTCAGCAGCCTTGCGCTGGGCTTCTTCTTCCTTCTTGCGAGCCTTCCACTCCTTGCGGATTTCCTTGAATTCTATAGCATGTTGGTCAGCCTCGGACAGTCCCAGTACAGCAACACGATGTCAAAATGTATGTCCCAACAAGAATGGTCCGGCGCTAAAGACGTCATGAACAGGGCCAGCAAACAAGGCAGTATTTAACCTCGATGCCAGGCTCACGCGCTACTGCGATATGTCGCGCTAAGGCGGTGTAACACGACTAGCGTGTGACATCCGCACTAGCCCCCATCCAGACGTTTGCGACCCCTCCCAAACATTGGAGTATACCCACGACATCCTCCCCCACACAAGGACAATGCAACACCACATACCTTCCGGAGTGCGCTTGGCACCATGTGACTGCATCGTGACGTGAGCGTTCAGGTGGTTGAGAGTACCATAGGCCTTCTCGCAACCATTCCATCCGCACTTGTACATCCGCTCGATTTCCTCATAGCGACGGCGAGGACGCTTATGCTGCTGTGCGCCAGGGATCGGAACAAAAGAGTAGACCTGCAGATATACGAGGGTGAATCAGCTTCTCGGTATTGGACGGCATGGTAATAACACAAAGCAGATGAAAAAGTGCGCTGTTTCCCTCCCTCCGTCCGAGACGGCGCGGGACCGCCAAAACGAGAAGCAGTCCCACGAGCCTTCTGGAGGCGTTCCCAAGACAAAAATCAAACGCGAATGCGCAGAGCCTTTGGAAACAGACGCCAAAATCATCAAAAACATACCTGGCCAGGGCGCGGCCCTGCGGTCGCAGCAGGGGAGGCGGGACCAACCGTTGTGGCAGGAGTGGTATAGGGGCCAGGAAGCCCATGCTGATGTTGTCCATACCCATGCGACCATTCTGGACGCGCATACATCTGAGGCGGAGGCGGGGGGGTGACCTTGATACTGGGCCATCTCATGGCCCTGCGGCTGATAGGGAGAGTAGGGAGGAGGATAGGTGGGGAGAGGCCGCAATTGAGGGATCTATAGGAACGTCCGCGTCAGACTTTACGTTCGAGTGGTTGCGATGGTCATGGTGTTGCCCATCATGATGAAGGGTGGTCATAGACGGACTTGTTGCTTGAGCCATACCTGCCGCACCACCGGCCTGGGTGTTGGGCGCGTGATGGTACTGGGGCGGGCGGGCAAGGTACTCGGGGTAGGCGGGCGAGCGCGCGGCGGGTGGTTGATTCAGACCGTAGTCTGATTGCGGTGTGTGGAAGACGAAATATTGGCGGCGGGGCGCACGTCGGGTTGCGGTGTGTACTGAGGGTTGGGGCGGACCTCTTGCTGAGGGGTGGTGGTGTATTGAGCAGTGGCTGCAGCAGATGTCTGGTCTGCAGGAGGGAGTTCAGAATGGGGCGCGGCAGACGGTGGATATGGAAAATGCGAACCTGACTGCGCGTACTCCGAAGCAGGTCGGTTGTCCATATAATACAGGTGTCACCGCTACCGGATAAATATCCTTCGACAATTCCTCCTGACTAAGAAGGGGAAAGAGAAGAAAAAGTGAAAAAAAAATTGCCTCGCGTGGCCTGCTGGACGCGTCGCAAAGAAACAATGAGCTTTTTGGAAACGGGAAAGAAATGCCGAACGCTTCGACCGTCAGAAACAGGGGAGGAGATTGGTGCAGGCGCCAACAGTCGCAGCTGAAGATCCCGTGGCAATGGTGTAATTTCGGGAGAGGGGTGCGTCTGGCTGGTTGGGACGTACTATTTAGAGCAAAGGCAGAGCCGGGCAAGGTCGAGATGGCCCGCGACTAAACCTTGACCAACGGGGGTGCACGTCCAACTGCAGACGGAGGAGCGATACCAGACAGGATCCCGCCAACGATCGACGCGTTGAATGAAGTCGCGATCAGGGTAACACACTTCCAATGTACAGGGGGGTGGAAGACACAAGAAGAGGAAGAGGAGGATTCAGGGTGAGGGGAAAGAAAAAGAAAAGAGACGAGACAATAAAAAAAAAGTCACAGAGAAAATAAAATAAAAAAGGTGGTGGGGAAGGAAAAGGGCAGTCGACAGCGGTATCAGCTGGTAAGAGCGGAGGGGGAGAGGTAAAGAAGTATGGTGTTGGATCACGATGCTTAATCGCCTTAGTCGCCTCTTAGGGTGACGGAGAATGCCTTGCAGGGTGGCGGAGGGCACGACAGCACGAGGAACCAGCGGGAGTGAAAAGGGACGGTCTCGCTGGGGGGGGAAAAGGGTTTAGAAAGCCCGGCGGAGAGCCTGTCCACTGTCGGATCACTTTGCGGTATGGGGCCAAGTCGAAACAATCCAAACCGACGAGGAGGGGGTAAGGTACAGTAACGAGTATAGACAGTAATCAAAGAAAAAAAGAATAAAAAAAAAAAAATATCAGAGCTAAAGGCGAATCCACTCGTCGAAAAGGTGATAGCGCCAGAGACGATGCCTCGATCCAAGGTGGCAAGACGGTAGCACAATCACCCTAAATGCAAGCCGGTGGAAGATGGTTCGACTCGATCCGAGAAACAAGACGACCTGGGCAGAGGAGGCGGCCTAAAAGGCTTTGGACTGGGAAGCAAGACGCTGTTCGGCAGGAGGAAAAGCGCAGGGAAGACCACCTCGTGGGATCCGAGGATGCAGTGGAGCGCGTGGGACCGTAATTTTGCTTTCTCTGGTGTTTTGATTTTATTTTTTTTTCTCCCTGCTGGTTCCCTGCTGATTGCTTTGGGAATGGATAATTACTTCCGCGTCGTTTAACCGTTGCGATCCTTTTTGCCTTTGCGCTTCCTGAGAGTATGGATGATGCAGGTGTGTCAGGAAAATTAAACCCAAGCGCCGCAGGAGAGTCGAGGAAGAAGTGACCAGACCGACCTGCAGGTGGAGGAGGAAAGAAATGGGGAGAGTGGGCGGGCGGTCACAACTGGTAATTACCAACCCTGACCAGACGGGGGCAGTTCTGGTATCGTTACGGGTGGGGCGGACCCAGTCCCTCCACGCTGATTCGTCTGCCTTTCTCCTCACCTTTGCTCTCACATTGGATTTTCTTGCCTGTCGTCGAACTTGGGAGCGGAGTGCTGTCGCTTTGTGGTGATGGGTCCGTTAACCCGATCCACTTTTCTCGATGGGAATTTATCAGGACCCCAGAGAGAGCGCGAGGAAGGTGGGAACCAAGAAGGTAAACCATCTGTATGTTTTGATTTTGATTTTCGGTTTTCTTGGGGATGGATTTCGTTTCTTTTTTGGCCCCCTTCCCCTCAGTCACCCTCGTTAAGTAGCGGAGAAAGGATGACCGCCTCCTGCTCTCCGGCTAAGCTTTCCTTGTCTGACCTGCTGGTGAGTGGGAGATTCACTCTGCCCTCTGCCGCTGCGGTTACAGGGCGGAAAACTCCGCTCTTGGTGGCGAAATACAGGAGGAAAAAGAAGGGAAAAAAGGATACTCCGGACAGGGTACACCCCCTTTTCCCATTTTCCCTTTTCTCTACAGCAAAATGAAAATAGTTTTTTTTTTTTTTTTTTTCGCCCTCCTTTATCGTATTCACGCTGAAAACTTACTCCCCACTCTTCCTTCGAATCCTGTGGTTGTTGCGTGAAAAAAAAAAATTTTTCTCTACCTGTTGAGCGGCAATTCAATCTGATGTTGTTGAAAGAAAGCATGCGATATACTATCGATAGTACGGATGTTGTTTGTTAGGAGGGTTTTAGACCTGGAATAGTCTACCCGCGATTCGGGACGGACGGCGCGCCTGTCGAGGTTCCCCCTAGAGGCTTTGGGAACCTAGCGTAGGTATATGCTCGTGGGGACCATCCAAGATCGCTGGCCAACGTTCAGGGCAGCGGGTAGGGTAGGTAAGGTTAGGGAGGTACAACAGGACGGGCGGCGGACGGACAGTAGTCGCCCACCAGCCAGTGTACCAAAAAAAGCAAAGAAAGCAACCAGGGAAGACTAGGAATGGCGTGCCCGAGGAACGGCTTGAACGGTTGGAAGCACGATAGGTGGTGCGCGACTAGGGCAGAAGTGGGTGTAGCGCAGGTCGGGGGCCCGCCGCTGACTGGACAGGAGCTTCTCTTCCCCTCGGTGGAGGCGCGACGGACGAGTAACCCAGACCCGGAATATATCAATACCAAGGATCGCGTCAGTCAACACCGCAGGGAAAGTTTCAATAAAAAAAAATCGATAATTGAGTAATCAAATCAAAATCAGCAGATAGGGGATAGAGGATTGAAATGGGCGGCTGGTTCCGTTGATAGCCTTTTGCCCAGTTCGCTTGGAGCATCGGGGTTGTGGAGGGGGTTGATGGGAATAATCAAATCACCAAATAACAATTCAACGGGGAGCGGCCGAACAACGCATCCATTCGATGGTTCGATGGCGGGAAAAAGAGGGTGAGAAAGATACCTCCGTAAGAATCGCGTACGTGCCGGTCACATTACTCCTCCTCCTCCTGCTGGTCCCTCTCCGACGAGGAACGGAGTATCGACGACTGGATTAACCGTGCACCGGAGCGCCATCAATCCAACAAGGTACTACGGAGTAGTATGTAGGTACAGCTGAAGTGGAGTTGCTTACCCGCCAGCTCTTTGGATCGGAGAATTCCCTTCGGCTTGAGCGTTCCAAAGACCGCATCATCCCATCTTGCGTGTTCCTCGTCCCTTCCAAGTGCTGCATCCTGTAGGGGGTTGGGATCCATCAGGGCACAGTTACCTTTCCCGTACACCTGGTGTAACTTGGTAACGACTGTGCAAGTCAGGAACGCGTCGGTGGAGAACACGAGAGATACCGCCCAATTGCCTTCCGTTTAGGATCCCGCTGTCGGACATTTTAGTTCAGCTTCAAGCACCGTCCTACGCTAGTGTATATGTATTTCCGGTGCCAGTAAACTAAGGTTCTCTCCTCCACTGCGACGGGAGAAGGACATTTTCGATACATCGATCACTCCGGAACCTGTTGTGGTCCGGCATGTGATGATGGGAAGTTGATCTGTATCTCCTCCGAAGAGCGGCTCAGGCTGGGCATTCTCAATGGGTAGCAAAGCTGTCAAAAATTGGCTTGGTCGTGGAGAGCTGGCAAACCCCGATTCTTCCTCAAGTACTGTGTATACTCTGTACATCGGGAGTGACTGTATTGTACAAGACGACAAGGGCAAGCTTCATGCCCGAAAATCAAGCCCATCAGCAATGCTCAAGACTTCGGTATCTAGGGGGGTGCGTTCTTATTTCGCTACATTCATGCCTTGGGATGTTTCAAATCAGCAGTACAATTAATTTATCAGACTCCCCAATTTGTTGGCAAAAGGCAATTTCTCTGGGCACAAAGTCTATGTCTGTATCGTATGTAAGATCGAGCGATGCTAAGGTATCTGACACTATGCTCATGACATCGCTGGAAGGCAGCGGAGGAGTCCTCTGGGGGAGTCGTTAGGGTTAAGGTAGGAAAGCGCCGGACTTAGCTTCGGGCGATTTCTAAATCCCTAGACATACTGTGCATAGCAGTAGCCTGTTCCTAAGATCCTTCAGGAATATTCTGATACTTAAGATGTATCTTACGTGACGTGCAAAAGGTATGCAGTCTATTACACCCGACGGGGATGGTGATAATATCAATCTAAACCCCCCATACCAACGGAAAACCGGCAGGACAGCAAGACAATGAAAAACATTCATCACAGGGGTTTGTAATAATTCAACCGAGATAATCAAATAATTCCGCGACGCCTCCCCTACCAAGAAGAATAGGGGACTTGTTCATGATAGGAAAGCCATGCGGAAGGTAGGATACGAAAGGATCATGAAATGCATGTCTCCCGCCTCGGACAGGTTCCCCTCTGGACAGGGCCAGGGTGATGTCTAGTAGGGAGCTGCTGATTGGTGTCCAAGCTAGGCCGTACCCCCGCAGCGGAACCTAAACTCGCCCACGGCCACTGACGCGAGAGACAGCGGACAGAGGGACCTGGTTCTCGACCACGACATGGTGACATGCGATGGAAATGATCATGATGTTACCATTCGGTCATATTGCCCAGCGTTGCAATCCTTATTCTCCAGGGCTCAAGACGCAAGACGGCACATGCACGGTGGTATCTTCCATATGTCACGAGGCAACTGCCTATCATGCGATGTCATCGGAAGTGGATCGTTCGAATAACTGCCATATTGGTACGGGGTACTATCAGGCTTAACCTCAATCGGCTCAATAATGTGGTCATAGAACACACATTTCGCTTGCGACAGGCCTGTGATGAATTGAACGGTGTCATGACAGTTTCCACTGTTCCAATTTCGCTTCTGCAAAGAGGACGTGTGTTATGGATGGAGGACAGCGAGGAGCATCTCTCACGGAAAAGCGACGCTGGTCCCCGGACAGCAGGTATGGGGTAATATACTGCCATCATACCTTGCTACGAAGTACCTGCCACATTATGACCACAGCGTATAGAAAGGTATTTCGGATGCTGCCCGATTACCATAGGCCCACGGACAGCTGTCGATCGGATTCAAACCCCCTTTTTCGCGAGTGGACTCCACTGGATCTTCCATGGCCGCAACAGACCAATGACCGGCGTTCTTGCTTCTTGCTTAAAAGACGCAGTGACATTTGACAGAGCCGTGGGATCATGGAATCAACGGCGGATCACAGGTAGCCCACGACTGTCTCATCCTTTCCTTTCCATGGACAACGGAGTTAAGGCGATATCTCATGATCGCATGCGTGAAAGGTCGAGGGTTGGCGTAATATACCACGCGGTAATACCGGAGCGTGGTTGGTTCTGGGGTCAACCAGCACGGCCCACTTTTGACAACACAGCGGATGGAAATGATAATTTATGACTCGAACCCCCATTCCCTCAACCTGCTTTCCATCATGATGAATAATATTATTTTTCTTGGTGGAACCCCCGTCTGCACATGAAAGGGAATAACGACCCAATTGGCAGTAGGGATATGCGCCTTTTTCCCCTATCCTGATTACTCCTGCGTCCCCCTTTTTCTCTCTGGGATGCATGAGAAAGTTATTGTTATGCGTGTTGCGATGGGTATTATGTACAGTGTTGCGAAGGATGGAGTACATACCCGTTGCGTTAGTCCAATATGCCCACGGGTGCGGATAGACTACGACACAATCGTGTCCGTGTTCGGGCTAATTTGCTGCTTAGAAGCCTTAGAGCCTTAGGATAATCGCACCTTCTCCACGTGGGCGTCATTGGCTACTGCTGGCATCGGTGGATTCTGACAAAGGTCCTGTGGCGGGTTCACCTACGGCTCAACTTCCATGGACGCTCATACAATTCCGACTCCGGAGGCGACCTTTGGAATCACCGGAATACCACAGAGAAAGCGCAACTCGGTAAAAAGCACGCATTGGGTACGGTGTTGGAACCACCAATCCCCTCCGAGATACATCTGGATTCCCCCTGCGGCTTTTCCTCTTCTCGTCATCCTATCGATGCCAGACACGCCCCTACTTCTACACCAGGCAATTGGTCAATAAAGGCGGGGTGGCTGTCAATAACAGACCCTCCGCCGAATCGCATCGGTCCTCACCCATCATTATGCGATGATGGGGCAACAACCATAGGCTGGTCTGGCCTGATATTACCTAGGGTCGCAAACCGAGAGCTGCCAGGCTGCCCCCAAATTTTGCCGAAGAGGCTTGCTGCAGCCAGCCTGATTTGCTTGCCCGCCAATCAATCATCCACATTGCCCTCTCTTGTCCCCCGACTTCTTGACCTTCAGGGCTCTGATGCGGTTGTTCCCGAACACCACTCCGGAGCCGAGTTGCCTCTCTTTCTTGTTTGTGGAGTAAGAACGGAGCCGTGGATATGGTTATTATTCCTGATATTATTAAAAGAGACCGCCTTGACTCCGTCGCTAAACTCAAAAGTCAAATCGGCCCCTAGGGGCTTTAATCGGGTGGGATTGACTTGGTCCGGGAGTACCACCCTACGGACCCAGGTACGGGCGACCACTAGCCAATTGGGGTGTCTACAATTCACCGGTTGTCACCTTCAGGAGCTCGCGACAGTGACGGTAGCCATTGCTCCGTCGACCGATGTCGACCGAGATAAACGATGGAAAGGGTTCCATGGATTGGAGTCAGTGACGGTGTGGAGAGAGAGGGGAGGGGGAGGGACGCAACAAGCACAGCGAAAGAAACAAAAAAACAAAAATAACGATGATAATACAATCGTTGGACAGAGTTAGTTGGACACGGAGTCCTCCGTGTCCCGCCCTCTTACCGAGAAAAGGTGTGGTCCTGGTGGGTTTAAGATTTGTATTTCTTGGAGCTGACCGAACAATAATTGGCCCACAGTGGAAATACCCTCCCAGGGCGCCTGTCTTACCCGGCCAGTATTCTCCAGTGCAAAGATAAGAAACGGACATACATTGGTGGGATGGACCAGACTCCCGTTCATGAACACTTCACATCGCGATTTCCATCACTAATGACAAGGACAGCATCAACGGCTGCGACCTATGGCATCATTCATCTTTAGGTAATGGAAGAACCGATAATGTGTCATCTCATCCCGTGAACCGCACAGCAGCACTTGAACGAACCAGACAGAAGGGGATATCAGAGGAGCTTCCGCCGCTGCATATGCTTCCCCCGTATTGCGATTTCCCGCAGCGCTGTTTCGGACTCTTCCTCCGAGTACTACCACGACCGCCAAGACGATCATGGTGGTTAAATTTCGGGCCCTCCGCGGAAAATCCAATGGGGCTGGTAGTGTAGTGGGCATGATTGACCCGTGCGCCGGAGTAGAGGTGGGAGTAGGTTACTTGTTGATTCGCGCGGTGCAGCGATATGCCCGGAGGAGGAGAAAAACAATATATTTCCTCATCTGTCAACTGACATGGATGCCATTCCATCTCCGACGGCTCCTTGCCCAGCAGCATCCTGGTGTTGTGAGGTTACATGTTCCATGCATATTCTACGGCTGCTCTAAAGAAAGCCCGCCCAGGCCATGATATTTGGGGGGTGGGATGGGAGGAGCGGTTGAGGCTTCCAGTGTCCAACCGGGCCAAGTTGGTGCCATTTCTTATTACGTTAGCGTTGCCCGGGAGGCCAATCATGGAGCCCCGTGATTTTATCAGCGGAAAACCCGACATCCGCGCATGGGGACTAACCAGCAGCAATATCGGGGCTTGCCCCAAACCGTCGTAGTTGGCTCTACCCGAACCACCACCAGTCGCATGGGGAGGAGCTCTAACCCTTTGCGGTTTAGTCGACAATGTCTAATGCTGCATATGCTTTTGCGCTTGTACCAGGGTATTCGCGCTAAGTATTCGCGCTAAGTGTAAGTTACCATTACAGGCGGCCCCCCGTACCAGGAGGTATGTACCTTCTCCTCTCTGTCTGCAGCTGGATCCATCTGCGAGCAGCTCTTATGATGATGATAATTAGAATCGTAATATCCGTCGACCAGGTCGATATCAGGGGTTCGGCCAGATCCGCGGCCGAGGAATAGGGACTCTCCATTTGCCGAACCACCGCCGCAGGAGTTCTGTCTCCTTCCACTTCCGCGCAGCTTTCAAGCCTGAGTATAACGGGAAGTGAACGTTCCTGACAGGTGAGGTTGGAGCGCAGTAGTACGGAGTATGAACGAACGAGGAGGATGAAGTGCAGTGCCTGGTACGGAGAACCTGCCTTGTCCATCAAACCTAACCGTCGCCCTTCCCCATCACTGATGACAGCCCCACCGGAGGGAACCACGGGCTCTCGGCGGCTTTGTTTCACGCGATATCGCACGAACAAGAGCAAGAGATACGCTTCGCTGAACCGCGGATGGTCAGATCTGGTTTTCCCGAGGAGCGGGCAGCAAACGACGCTAAACACGGAGGTGTTAGGCGATGTTCATTGCCCAATGTCCGGGCTTCTGATAGGCACGGAGAGCACTGTCCAGCGAGTCAGTTCGCCGCCGTCAACCACCCTCGCGCGTAGGTAGCCACTTGCTTGGAAGACATGCATCGGAAGTCAAATCAAACACCCTGTGATCCGTGACCAGAATTGAACCACCCACCAGGTCAATTCCATTCTGCCCTTTCGGTGACAGACTCTCCTCCCATGCACCCTCGCTAATTGGCCTTTTCGTCCGATGTTTTTCCTGCTTCCCCACAAACCCCGTGACTGGGCAGTTGGCACATGATCTCGGCTACACTACGCGACGCTAAGATGGGCACCCCCGCAGTTGAGCCTCCATCCCCGGATGGCTGGTCGTCTCTCCGACTCCGGGATCGGCGGTTGGCTGCTGGGCAAATTTTATGGTCTGAGGGGACGATAGGGAGGAGAGGTCCAGCCTGTCTCCCATTCCTGGGTCTCCATCCAGTCTGTTTCTGTCCCTGACTTTGAGGACGGACTGACTCGCCAGACTTTCTGCCGGAAAAACATACTCGGGAAGCTTCCCCGCATCCTCGAGACGGGACACCATTCTTGGAAGACCCCCAACTTGGCCGTATTTTTGAGGGACATCGGCAATCAGGTCGGTCTGTGTTCCCAGGGCCTGGTTGGGCGGAGATCGGACGAGGTAGTTGTCACTACTTCGATCTTCCCAGGGATATGTGTTCCCAGTGAGCGGGATAGAACGAGGGCCCAGGATAGCGACGGACTAAGGAACTCGTGCCGTTTTTCTCTCTGTAGTCTACTAGTGGACGGGCTTTTATACGGAGAATTTCTTTGCAGGACACCATCGACGGAAGGAAATTCTCCGTAATCAGTGTCTTCGCTGTCGACAGAACATAGATATAAACTTGGCTTGGCCACCTGGGTAGCACATTGGCAATATTGTAGTCGCGAATGCCCTTTTTGTAGGCTTTTTCAATATTCCAATTCGCACCATGAGGGTGCTCCGACATTTTGTATACATCGCGAGCTGCATCCCGACGATCTCGGCTTTCCCGTCAGCACCAGCTGTGAAAGGGAGATTCGACTGGGATTCTACCAAATACCTGTCGGTTGCACCTTAGTCCCTCTTCACTGTCCCTTAGTATCTGCACAGGATCACAGCCAAGCTGAACTGACTCGCGATTGCTCAGGATCGCCTTCGGTGACTCGTATACATATATCCAAGGGACACACGGACACCCGAACTACAGCTTCATCGGAGATCAATTGAACTTCGAGTACACCCCACACGATCTTCTCTCAAACAAGATAGTTCAAAACCAGGTTCGCCACACATATCACCTCTACCGCACTAAGATTGCCGCGGAAAAGCTTGGTAAAGTATATATGCTTACATCTGCATAGACAGCCACGGCAGAAGGGGGACCCAATTGGGTCGAGTTCCTCACCAACTGCGGCGTGAAAGAGGGCCTGACCTCTCCAAGAAGTTGTAAGACCCAGCTATGGGACTTTGCCTTTGCAGGCGCCGATATCTCAGTCGAGCAGTATGTAGTCCACCCTGCATCTCCCTCCGGAACCATGCCATACCATACATGCTATAGAAGGACAGAAGTGTTGTCTAACACTCTACACAATGACAGCCTCCTCTTCACCACAACTACACCATCTCCCTCGTCAACCAAGTCCTCCAATACCAAAAATACGGCCATCCAGTTCTCAAGCACATTGTCGACCCTTCAGAAACGCTCGTAGCCATCTGGATCGGAATCAACGACATCAACGACAGCGCCAAATACGCCGTCGACTTCCTAGCCTTCTACAACAAACTCATGACCACGCTCTTCGACTCGGTCAAACACTTTCACCCTGGGGTACCGTTCCTTCTTTCATGAACCTGCCCCCTCTCGACCGGACCGAGTCGAACCAAAAGGCAGCCACCAGCGGCAAAAGCCCGAGCCCGAGCGCCACACAAATCACCTGGTTCAACGACGCGCTGGAACGCAACGCAGACCGGTTCGCGGGGGCCCACCCGGGCACCAATGTCATGGTGTATGATGCGCACTCTGTGCTGGATGAGATGATGGACCATCCGGCTCAGTATGGGATTGTGAACACGACGCATTATTGTCGGGGGTACGACCAGCCGGATATCGAGGAGAATTATCAGGCGTAGGGTGTCCTACGCCGGTGGATACGTATTTCTGGTATAATTCGGGGCATCTTACCAGTCATGTACATAAGAAGCTTGCTGAGGCGTTGGAGAGGGCGTTGGAGCGGTGGTCTCGTTAGGGTTTATTCTAGTCGTTTTGTTCGATTCTCTGGAGTGGGTATAGTTACATGGGCCGTTGTAGTTCGTACTGCATCGATTGCTGTCATGGGATATATTTAGTGATTCAGACGAGCTAGTGATCTTATATGGGCCCTTGCATATATCGCCGCGGTTAAGCTACTAACTATCTTTGACCATCCAAGGTTTGCAGTAGCGTCCTGCAATGAGATATAGTTTGAGCACATGGGACTAGCATTGTGTATGACTTAGAGTTCAGGCCGAAGAAGTTAGGTAAACGCTAATATAGTTTGGTGGTCGAAATATATATCTCACCTTGCTGTTTCCGAAATAGTATGCAAGGCTATGCTTTAGGATAGAAGATACGATACGTACTGAAGCGATATATATCCACACTAACCTACATTGGAACAGTACTCAAGTAACATGCCTTTATCAGATGCGTCAACGTCAGTGGCAACCCACTAATCCGTAGACCCAACACCACTATCCCAGTTCAGAAACTAAACCTTGAACATCTGCCCAGCGGGGGTCATCTCAACACTCCTCCGCCTGCCCCACCACCCACGCATCTATATCCCCCACCGACTGACCCTGAACAGCCTCCACCATCCCCTTCAGCATCTCGCGAGCCTCAACCCGAGTCAATCCGCTGGCAAGTCCATGATGGAAGCGCCGCATCATCTCATCCGATGCCGCATACCTCGCAAGGTCATCCGCCCCACGATCCTTCAACGCCTTCGCAAGGACTCGATCGTCAACCGTCACCCCTCCCCGACTGGAGTAAAGCGACCCAAGGTCTGCCGTTAGATACGACGGACCAAACGCCTCTGCGGGAGGAACGGCACGGGCAAATTGCCAGTCTATAATACCTGTGATGTTGAAGTCATCGTCAACCAGCAGATGGTCCCCTTTATCATCGACATGCTTGAGGAAGAATTGTTCCGTGTCCCACTGCTTTTCAACGCTGCTAGAGCATTCAAATTCCTGCGGAGGAAGCGGTAAACAGGAATGCTTCCATGGATGCTCGTGATAAAGTTGTCCGTCGGAAATAAGATCCATATACTGTCCTGTGATGCTGGTGAAATATTCCGTCGAAGTCTTGAATGGCCCGTATGTACCCAACACGACGAAGCGGTTGCTTGCTACAGCCGATATATCCATCTGCCCATCATTAATCACGAAGGAACCTGCGAGGGAAACCGGATTCTTCGAGATTTCGATCATGATGTCGGCCACTTGCTCTAGCACTCGCCGTTTCTGTGCAGGTGATGCCTGGTACGCATAAAACGGCCTCCCCGACATGAACTGCTGTAATATGAAACTGACACCGACGCGATTCTTAGAATCAGATGCGATTCCATAACAAAGGCCCGCGGGGCAGGAACCTGGGTTCTTTCGAGGAATTTTAACGTTGCATATTCGCTTGCAACGAAATACTCCACGAGTTCATTTGGGACATCAGAAAACCCTGTTCGAGGTACTCGCACGATCCATTTATCCCCGTTGTCGAATAGAAGCCATCCATGGTAGTTTGCGCAGCCATGATCGCACCGACCTATGTGTTTCCCAGGCTTAAACACACACTGTACCCGTTGTTGAGTGAGTCGCGAGTTCAACTAATGCTTGTGTGTCTATATTTGATAACAACTCGGCAACTTCGTCGTTGATTGACTTTTCCCATGATTCGTCATCTAGCTGTACAAGCCTTTGCTGGTAAGAAGCTGCTTGGTACCTTGGAAATGTGATGAGTGACCTTACCTCAGAGGAAGATGGACATTTGTGGTAATTTTTGACTGATGTTTGGCACAGAGGTGCCTTTTGCATCCTGTGCAGCTTTGCCCGCGAATGCCTGGCCTGCCGCATGCCGCAAATGAGCAGGTAGCAAAACGAGCAGTCTGTTTCTCGTTTGCCGAAACATGTTCGTGAACACTGTTCTTTTCGATAAGAAGAGCTTATAACCTCGAGTCATCAGCCCATTCAGCTAGACGATCCTGACGCCACAAACCCCAGCCAATCTCTGACTTGATCCCAGTGGCCGTGGCAACAATGCACTTCGATAGCCTGCATGCTTCACCCCAGGACATCGCCATTCCCATTCCAAGTCCAAAAAAGTACCGACGGATACAATCCTGGCCATATGCGAACCGTGACAGATCATCGCAATTGGACCTGAATGCATCACCCATGAGCTTATCCCGACTAGATTGGCCTGGCCTACCATTAAACATATCTCCCATATCCGCAGTCAGCAGAGAAGGCCCAAATGCCTCATAGATCGGCACACTTCTTGCAAATGTCCAGTCAATGATCCCAGTCATGTTATAATATTCACCAACAAGGATATGGTCACCCTTGTCATCCATATGTTTCAAGAAAAAGGGCCCGTTGTCGAGTTCTGGCTCAAACCTATTTCACTCACACGTCCCGCAAGTTCCCCCAGGTACTTGAAGACAAGGTACGCATCGACAGGATATGATGTGAAGATCTGTCCGTCACAAACCATATCCAGATACCTTCAGCAAACGCTCGATAATACTCTCGTGCATTGCGGAAAGCCCCCATACGCGGGAACGTCCCTGTGCGGTCACCAACAACAGGACCGACCTCAACGTCCCCGTCAGACCGGAAAGAAGGCAACCGACTTGATTGAACGAGTATCGATACAACTTTCGAAGTATCTCCGCATACCCATCATACACCCTGCGCAGCTGATCCTCTCCCGGATCCAGGAACAGCAACGGCGTCCCAGGAAGTTCCTCAATCAGCATATACGCAACACCAATATTATTCATCGGGTCATTTCTTAACCCGTAATCATATACCTTTGGAGCCGGCACATCCACCTTCTCCAGCCACTTCAACGTTGCGTACTCACTTTCCAAGATTTGGTTACTAACCTCATCCGAAAACGACATGTAGTTATGTCGAAGGATGCGAGCAAGTCAAGCACTCCCATCGGAAAACCGTATCCGAAGATGAACATGCATGCCGCCCATACGCGTCCGTCCCAGGTGATCTGTGGGATCAAGCTCACATGACAGACCCGCGTTGCGCTCTGAAGCCCGACGAAGCAGATTCTCATCGTTGATCATTTGCCGTAGCGACTCCAGTTCCTGGGTGAGGGCTGCATCCCATTGATCATTATCGAGAGGACCCTTCTGTTAGGCATCAGATCTAGTAGAATGAGTGAATGGGAGATATTATAAAGGGAATACCTCGCAATCGTGGATGGGAGATGATGCGTGAGATGCACAGAAGTGCCGACAACAACGTTCGCATGCACCCACATCGAGCGCAGAAGCAGCACTACAGTCGACGATGCTGCAATTCCAGAATCGAAAAGGACTATGCTGTGGCATTTTAGAGGATGATTGTCTTCTACAGGAACTTGAGATGTCCTGGTAAGATTACGGGTGTCGGTCTAGGATATCACCTGACTACATCCTGCATCTTGTTCCACGAAGAATTTACCTGAAGCTTATCAAAGACAAGACACAAAGGGCAAACAGATCACTGACTTGAGAATGCATTCGTGTTACTAGTCAACTGTGTGACGATATATCTCTACTTGGTCATTCACATCTTAAGCTACAATATAAGAAAGACTAAACCGCAACATGGTGTTGACACATAATGGTCATATTAAACTTCTCAAAGATAGATACATTTCAAATGGAAGAAGCTATAACAGCCCAACCACAGAAATTAGAACCTGCCCACAAGGAGCAGGCCAGAGACAGTAACTTTTTGTAAGGAAACCGACAGGTGATGGAAAAATTAACACATATTCGTATGTCTGCTGAAAATGAAACCAGCCGTGGCTGTCATCTCAATCTGGGTGTATGAATCGAGCAAAAGAAAACGCATAAAACTGTCTATCGTGACTGTCGACAAACGCCGCCCGTACCGTGTTACGAAGGAATCTGAAAATATGACTGCGAAGAAAAACAAGGTCTACCGGTGTGACAAGGGAATACAAGCTCATGGACCGCACTGGGCATCATGATCAGTTTACCAGCGGCGGTTGTTGCCAAGGGGAGCAGCGTTGGTGCCAGTGTAGCCACCACCACCGCCACCACGGCCGCGGTAACCACCGCGACCACCCCAGCGGCCATGGCCACCACCGCCACCGCTGTAGCGAACCATCTCGGCGAGACGGGGATCAATCTGCTGCTTAGCCTCAGTAAGGATGGTAACCAAGTCACGAGCCTGCTTGGAGTCTGAAGGCATATCCGTTAGCATCATGTATCATAAAATCATCTGAAGAGCCCAATGCTCGGGACAGGATGAACTTACTGTCAGTGGTGAAGAAGGTAATGGCGGTACCCTTAGCACCGGCACGACCAGTCCGACCAATACGGTGAACGTAGTCTTCGGAGTTGTTGGGGTAGTCATAGTTCAGCACATGAGTGATGTCGCGAACATCTTTTCAAACAAAAACTTATGTTAGCAAACAGAATATTAGTGCAAATAGCAATGTGGCATAGGAGCCCTTTCTCAGTCGTGTGAGACTTGATGCGTTGCTCTCTTCCTCGGTCTGTCATTGCAAGATCCGGTGAGGGTCAGTCCATGGGTCGGCAGAGATCGTGGTCCTAGAGCAACCTTGGAATGCAGTTTCAACAAGTCGAAAACAGAACAAAAGAGTTCGACTGCTCCCATCTGGGTTCAGAGATAGAGGTGGAGAATCTGGAACAGAAGAAATATTACGTCTGCTACACTGCACCGTGAGTCCAAGGTTCTCTTGGTATGAGAAACCAATTCAAGAGACCCGAAAAGCCTGGACGAGTCATGCATACCCACTTGGGTATTAAGAGAGTCGAGCACCGTGCCATTTGTCACACAACCTCAATGGATGAGGGTGTTTCCAAAGAAGAGAGAAAGGAAAAGGGGGGAGGGGGGAGAGGAGGGGGAAGGGGATGGATTGCGAGTTTAATCATACCAATACCACGGGAAGCCACGTCAGTAGCCACCATGATTGGGCTCTTGCCCGTCTTGAACTCGTTCAAGACCCAATCTCTTTCTTGCTGTTGCTTATCACCGTGAATCGCTGGAGACAGTTAGTGAACGGAACTCAGTAGCATCTGAAGTGGGTGAAACTTACAAAGTGCGGGCCATCCGTCCTGACGGAGGAAACGAGTGATCTCGTCAGCAATACGCTTAGTACCGGTGAAGATGAGGATCTTGTTGCCGTTGCTCTCCATGATCTTCTCGAGGTGCTTGATCATCTTGTCGCGCTTCTCGAAGTCGGAGACAACCTCGACGATCTGAGTGATGCGGTGGTTGGCGGACAGGTCCATGGAACCGATGTTGACCTGGATGTAATCGTTCAGGAAGTCGGAGGCGAGCTGGCGAACTTCCTTGGGCCATGTGGCGGACCACATGCAAGTCTGACGGTCAGGGCGGATCTGAGAGATGATCTTGCGGATCTGAGGCTCGAAACCCATGTCCAGCATGCGATCAGCCTCGTCGAGAACCAGGTAGGTGACACGACGGAGATTGGTACGGCCGGCCTCGAGCATATCAATGAGACGACCGGGAGTGGCAATGCAAACTTCGACACCGCGGCTCAGGTCACGGATCTGAGGGCCCTTGGGGACACCACCGTAGACGCAAGTGTTGCGAATGCGAGAGGACTTGCCGAACTTGGTGATCTCAGCCTGAATCTGGACAGCCAGTTCACGAGTGGGGGCGAGGACAAGGACGATGGGGCCATCGCCAGGAGCCAGGAGGGGCTGAGCGTTGATGTGAACGATAGCGGGAAGACAGTAGGACAGAGTCTTTCCGGAACCAGTCTCAGCGATACCGACAACATCGCGACCGGAGAGGGCCATGGGCCAACCCTGGGACTGGATAGCAGTGGGGCGCTCGAAGCCCTGAGCCTTGACCTCACCGAGCACGTACTGGGGGAAACCAGCCTCATCGAAAGTCTCGACGGGGCGAGGGATGTCCTTGCCTTGGACGGCCATCTGGTGCTCCTTGCGGAACTCATCAACCTCACGCTGGGAGCGAGCGGTGACATCGGGGTGCTCCTTGTAGAAGGACTTCTCAAACTTGGGGAGGGAATCAAGATCTGAGACTACGTTAGTATGTTTCCAAACAGGGGTCGCAGGTCGATGGAACTCACCCCAGTCCTGCTTCTTCAGGCCGGCACCCAGGTTGGACATGCGATCTCCACCAGCGGCACCACCACCGCGGCCGCCGCCATAGCCACCACCACCGTAGCCGCCGCCGCCGCCGTAACCACCGCCTCCATAACCACCACCGCCGTAACCACCACCACCACCGCTGTATCCGTTACCGTTGGAGTAACCACCACCACCGCCACCGTTTCTGGAGCTGGCGAAAAGTGTGTCAGTAGATGATGCGTTGAGATGGGAAACAGATGGGAATAGGAAGATTATTGCCAGATGCGTAAGTACCAGTTGATTCAAGATCACCTCCTAGTGTTGCCACCCATGCGCCCAGTGTGGCGCATCTTGAGAGCGCGTTGGAACGCGCGGGTTTCAAGCGACATAGGAAGGCATCTCATCTCTGACCTGGCACCTACACCTCGACAACGATCGAGAAAGAGATGCTTGAAGATGGAGGGGGAAGCTTACCGATAGGAATCGCGCTGGTAACCGCCACCGTAAGACATGATGCGTCTCAGAGAATGGAATCTGTGGGAGAAAACACGAAAGACGGGAATAAAGGGAGAGAGTAATCGAGGAGATCTCCAAGGATGGAGAAGATAAGAGAGAGGAAGGGGGAGGATGGGGAAAGAGAGAGAAGGATGAGGGAGAAGTGAAGGGAAGAGATGGCAGCAGGGAGAGAAAAGGAAAGAAGAAAAGGCGCGGGAAGGCAGAAGAGGCGAAAAAAAAAAAGAAAAAGAAAAATCTGGAGGAAGGCGACACTTGCCAGATCGGGTTTAGCGCAGGGGCCATCCGATGGAGCAACAGAAAAAAAACACCCAACCGTTGCAACACGCTGACGCTTTTGTTGTGAATCTCGCCTTGCAATCTCTTCACAATAATCTTCTGTACCATATGTATTCACTTGCAATGATCTAGCACTATGTATAGAAACTGTAGGCATAACTTTCCATCAGCTTCTCCCACTTTCCATCCGTATCGTCTTTTGGTTCACGCCTCGCCACCCATCCCCATGTCCCAGAAACTGATCTCCAACTCTGTCGCCCGGATGAAGATCTGGATCAGTTCCTCCATCCGACTCGGAGAAACCTGTCGCATGTGGGTCTCCAACAGTTCTATCATCCGGTTAGCCCAGATACTGCCAAACTCAACACCCGGGTCGGGGTGCCACTTACCCGATCCCAATCGCACCGCCTCTGTGTAGTCATCCGCCACGTAGTTTTCAATCCACTTCCAGTAGCGGTTTCCCTCCCGCTGCGTCGCCTGGTCGCCGTGCAATCGTCGCGCAATAGCGCCATAGCCGATCAAGCATGGCGCCAGAGCCATTTGCAGGGCGAGCCAATCCTCCGATTGGCCCACGTCCAGAATGTATCGGCTGTATGCCGTGCATGCTAGAACCCAACCCTTGTCAGCAGCTCACAACAAAGGACCGTGTTGGGTCTGTAGTATATATATAACGCACCAATGGTTTCGGGACATTTTTCCATCTCTTCCTTAGTCAGGCCGAAGGAGGCACAGTAATCGACGTGGAGGGCAGTTCTCGCGTTGGATATGCAAGACGATATTGGACGACTGTACCAAGAAGCGGTGTATCAGCTGTGCCCTTTTCTGTCGAAGTATCCCTGTATATGCACAAAGATAATAACACTTGACTTACCGCGGCAATCGACGCCATGTCTTTCGCCTTGTAGGCTGCGAGGGCATTACTACGCGCAAACTGGACCTAAAGAGATATCAGTACCACATACAGCCTATCCTGCACATCAATTCGAATTTAGAGATAGGTTCAAAACCTACCAGATAGAGATAGTCCTGCACGAGATAGTCCTTGAACCTGTAACGGTCCAGGGCAGTGTTCCATCACCCATACCCTGTACGAACTCGTGCTCCGTAAACTTTTTCCACACTGGTCGAACATCACTGCGATCCAGCACATACTCCAAGAAATGTCCACTATATAACCACATTAGCAAGGAAAGTCAACGCAACATTGGAACCACAAAGACTCTACACACCGTGCAAAAGGGAGAGTGTAAATTGAGTGGAAATGGTTAATCGGCCCACTACCCTTCCCCAGCTGAAGCTAGTCTTGATGCCAGCTTCGACAAACCGAACAGAACTACGGACAGCCTGCTTGATATCCTTACCCAGGGCCAGGTTCGCCGCAATGGCTGACGCAAGCGAACACCCAGTACCATGGGTATTCTTAGACACAAGGAAGTCAGTCTCAAAGAGCGTGATCTCCTCACCGTCGAACAGCACATCGACCACAGTGGTTGCTTCGTCGGAGTTTTGTGCGATCTTGTGGTCTTTGGTAAGAGGCAAATGGCCACCTTTGAGGAGAACACCCTTGGAACCCAAGGCACAGATCTTCTTGGCCAACTCAATTAGATCAGGAACGTCCTCTGGATCGTTGACATCAAGACCAGCGTCTTTGAGGAGAAGTTTGGCCTCGGGGATATTGGGGTCAGAATAGTGGTGAGGGGGATGAGTTTTTGTCCGCAGGCCTTTGACAGCTTGCTCTGGTAGTAGCTGGGACCCGCTGGTTGACACCATTACCTGTTTCTCAATTAGAAAGACGGCTTCCTTTCAGATCATGGAAAAAGCTCAGTCGTACCGGATCCAAGACAACACGGGGACTTGATGCGTCGCCAGTGTCTCAGCGATGATGTCAATCGTCTCAGCCGAAGAAAGCATGCCTTCCTCGTGGTCAGTCTTTATACACTAGATGAGTCTTTGAAAGCCGACTCACCCAATTTGACGACATCAGCGCCGACATCTTCTAACCCGGCGTTGATTTGCTTCTTCACAAATTCCGCCGGGATGACGAAAATGTCCTGCACACCCAAAGTGTTCTGGGCGGTTAGACCCGTGGTTGCTGTGAGAGCATAACATCCATGTGCAGTCAGGACCCTCTGATCAGCTTCCAGGCCTCTGGATCCGGGGCAATTGCATTAGCTGGATTAACCATCACTCCGAGACTGGGAATATGGGACTTACGCGCCGCCCGAGCTGTCGGAGCCTGCGATGACGAGAACCCGCGGAACGGACATGGCAGCGGGTGAGGAGGAGAACCCCACGGATGAATCCTGAAGAAGTAATGGGAAAGAGGAGGAGTTACAGGTGACAGTTATTCGTGTACACCTGCGATGGGAATGCGTTAATTGGTGGATAGCGAAAAGACAGGCGGCGTCTGGGTTCTGACGGATTGTTTCCCATGGTGGGGGGACGCCGAGGGGTTTGGCCGGTTGGCGGCGGCCCGATAAGATAAGACAAGAAAGTACTCCAGAGTATGTACAGGGCTATGTTCATCAACGTTCATTGCAATCATTCTACGCAAACGTAATCACCAGTTTTCTCCGCTGTACACGGCAAGTAACAAAATAAACAATCCCAATCCCAGATCACCCAAAAATTTCCCAGTATATACAAAACCCAGGTATTAATACTACCGATCACAGCCAAAAAATCATGGCATCATGAACCGGAACAAGTTGTCCATCTCCACCCATTGTCGTCCGCATTTCCGCAGGTACCCATCAACCACGCCCTTAATTGTACCAAATCGGACCCGGTTGAACTCCGCCAGGGCAGCAACACTGTCCTTCTTCTCGGCACTGGCCTCCTTCTGCGCGGCAATTCGCGCCTTATCCACATCCCACAGACCCGTGAAGTACAGAAGTTGGTTGTACATCTGCTTTTCCGAGTACTCGTAGGACATCCGGCCAAGGCAGCCTTCTGCGTGGCCTCGAGGGCCCAGACAGCGGTGTCCGTACACGCTCGTCTGCCGCGTACGGTTGCCACAGGCAGAGTCATCACAGACCAGCCAGCCCTCGTAGTACTTGGACGTCTGAGCGCGAATCTGAGCCTCCAGCTGTGCGACAATCGTTAAAACCGAGAATTGTTTCTGGCAAGATTGGTTGGCACAGACAACGCCGTGGGCGTTGCACATGTGGGAAGAGCCCAACAGTCCTTCGAAAACGGATGCTTCTTTGCAGAACCGACAAGTCAAGGTCAACCGCGCTGCATCTTGGAAGCGCACAGAATCCGGGATCTGAGACTCCAACGGGAAAATGTCCGCGTTCTGCTGGTCACCCCCGCTAGAAGTGTTGATTTGGTACTTGCGGACATCAAGTCCCAGACACTCGGCAAGTCGAACGGCATCAGTACCGGGGATGGGGCACAAAGACGTTCAATAGGCGGGAAGATTTGCTTCAACAGATAGAACTCAATGTCGGGTTGAAGTCCGGAATCCGACTTCATAACGTCCTGGGGCGTGTACGAACGCTTGGCCGGAGGCAGGGAGGAGGTCTCCGCATCCCCGTTTGTCACGACGTAGGAGATCACGTCGTTGGGCCGGACCGATTTACCACGAGCAAGTTCACGCAATGCGACTTGTACCGGGGGCATGGACTCCTTATTAGGATATTCTTCCGGGCGTTTCGACAGTTTCTGCAGGAAAGGTCAGCAACACTCCGAAAGGCCCTGGTCACATAGTAGCTTACCGTGTAGATCACATATTTCTGGACTGGGACAGAGAACTCCCTCATCTTGCCAGCCAGATCACGAAGATAGTCATGGACTCGAGTGAGGACAAGTTCCTGGTCTTCCCCAGAGAGGACCTCATTCAAAAGTCTCTGGGAAACTTCCTTAGACAAAGCACAGTACTCGCGTCGCTTCATATCGAGACCTTTAACCTCCAGCTTGTCCACGTACTTGCCATCGACTTCGGTAATGTTGATAGCTGCATACTTCTTCTTGGCGTGCAGGAGGAGGCGACGGAAAATGTTATCGATGTCAATCTCCAGAAGCCGGTAGCGTTCATTGACAGCCTTCTTGAGTTCCTCGCCAACTTGAAGAGCATCGCTGATCGTATCCATGTTAGTGTTGATCATGACCGAGTCGGTATCACCGTAGATCACTCTCAGTTGCTTCGACTCGACCAACTCCTTGGTGCTCCTAAGAATCTCACGACCCTTGAAAGTGGTGAGCATCGCAAGTGGACGGGCATAGAAACGGCTCTGTGTGTATCCCAAACATCCATACATGGAGTTGGCAGTCAGTTTAAAAGCCAGCTGTTTCGTATCCCACAGAGCGAGTTCCTCAGGAGTCGCGCGCTTGTCTTTCATCAACTTTTTCACTTCGCGTCGACGACCAACCAGTGTCGCGATGAGTCGGGGTAGAATGCCCTGACTTTGATCCGACGAGGGCACCTCGGGTACCTTCTCTTCGTTCTCATTATCCGCCTGTAATGAGACATGTTTAGCGCGGTTCTTTGTCACAGCCGTCATCGAAGAACTACTGTTGCTGTACGCTCCACAGTAGTGAAGCAGATGTTGTACTCTTGGATAATGCTGGGGTACAAACTGTTGAAATCCATGACGAGAACAAATCTGTCGTAAAGGCCCTTTTCAGGCTCGAAGACGAGACCTCCCTTGTACTTGTCCTTCTTTTCTTATCGGCGCCGTCTTCATCTTCTCCCTCCTGAAGTTTCTGCTCTGCTTTCTGAAGCTTCGAAGAGTATTTATCCGGACAGATGTATTTGTTTCGATGGAACTCATGGAGCAGAATGTACTCGTTGCGTTCGGCACGCGTTCCACTGAGTGTTCGCGCCCAGGAATTGCCAGCAATGTTCGTGAGCACTTTTGTAAGAGACAGCATCTGGAGCCGGAGGACCAACGCAGCGACGAAGTAGGTATCGGTGTCACAGTGGTTGACGAAATTCATGAGACCGTCTTTAGACGTGGCCCAAGTCTTTAGCGCCGCTTCGCAATCAATCTCTTGTCGAGTGTTGCCCTGTCCTAGGTAGAGATCACACATTTCGGTCAAGCTCCAAGATTGACATTTCATCATTAGGGACTGTTGCCTGTCAGTGTTGAGACTCAAAGATTCAGTAACAATCACTCACCTTGCCCATGTCGTTGGCCACATCACACATCAATCTACCTGCAATAAGGTGTCTCTCGGCAAAGAAGCCACCGCCCCGATTGAAGTTCTTAGGCCAGTCCCCACGCCTCAGCCGTCCCAGGCGATGCCATCCAGGCGTTTTCTTTTCTTTCAATCTGCTGAGTAGAATGCTGAGGTCGACCTCTTGTAGCTGATGTCCCATTATAACGTCTGGATCCATCTTCTCGAACAATGCCAAGAATTTACTGAGCAAGAACTGTTCACTCTTCTCTAAAATGTAGGTGCCCCGTTGCTTCCGAGTTTCGGCTTCGAAATGCATTGGGTAGGAGGAGCCTACAGGCCGCATGACTGTGAATGTTTTGCAAGGGAGTTTCTCGGGAGGAGTGGTCTCAGTGAGAGAGACGTTTTCGTACACCCGAGCACTTGCCACCAGAATCTCCTGCTTGTTTTCCTTTACATTAAGCTGTGTTCTGAAGGAGAGACTCATCAATGTAAGAGGTGGAGCATCCAGATTCTCAGAATCGGGAACTGGGGAGATCAGGGCAGGCTTAGAGGCCTGGCACTCGAACTTGCACCAAGATGCATTGTTAACAGCAGAGAAGTCTGCTTCCTCGATCTTCAGCCAGCAAGGGCCCATTATATGCTTCCACAGCACAAATTGTTCAAACAGAGAAGTGTTTGTTCCGAAGACATTGGAGAAGGTTTCGCCTTTCGTATCCATGGGGAGGGCCGGCTTGTCGTAGGGATAGAGGAGCTTAAGATATTCTGCCTCTCGGGGGATTCCAGGCATTTCGAAGGCATATTTGCGAGTACACGGTTTGATTTTTGCATCCCGACCTTGAGTCTCGCACATCTCATCCACTTCATGGTATACATCTTGCATTTCAACCTCTTCGTCGGTCTCGTGGCCATGCTTGACCCTGTTCTCCGAGGCAGGAAATAGAGTTTGCGTAAGATGTTGTCGACCTTGACGAATGCACTAGCAAAAGCACCAGTCTGCTTATTCTTAACCTTTCCAAACAGACAAAGACTGCCATTGATTTCGGTAAAGTCAATCCAGAACATGCGGAGGCTTCCATCTTTCTCGATAACGTCCTGAGCACGGAGTTTACCAAAACTCCGCGTCTCTGATGCCGGACTGTTGAGAACATTCAGCTTACTCCGGACATCGTTCCAAGAGGCATCGCAAGATCTGGTGCAGCCCTTGCAGGAAGGATCCTGCAGGTGTGGCGTACGACTGCTTGATCTTAGGGGGTGGTCGGGTTCCTGCCATGTTCACACTCGCTGCCTTTGCTTCGAGCGTGCCCGTGGCTTCTGCGACCTCCATCAGGTCATTGTCCTCGTCATCCGACTCCTCTTTCTTGACTGGAATTGTAGTCTTTCTCTCGACTGCCTTGCTCAGTGGTGACGATGGCATCGGGTCGCTCATCGGCATATCGTCGTCGGCGGTGGCCAGTGGCCCGTCATCGTTGTCTAAATCGAGCTCAACTTCCTGAGCTGGTGGAGACACGGGATCGCTATTCTCATCCTTGGGTTCTTTCTTCGTTGGGCGTGTTCTGTGTGAGAGCGGAGGCGAGAGGATGCGGACTTTGCGACGAGTGTCCGATTTGATCACATTCTGAGTTGGAACGTGGTTCGAGACTATATTCGTATCGACTTCTCCGAGGAGGTCCTTCATAAAGGCATCGTCTTCCTCCGTCGCGACCGGCTGATGGATAGTTAGCAACAGGACGTCCCTCAGACCGCCGCCTGGAAAGAGTCCTTACCTTGGGTTTGGGAGCCGAGGTTCCACTTCCTCGATTGAAATACTTCGAGATCCCATTGTTCACTTTTTCCTGTTTTTGCTTCTCCTCCTCGCGCTTTCTCTTCGCAGCCTTGCCCCGCGCAGGCAAGTCGTCATCGTCGCTGTCGTAATATTCGTGCCCCGGTTCGTTCCAGACCTCGCGACCATCGTCGGCATAACCAGCACCATTGTCGTCGACAACGAAGTCATCCTCGTCCAGTCGGTTGCGAATGACTTTCTTGTATCCTTCGTCATCGACTTCTTCGTAGATATCGCCCTGTTCTTCGATCTCATATGTCGACAGGCGTTTTTTTGCTGCGGCGCGGAGAGCGCGCAGCTCCGCCAATTTGGCTCGGTGAGATGCCATGGCGCGGTGAAAGATCAGGCGATCAGGCGAACGTCCATGAATTAAGGGGTGGGTGAAGGGAAAAATGGACAGACCCAGGCAGTATGGCTGCGTGGAAACGGGCAATCTCCAGAGAGAAGAGAGGGTGGATTCGGCAGGAGAGAGGGTCGCGCGGAGAGATGGAGCGAGGACGCGACGGGACGCGAGACCAACGCGTTTCCGCCAATCCCCGTTCGGTATTATTACTCCTCGTCTCCCCACCAAACCCAAGCTGCTACACAACTCCCCCTTCATAGCTCATCTCGAGGTCATGTAGCTCTGTCATTCGTCAAGCGACCGCTTAATTTCTTTGCACATGCAAGGAAGTGATTTCGCTCGTCCTATCTGGTGAAATGACTGTTCCCGCCGTTAATGGATCATTCCCTGTGGTGGCCCTCGTCGCGTGGACAGTTACTGAAGAAGCCTCGAATCGCTGCTGGCATTTCAGAAATTATAATTGAAGACTCCTGTAAATAGGGCTGAAGAAATGATAAATACGCAGGAATCCCCCCTTCCTGGCATATTTCCCAACCCTTCCCAAACGTATTCTTCGCCAACGACCAGACATATTCTGATCATCTACTCCCCACTCCGCATCACCTCCACGCTACATTGTCCAGAATGCTTCCCTATCACGCATTTCTCACACTTTTCAGCCTCTGGGCGATCCATACTGGCGCTGTAACATATACAGTTCCCGCCCCTGCCCCCGAGAAACTTCTGACGTTCAGGTATGATCGATGTTTTTCCCACCCAGAGGACCCATCTAATTCAATGAGAGTAGCTCGAGCTCAGCACTGGACGAACCAAGACCAAAGCTTCGTTTGATCTCGGAGAATGCGTCAACGTGAACCCGGATGGGTAGGTCCAGACAGCTGATCTTTACCGAGCTGATGAGCTTGTTTACTGAGAATCGGCACAGACAAGTGAGGTCCTACCTCAAGACAAGCAAGGGTTACAACTTCTGTAGATTCTTCGCGTAAGTCTCCTCGAGTTCTTCTGATAAAGATTTATACACTAATGGAACATCTCACAACACAGAGGCAAAGACTGCAAGGGTGACAAAAGTGGTCCCTGGCTCTCCAAGCAGGAGGTTGTTTCTCCGCCACTTACAGTCCAATCTGTACAGTGCAAGCACCTGCTCCAGATTTTGCTGTAGGAGGGTTGTGACATCTGTGTGGTGAAGCAGTTATTTGCTTTCTATCAGTAATAATAGGGCGCGAGCGATTTTAGCAACAATACCCAAGAATATTCTTCCCAAACTTCCGGACCAGCTCATGTATTCCGAGACTTGACTAAGGGCGTACGCGCTCACTGCGTTGGATAATCACAAGATATGGCCTGATTAATTCACTACCTTGAATACGCCTGTATATAAATACCATATTTGATCCAGATACTAGCATCCTTCGCTGTTGAGGTATTGCCAACGCCCAAATCAGCAATTAATCGTAGATCTCGTCGTTCGAATCCGCATCACTATATTCTTCTGCAGAAGGCACATCAGCAATCGCCGCAGTCAACACCGAATGATCCATATAAGCCCTTACCTTGTGCTAATCCAAAGTCAAACGACCCATCCAATGACGCCTTCAGCGCCTCACGAATCAAGTTTTGCGACGTCTCAGACATATGCTTGTCAGATATTGCATTCAGTATAGACAGAGTGAAACCCTTATTCCCCGGCCCCAGCTGGGCGATGAAATGAAGTATACCTTCGGCCGTAAATTCACTGAGAGCATAGATGAACAGACTCTGCAGTCGGGGCAGACATAAGAAGGCCTTCCATATCTCATCAGTGAAGTAGTCACCACTAATCCAAAGGCGCTCCATGTTTGGAAGACATGGCATCAAGGCCACGACTTGATCGAGGGTAAACCCGTCTGAAATGTCCTTAAGTTCCAGTGAACGCAGTTTATTGAGCGGGCCGAGGGCTTGCGCAAGTAGATCGTTATCGGCGGGGAATTCGCTGGATTCACCACGAAGATAGAGATGTGTCAAATTTTCTTGGAAGGATAGAGCCTCATGAAAAGTACGAGCGCCAGACATTGCGTAGCCTGTGACGGAAAGGCTGGATAAGCGAACGTTGTCATCGACTAGGACTTGCGATAGTAGCGCAGGGTCATCCAGGAACCTGCGGACTTCGAGCCGCTCCAAGCATTTGAAACTCCGCATCCAGGTCGCAACGTTGGAAACAGTTTCATAGAATCTTTCATCACGGGCCACTGGGATGGAGTCTGTGAGGCAAAGTACTCTCAAAGCTGGCGGTTCCGTTAATAATGGAAGCGCTGCAATGGTTTCAATGGTAAGGCTTGTGAGCTTCAGCTCGGATAAAGAACCCAGTTGAGTCTTGAGGCCATTAATCGACCGAGGCCCTAGGCGAGAACGACTGATGATCTCGAAATATTCCAATGTATTTGGTGTAAGGTCGTTGAAAAATGTCTCTGATTCCGATTCTGCGTCCTCATAGTCCCTGTGAATTGATATTAGTGGCGAAGACAAAGAAGCACTGGTTTTAATACCATCCGTATATTGTAAGATGTTGAACTTATGGCAGCTATTGTGAATCTTCTCGCCTGCCTGCAGGGCAAGAGCTGCACCTGACCAAATGGTCATTGTCTCTAGCTGGGGCAGGTGCTCAAGCCAGTCTGATAAGACGGATGGAGGAACTAAAGGAACAAGTTTGAGCATTCCAACAGACTGAAGATGGGTAATTGCAATCTCACTCACCATTGCAAGATAGTCCTCGTATTGATGTTGCTTTCGTGACGATCTCTTTTACCAGTCAGCATTGGATGCTGAGACAGTCAATGTGGTGGCTCACTAACCTGAACAGAGCTTGATGGGTATCTGCTTATCCACGGCTGGCATTTTCGACGACCGAAGCCGCTTGTGTCCGCGAAGCTCATACTGCGGGCCGAGGAAAGCTATGAGTTCTGGGGTGAAGAAGTCGCTACAATTCATTAGCCAAAATCCAGCATCCATGACGAATTCGTCATTGCCAAAAGTGCACTCACTCTCTTATCGTTCCAGACATGCTTTCGAAGAGATAGCACAAATCATCGTGGTCCAGATAGCGTATATAACTGCAGTACGGGAGATATGTCTGGCCCAAGATTGACAGAACTATTGAGCGCCACATAAGGGCGTATTTCCGGGTCGCGATTTCCCCTACTGCAATGGCCGTTTTTCGACTTCTGAACTGTTCATCTTCTGGGCCGCCACTCCGTACTGGGGAGAGATTGTAGAACCTGGGGAAGTTATTGAGTATGAGCCGTCAACGCGAGAGCCTCCCAGATTCCAGAATTCTTACTTGTACAAAACGGTCAAAGAATGTTCAGTAAAGCACCTCGACGACAGCGCGCATTGGTAGAGGCTGTTGTAATCCTTTTCATCTCCAAGAATGTCCAAAATCATATACAGGATGTCGCCGGCCAATGTGAACGTCGACATCTTGGCGTTGGGAGCGGAGGTCCGGTGAGAGAGGTATGTAACCAACGCGTCGTGACTCGTGTATATGACTCTCGACGATCAGAAGTGGACCCTCCTAGCATTCAAGATGATCAAATCGAGGGACAAACCGCTAATGGGGCAGGGTAAATAACACTCGACGTTAGGTTTGTACCTGCAAGGCGACGACCAGACGCATGGCGCCTTATGTAAGCCGCGTCTTGTTTTGCTGACGTGAACGGGGCTCGACCGATGAACCTCTGAAGAACCTCGTCAAGCATACAACGAGCAGAACGGGGGCCCATTTTGTCGCTCGCAGGAATTTGTCTAGCTCAAACTACAGATACATAGAAAATATTCTCGCGCCACAGCAAAAATGGCTACACTATCGTTCTCGCTTCTCCCGGACGCTTTGCATCAACTTCACGATGCCCTTGTATGTCTGGCCAAATTCTATGATAGTGTGGCAATTGAGGCCGAATATGATCTGGTAAGAGCATTTGACAATCTGCATGCCAATATAAGGATTCCATGGCTAACAAGCAGTCGCAGCTTCGTCTAAGTGTTCTCAATTCGTCCAAGACCGCATATTCTGCGTTTGTCTTCGACGCCGATAGCTTTTTCGAGAGCTATTCGTTCGGCGCAGCTAGTGGCAGAAGCTCTAACCCGGACAAGTTCTGCTGTGAGATATACCTTAAAGTGGGTATCAGAAGTCCAGATTGGAGCCTCCAAGCTAACACGCGTTACATAGACGCTACTTTCCGTCTTCAAAGGCCGGACAAGTGGACGCGACAAGGACACCGCAGTCGAACGCTGTGAAGTCGAACTACAGGAGGATACCGATCAGACGGAGTGTAAACTTCTCATCCGGATGGTGTGTGGACTTGGTATGCTTTCATCCCGTCCATTGTGTATAAGGGTTTAACCTCTCTAGGCGTCATCAAATCTTACAAGCTGAATTACGAACCGGCAACGGTCAGCCATGCCGTTTTTGACCGAACAATAGCAACCAACAAATGGTCAATTGACCCGAAATTCCTAAGGGAGATAACAGATCACTTCAGTCCATCCGCCGAACAACTAGATATCTACTCAGAAGGCAACAAGGCGATCTTCACCAGCTTCACCACGAAGGTCGTTGATGGAAAGGTACGCGGAGTCACGAGACGCTCTGAACATTACGCTGATCTTTATTATAGAAATTCTGAGAAAGCCAGTGCACACCTCAGTAGCCATTGACAAGAGGGATTTCGAGTTTTCCTCGTTGAAGACAACCTTCATGTCGCCATCGCATTGAAAGACTTCAAGGCAGCGATTGCGCATGCCGAGACCGTAGGTACAATGATAACTGCTCGATATACTCGCCCATGTCGACCCCTACAGCTTGCCTATGACCTTCCGGGGTTCAAGGCGGAGTACACCTTGATGACGAGGGGTGATTCTGGCGGCGATGACGGTCCGACTTCTTCTCGTGCTGCTGTGCCAGAGCTATCTGCAAGGCAGACACCTGCTCCTGCTCACTTCTCTCAAACGAATCAATCCACAAGCGCGAGAAGCATGCCTCCTCCCCGCAGCAGATCAATTCGCCCTCTTACAGGGACGTCAACACGCGGCACGGAGACAAACACGCAATCTCAAGCAACCTCCCCCACCGTCTGCCAATTTCGACAGCCTGTTTGTTCCGGCAGATGATGACAGACAGTGGGATGTACCAAATGAAGAGGAAGAGGAAGCCGAAGATGTCCTCGGCTGGGATGCCACAGCCGACCAGGTGAGTGCAGACGTCGATGCCGTGACTGAAGTGGTCCAGACGGCTGATAGTCGCCACAGGAAACATTCAGCGCCAGTCTCGGGCCTCGTATGCAGGACAATGGGTCCAGGATGTTGGACCAGCCACTGAGCAGGAAGAGGAAATGGGGAATTCCCCCAACCCAACGCATGTCGCAGGTGAGTTCATCCCCTCCCGTTAATGAAAATCATACTGACAGCCCATAGTTGCATGGTCTCGGCCTTTTCGACTGAGTCAACATCCTTTTTCCGAGAAGTGCTTCGAACAGACCAAAGGCTGGTTGAACGAGCCACGGAGACAAAAATGTCTCTTACACAGCCTGTCTCTAACCAAATCCAACTGGACGAGTCCTCAAGCCAGCACGATCCAGCTCGTCGCACACCCAGCGCCAACCCGACGACATCACCATCCTCGCCATCCGGGAGGGGAATGTCTGCGCATCTCTCCTTCAATTGCCCTGAGCATCAGTCCCAGGCCCAACAATTCCCATGCTCTCCCCAACCAAACGCCACAACCTTCCCACCACCAACAAGTGCAAGCGCATGCTCACTCCCAACCGCCAACTCCTTCACCTCCACCAGATCCTTTGGCGGTAACTGACCCCGATCATTGCGGCCCCAAGCCACAACCTCGCCACCATCTCCCCGATGTACATAAATCCATGCCAGCTAGTCGCTACATCACGAAAGCCGTGGGCATGTCCCTCCAGCAGTACCTGAGACCCCGATCGAATATCCCACTTGTTATCCGCAGCGCCCAGCACAGCAAACTCGCCCTTCGACCGGTCTCCAACAAGCACCGTAAACTCGCGTCCGCACGCCGCTCCACTCACAGAGAACGACACACCCTCGTCAACCACACGAACAGGCCTCCATGCAATCTTTCCTCCCTTCGCAGACTCGCCGAGCTGGCCCTTTCTCGCTCCACACCCACCCGTACACCTCCCCATTCGACAGCACGGTAACGGTATGGCCCATCCCACTCGCGACAGACACGACTCTCGTTCCTGACGGGGGGAACTCCGGGATCCGCATGGGGGTCATAGCCCGCGTGCACCCCTCTCCCAATCCGAGCTCGCCCTTCCCTCCAGACCCGAGCACGAACACCGCGTCCGCATCGTCTCCTCGGTCCCGTGAGTCTGCGACACAGCACCGTTGCCTCCCAGGTAGCAGCACATGTCGGAACGTCTCATACACTCCCCCATCGTCACCCCGAACCACAACCCTGGAGAAGCGCGTCCGCGTATCGTCTTCGTCTTCGTCTCGTCCTCGTTCCTGGCATTGCGTCCCCACAGCGTCCATCCTCATTACACCGGCCGAATAGACCATGCCATCAGAGCATAGAAGAAGCGTATGGTTACCCCCAGCCGCCATTCGGACAACACTTCGACCCTCATTGCGGGGCCCATCCAAACGATGCAAAAGCCGGTTCTGGTCCGTCGAAAAGACACCTCGTCGGTTACGGAGACGTCTTCAACATGTCCGATGCCTAATTGGCCGGAGCCATTGGATCCAAAGGCAAAAAGTGGCATGCTTTGGGGTTTTATAACTGCGCGAGGACGGTACGGTCTTTGGTGTATTGCGAGGTGGCCGTCTATCTGTGTAGTTCAAAGTGGTCATGGTGTATAAAGTTGTTTTGTTTAGTTTATACGTGGGAAATCCGAGTTGTTAAGTGATGTCGTTCTATTCCATCTTCGAAATGAACAAAACAGTTGTGTGCTGACGCCTTCTGTCCCGCCTTTGGAAATGATGGTAGCCCGGCAGAACTCGTTGTATCACGTGTCTACGTGAGAGCCGAAAATAGCATAGTGCGATTGGGTCAGGCTTGATCGTCTGCTTCCAACTCCACTGGATTACAACCCTACTTGAGAACTTGGGTGGAGTGTTCCTATCTACAGTACAAAGATATGGATCATTATGTAGTCATCGATCTATTGAACTTGTAAGTATGTACGCTGGGCATGAATCATGCAGAAGATCATATGACCCAAGAGTGAAAATAAAACTATGTGTATAAGTATGTAGAGAAAAAATAACCAAGAATACCAATCCGCCAAACAATTCAATGCAGTCTCAACAGGGTATCATTATAAAATTTTCAGTGCTGTGATTTCTCATTGAAGGAATCACTGTCGCCATCCTGGGCGGCAGGAGGCAGAGCGAAGTTATCATTCTTGCCATTCTGCTGCTCCATGGGACGGAACATGGGGCTGGTGCGGTGGAAATAGGCGTGCACGTGGCCTTCCAGAAGACTATCATCGGTGTCGAGTTCGAGCTCCTCGCCCTTGTTCTTCTCATCCATGCGGCTTCTCATGGCGGTCTCCCACTCGGCGCGGTACTCCTCGACCTTCTGCTTGTAGTCGAGCTCGGCGTCGTAGAACTTGCCCTTGCGCGCAGACGCTCCCACATGGAGAGATGCTTGGGGTGAACGGCAGGGCCGTGGTACTCTTCCTCTCGGCCCTCGCGAAGGAACATCCAGCGACGCTCCTGCTCCTTCAGATCCAGACCGGTCGTATCGGGGAGGAAGACCCAGGTGAGCACAACACCAGCAAGACCGAACCAGGGCACAACGTAGAACTTCGTCTGCGTGTCGATGTAGTTGTAAAGCACGGAGGCCAACAGAGCTCCGGCCTTACCCCAGGCGGCGGAGAGACCGTGTGCGGTGGCACGGATGGGGGTGGGGAAGACCTCGGCGGCCACCAAGAAAGTGACGAGTTGGGGCCAAACTGGTTAAAGAAGGAACTCAAGAAGTACATGGCCTGGAAGGCCTTGATGTTCTCGGGCTGGGTGTAGTAGTCGAAGTTGAACGCGGGGATAATGAAGAGGATGAAGTCCATCATGAAACCGACGATCTGCATCCATTTGCGGCCGTACAGCTTGTTGTCGATCATGAACGAAGCCAGGTAGTAGCCACAGAGGGAGACACCGACATTGCACAAGTTCCAGAGCCAGGTGGGCATGATAGACTCGGAAGCGGGGCTGATCACCTTGATGAACTCCGACTGGAACAGCTTGTTTCCATAGAAGAAGACATCATTGGCGAACCAACCACCAGCAGTAGCGAGGATGCGGAAACCAAAGTGCTTGAAAGTGAGCTTCAGGGACTGCACATCATAACCAGTGACGGAGGCCTTCTTCTTGGCGTTGGCAAGCTGCTTGCTGGCCGCCTTCATGTGATAGGCACGGTAGTAAACCAGCCACAGAGTGCCAACCGCGGGAATCGCGAAAGACACACGGTAGGTCCACTGAGCGGAGACGGTGGAATACGGGTTGTTACCGCTGCCATGGTGGAAGCACAGCAGCAGAATGATGAGGATGACCTGGTTGAAGAACTGACCCCAGCCCTGCATCAGGAAAGCGCTAGTCACCTTTCGTCCACGGTGCAGACGATCCTCCTTGGTGGAGATCTTGCCGGAGCCCACAGCGTTCTCCATGCCGCTGGTGGCGGTCATTGGATATTCACCACCTGTAAGAAACGGTTAGACGCGTGCGTGGGCGAGAGGATAAGATCCTGGGGGGTTTCTCTTGGGGGAACGCACCAACACCGATACCGTAGAAAAACAGGGACCAGGCGTAACAAATGACCCAGCCGTTCTGGGTGACGCCCCAGGCGGCTGTAAGCATGATTAAACCGAGCAACATAATGGCCGCATCTTGAATCAGACCCCAACGACGACCAATCCTAAACCACCGGATTAGAGGATTTGTCACACAACCGCCACCCAATTCGAATCAAATGTCACACATACCAGTCACCCAGGAATCCGACCAGAATTTGACCCACGATAATACCAACGATCTCCAGGTAATCGACCGCGTGGATCCATTGGACGTTACAGATCTCGTTATCGTCCCAACACGACTTGAACGAGGCTTCGAAAGGGGCTTGAGGTTTCCGATGGAGAAGAGCACGTAACTGCAAAGAACGGAGTATTAGCCTCCACATTCTCCATGCCATGGCATGGCATCGCGTGGCATCGCTCGGCACGCCTTGGAAGGCTTGGAGGGGGAGCATTGACTTACCCTTCCAGACCCAGACCGGCACCGGGCAGCACCATGTTCCGGAAGTAATACGAAACGGGGGAGAGGGGATCCTTCTTGGTCATTTCCCAGATTCCCCCGAGCTCGCGCTTGGCCTCTTTGGCATCGTAGGAGCTGACGAACTTGATGCGGCGGAAGATCGACAGGTCGGCCCAGTAGGTGCCATCCGGGGTGTAGGTCGTCGGGGCGAATGAGAGCGTCGAAGGCGCCCTTCTCGTTGATATCCATGTTCTCGAGAGGGTCATGGTCTCCCGACATGTCGGGCCCGTGAGGCGCACGAGGTCCAAAGTCCGCCATTGTATGGTCGAGCGGCGATGATCAGGCTATCCAAGATTGCAAGCTTCACGCGACGGCTCTTGGCTGGGAGACAAGAGGGCTTGGGGGACGGATGAAGCCCCTGAGAGACGAGAAGTCGAGGAGATGACCGCGGGGAGGCGTCGCACACGATGCAAGCCAAGTTTGACAAGGTCTGGGCTGGGACTTATATGCAGAGGACAAGACGCCCCAAAATCTCTGGGCACAGGAAGCGGACGGCCAGCGCGCCGGCTTGCTCCAGGCACATGTGAGCAGCGCGCGGTGTGATAAGTCAACGAGCCCACGGGTTCCACGGCAGGCTGGAGCGAGAGAGTTCTGTCAGTGGCAGAGGGCGACGAGGGTCTCCATCGCCCAGACCCAAGCGGTGGTTTCCAAGAGTCGACCAAGAAACGGTGGAGACTTTTTTTTTTTTTCTTTTTTTCTTTGGGTAAAGTGGGTGGCATGGCGGCGTAGTCTGCAACCCTCATTTAGTAATGGATTTTTTTTTCTTTTCCTTTCCTTTTTCTTTGATTTTTTTTTCGGTCATTTTATTACTAGCGGCCTTGGAGAAGCAGCGGATGACTCCGGAGTCGTCGAATCAGAATGCATGCTTCAGAATCGATAACGATTTATTCTGAGAAACTGAACAGGAAGCGTCAAGGAATGCGGCGGAACCATGAAAATCGCCCAGTGCGGAAAGCGGGAGAGGAACCCTCGCCCGCCGTCAGCCAATGGTTTCCACACGTGGCGGCAGAATCGCCGTGGATCGACGCCCACCGCCTTCCGGGCCGGGACCCTGGCCACCCCGCCCGCCAATCAGACGGGCGACAGTTGCACGAGTTGCCTCTGGCCGGCTGCAGGCATCACCGGAAGAGGCCTCGATCTCTATCTCCGAGGGCGGGGAAAACTCGCACGCATTACACGAAGACCCCAGACGAGGATGATCAATTCGCTTCACTGATGACCTCCAATGTGCCGAGGAATTCTCGCGTACAGCCACCCGAGTTGACTGGTTGGCTTTGGATGTTGCCTCCCGAGGTTGTTCTATTTGTGACGCGACTTGCAGCGACGTCCAACTCAACTACCGAAACGAGTATGTGGTCACGCTTCACACTGCCTTCTTGGGAGACGAAGCATGCAGGAGATGACGCTGGACTGAGATCCTGCGCAGACTAACGCTGAACCACCCGAAGTCCATCATTTACTACCTAGAGGTACGTAGTTGGGTTGTCTGTCCGTCGCCGGCCGGGGTCGTGGCATCTTGGCGCTCGCTCCCAGCCAGTCAGCGTGCTCGCTGCGGCCACGTTCGCTGCGGAGGGGACAACACTCGACGCTGCACCCTCGGGGTCGGACGATGACGATGAACTCTCTGGCGGTTAGTCCCACGCACCTGTGCTGTCCACACAACAGCCATTGTCCTGTATCTAGGTACGGGGTACGGTTTCATTCTCGTACAATGTCCTACCAAGGTTCCCTCGATGTCGGTCACATCTGATATCAGAAATCCCCGGGAGGATCTCCTTGCATGCGCAAGGCGGGGTCATGCCATCCGACAGCCTCATGCCAGACTGAGAGAATGCTTAACCCGACGGTGCCTAGGTATGGGCGGGAGCTGTCGACGGGTTCCATGTTACTCCAGCATGTATGGAAAACTACCTACCCGACATGCATCCAATTGTGTCCCGATCGATCCTTCAGGCCGCCTCTGACACGATGAACATCGGTTACACGGCATGCATGGAGTCTTTGGGCGGGTTCCCGTCCATGACATCCCACGTTCAAAGCCTTTGGGGGCCATGGATGAAGTTGATCCCAATGTTGTCTGCGTATGTTCCAGAGCTTGGATGGAACACGCCTGGTCCACTCTCCGCCGTCCCTGCGTTCGCGCAACCCGCCTATCTCACCCCGTGCTCCCGGTAGAGCCGCATATTGGATGCTTGGTCCCCGTTTGGCGTGACGCTCCCAATATCAGACACCTCGAAACGACCTAGCTTCACCAGATACGGACCACGTGCATCCCAAATGGCAATCTCCTGATTGTGGCTCCCTCCTAAACCATGGCCGATGTCGAGAAGCTTTCCACCAAGGATTTCCACCAAAGCTTAGCGAGCTTGGTTGCCATCTGATCCCACTTTGATGACGAACCAACCTGAAGCGATACGAGGTCCAGGAGACGAAGCAGACGACCGATATTGGTTGACCGGTATTCCCGAGCATCTTCGTTCGGGGAACTAATTCCCTTGCTCCCCTCTACCCACACCTATCAAAGGAATGACACTCTAGGTTCGCCGAGCTGACACGCCCTGCGGCATTTTCCAGTCTCCTGATGCCAAATGGCTGGCTAGGTGGCCCCCGTTTTGTCTCAGATATGATTAGTACGTCACTCCAACAAGGCAGGTAGACGACAACCACACCTAGTGACATTAAGATTGCGAAGCCCAGCCCCTTGCATACGACTAGACAGAGCCTCCCGTACCGTCCCGGCCATGCATCATTGTCGTTGTTGTCTGACGAACATGCTTCCCTGAAGTCAGCAGATCTCGCTCGAGGCAAGGCAAAGAAAACCGTCCACTTGCATATCCCATCAATCTGGAATCCTGGTAAATCTGACTCCTACCCGACTGTACAACCCACCACTAAATTACTTGGCCAACTAAACCAAAGCATCATCGAAACCAAAACCAACAGCCACCTGGCACGTAGATCTTGCCGGGAAGCCAGGCTGCATGGTGTCCATCCACGTAATCCCATCACCCATCCCCGATAATACTGCATGAACCCGCAGATTGAAGCAACAGCTCAGCGATATTCGGCAGATCGTCTGCAAGGAATGGGGGACAACGCACGCCAAGACAGTGTTTTCCAGAACACACGGAGGATGTGGCAGTGCATGGACGATCCCGATCCCGCTTCATGCACGACGGTCGTGGTTAGCTCAGATTGCTGGGCTAGAGGCTGTGTCGGTGAAGAAATCCCCAGGTGAATATAGCTGCCTACATACTCTGTAAATGTATGTGTGTCCATATATATGTTCATCCATCTAGGTAGCAGTTTGCCCAAGCTGGTGCTGATCGGGTGGCTGTGTCAAGATTCGTACACTGCAGATTAATCATTTGTTGTCTGGCTAATATAGTTCTGTCTATTGAATGTTGTCGTGGTTTGACTTTTAGCTTGACTTTCAATTTAGCATTGGGCGTCTTTGTCGGGGCCCTCGGGGACGTTGTCAGAACTTGATCTTTGGTGATATTCAGGTCGAATGATATGAGCTTGAGTCAATGACGATTGCATCCATTCAGTCAAGGAATAAGATTTATGGTTGATTTGATGTCTTGTTCGTGGGTTGACGTCGTCGTTGTGGTGGGGCGTCGAATCGACCTTTAACATTAAATAGGAATGTTCAAATAAAAGGTTCGAATACTTGGGGGTCCTTGTAATTATTCTATTTTAGTTATTCTATTTGAAAGCTAGATGTAGATAATATGGGCAAAAGGGAGAGATATTATGTTTCGTTGCCCGACAGATTTCGCAGGTTGTCTCCACGATATATCGGACATTATTCCGACATGGACAATGGGGAGATATGTTCCCATCACCATATTATAGACGGACCGATAACTCTTCCGTGCCTAGGCAGGGCTATATGACATTTCTCTCCGGTTGATCCAGTCAGCAAATCCCCTATGTGACCTATAGACTAAACTACACACGATCAGCCCACGAAGCACTCCCGACACTCCTCGCAACAATAGCAAACCAGCTCGCCACAAACGAACACCCCCCGGTATAAAAGATCATCGGATACCATGTGGTCATCGGCTGGATCGTAGTAGCAGCCGATGCAGGGGTGAGATATCCCGCAATCGGAGCTCCGACCAGATACCCCGGCGCCCAACCCGCCGTCGCAAGACTGATCGCAACCGAAATGACCGTCGAATCGACAATACTTGCGACAGCGGTGGGAAAGGTGGTGAAAACGCGCCGTTGGAGAAGCCATTGACGATGATGAAGATGATCAAGACGGGGTGTTGTTGGCTAGCGGCCAGAGGACCCATGTACTCAGCGTACTCAGCGAGGACATCAAGAGGAGACTGTTGAGGGGACCGTAACTATCTCCCAGGATCCCGGAGGCGACTCGACCCAGGATCGAGGCGACGCTGAAGCCCGCGACGCAGGCGGCGCGAACTGTGGACGGATATCCGAGGGAGGATGCGGTGAATAGAGGGAGGAAGAAGAACGGGACCCAGACTGCGAAGGCGTTCAGAGCCCCGTATCCGACTAATGCATACAGACGAGGCTTGCGAAGGACGGCCACAACACTCTTGAAACGGGGCGCAGCGGTGGCATCTGTCGACCCTCTCGAGGCGCTCTCGTGCCCACCAGGCCGCTGGAATGGTGGTGATCACGGCCATGATACTGAGCACGCGGAACGTCCACGGTAATCCGACTCGATTGATCAAGGCCTCAACAAGGAAGCTGAGTACCATCCCCCCGATCCCTCCGGATGCCTTGACGATCCCGTTCGCGAGGCCCAAGTTGCTGCGGAAGTACTGCGCAGGTAGAATATTCGTCACGGTGAACAGGACACAACCGCCAGTTCCGGTCAAGACGCCAAAAAGGGCCACAAGCGGCCCAACAGGGTTCAGATTCCTGGAGAGCACAAAGCTACTCGTCAGAAGCCCGAGGGCATAGAGACAGACCCCGATAAGACAGGCGGATGGGCATCCAATCCGACGGATGCATTGCAGGGCCACTGCCCCGAAGAGAATCATTAACGTGTTTGATAGTGTCCCCACGAACGACAAGGCCAAGGCGTCATCGACATGATCTCGACATGACTGGAGCATGGCTGTCTGTAGAATACCCCATGCGTTGGAGACCCCTACCAGCCAGAAGCTCATGATCGAGCATGCCACAAGGACGGGCCATCCTGATGCGAATTCGACGGACGCCTTGGGTGGGCCTTCCTGGGCCGTTGGGACTTGGATGGGAGATTCTGAGGCCGATTTATCGTGGAAAGCGGCCTGTTGGGTCTCTGTCTAACTAGAACGTTAACCAAGTCGTCGAATACGAAGTATCCAGGTTGTTCAACTACCTCGAGATACGAAGTATGCTTTATACCGGTCGATAGCATGTTTGATTCTCCATCAGATCATGGACCATGACAGGAACACGAAAGTGCTATGAGAACCTGTTAGGGTCTTCATATGGCAGATGCATCCTTCTCCCTCTAGACATATTGCAGACATATCGGATATTCCTTGATTGCTCAGCCTTTCTACCATGCTTCCCCGCAGTTGGGGTATACTCAGGTTGGCAGCGGAGAAAAGTCCGCCTGATAAGCCTGCACAAAGCCTCGGGGTTCCCAGCGGGGATGATCAAGTACGCACAAGACTCCGAGTAGTCACCCACGTTTGATAGGGTTACAAGGGACAAAACTTGGCTGATAGGACTGACAGTTAGTATATATTCCGAGACTTCCGAACCAACTTTCGGAATCGTGGTGACAAGGGACTGGCTTCTGTTCCACAGACTCGCGAACGTCCATGATTAGACGAGATACCCCTCTACAAACTGGAAGTGAGATCATGATATGGTGACATGACTTATGTAGAAAACTGTCATATTGTAGCAGCTAGTGACCAGGCTACACAGTCTCACTCTTATGCTCCTTCAAAGCCTTCTTATCCGCCCGCTGAGGAGCCACCGTCCGCCTGGTATACTTCCGCGTATCCACGCTCGGCACAAACAAGGCTGCAATACATCCAAAGAGACCAAACGCCAGAGCCACCTGATACGACAGGTGTGCTCCAGTAAGGTAAGCATCCTGATTTGCCCTCGTCGCCACCGCCACGATATCCGGCGTGATACCTGGGATTGACTCGTAGGCGGTTGAGCTACCTGCGGCGGCTGCGGAGATGAGGCGCGTTACGACATCAGCTGGTAGATTGAAGCTGGCGACGCTATCGCGGACTGTCATTGGGAGGGTTTCGGTGTACTTGTTTGTTTGTGACGGTGCTGAAGATGGCTGTCGCGACGGCTCCAGCGAGAAGGCGAGATGTTCCCGCGAGTCCCGCTGCTGTTTCCACTGAGGGGTTTAACATATTAGCTGGCTCCTACTCTATATTCTCGACCACAGCTCCCTGTATGAGACTTACATATCCTCCTGGTACACAATACCAAACCCTACCAAGACCATGCCGTTCAAGATAATCAGACTCGATGTCATCGAGATGATGATCGTCAGAATGATAGACTTGGGGGCATTATCAATGGTGGCTGTTGACATGGCACCTACGCAAGAAGTCTGAAGGGCCACCGCGAAGAAAACCTGCCATCGTTGGTGGCCGATCTTCTTGCTGAATGCGACCACAATGCCACCTAGAATTTTCCCAAAGGCATAGCTTCAGCGTAAAGGCCCTTTGAGACCTCGTCGCCGGCATAGAGAAGCTGGGACAGACGGGTCCATAGAGTTGCGTTGCTGTAGTATTGCATGCCTCCGACAGCCATGACAACCAGAGGCATTGTGAAGCTAGAAAAATGGCATGATATTAGTTCTCAGGTTTCCCAAAAGAACGACCAAAGAGGATGGCTTACTGTCTGACGGCCTTGAAAAGCCGAGGAGGGAACAGCGGCTCTTTCAAGTTCCCATACGCCTCATAAAACCCTAACCCAATCAATACCAGAAGACCGATAACAATCGGTGAGATGGCAGCAGCACTATCCCATGGGTACAAGCTTCCGCCCCAGCTGAGGCCAACAATGAACAAAGTACATCCAGCAATGAACAGGAAGAGACCCAGGTAGTCAAAGTCCTTGAGGATCTGGGTCTTGGTCTTGCCGTGCTCGGCCTGGATATCCTTGAACTTGGGAGGATTGTAGAAGAAGAACAGAAATACAAAGTTGAGGGCCTGGAAACCAATCATGACATAGTAGCAGACTCTCCAGTTCTGCGTGTCTCGGATGATGACCCACGCAATCAGAGGCATGACCTGGGCAATGATGGAGGAAGCGTCAAAGAGGCCAATTGTTACCGCTCTGTACCTGCTGGGAACGATTTCCTGTCCATAAATGTTAGCCCTTTTCGTGACGATCCCTCAAACTGAAGCGGTCTCACCTGAACAGCGCCGAAAGACATTTCGAGGAACCCTGACCCAGCGCCGAAGATAGTGCCTCCCGCAATCATCTGACTGATGCTCTGGCCCGTTGCGGACACGATACTCCCCAATAAGCAGGCCAGATCCAGCGAGGAAGAAATACCGCCGGCCGAAGATGTCGGATAAACGCCCGCCAATGGTCACGAACATGGCTCCACCGAGGTTCCATGAGATTGTAATCCAAGTATATCGCGGATCGGGGCCCAAATCCGCGTTGATATAGCTCAGAATGGTCGGTGGAATGAGGAGAGTAAACAAGTAGGTATTGTAACACATGCACATGCCCTTTGTAGTTCAGAGGAACAAGTCAGCATCATATGCTCCCAAGATTGGACAAGAGTAACGAGTGAAACGTACAGCTGCAGCCATACATGTCCGCCATGTCATCCCAACCTCCTCGCCAGTCGTCTGCAGATTTTGCACAATCTGCTCATTGGCATCTTCCGAGGAAATTGAAGCAGCATGGTTAGAACCGTCTGCGGGGACGCTATCGCTGACATTCTCTACCATATCCGCATGTTGCGGACCGACTTTCTCATCATCGTTGCTCATGGTGACAAGTTCAAGAAGCCAGAGTGGATGAATTCAGTGCTCAGCGATTGACGACCCAAGTGAATGATCTGGGCTGGAACAGCCCCCACTTCATCGCGATATTTAGATCTTTTCTGCACTTCCCCACGGGGAAGGATATCCGTAGGATAGATTTCCCCACACGCCAAGCGACGTGAGCGTTGTGGTAGGAGGACGATTCATGATAGGTTTAGGGATGCAGGTGTCGCTGGTAACGAATAGGGTACTTATTGCTGGGCTTGTGGCGCACTGAGATACCGGAAAAGATCAACCAACTGCTCCACAGAATCAGGGTTGTTTGACGAACTGAGGCATCTTTTCATTGTCTGGGGTCAGCCGGGGAAGCCACCATTCATCGTGGAGGAAAATGATATCCGACAACCCAACATGGGGGAGACTTAGTCACCGCGGGCCGTGTCATGCTTGAACACGACCAGGGGTTAGTCGGAGTCTCTAGGATGATCAGGGGCTGCGAATGGTTTGGTTTATGAATTCAATGGCCTCGATAATGCAATATTGAACATGAAACCTATGACCATGGCACACGGCACCTAGGAAGCTCCCATTTATTAGACATACCTCTGTGCTAGACATAAAGGGCAGAATGCAAAAAAAAGCCCTCATAGAGCCGGAAGCCAGCACATTGTGAAGGGAATAGTTACTTTTGGGCCCAGGCCAGCTTAAGATATAGGTATTCAAACGATGAATCTTGACAGCGATGGAACAATCAAATTAGAAGAGCAATGGGATTCCGCATGAAGCTATTACAACGACGACACCTGTTCTGACAACCACAACTATAAAGAAGGCAAAGCATGCTTTGATCTCTTCACAATCCTAGTCAACAAGCCCTCAAGCGATGCACTGGTCCGATCCCACACCCCTACAGAGACGGCCACTGGCAAAAGTTCACATTGACACTCGCCTTGTAAGTCCAAGAACCTCCATTCTTCTTCCCATGACACTGATTCACAATGTCCTTGAAGGCCTTAGTGCAGTCTTGCGCATTGCCAAAATGTCCGATCTTTCCAATCAGTGCAGTGTTCCCGCCAGACTTGTACTGCTTCCAGGCTCCGGACTGGGTGGCATAGTTCTCCTCGCACCATTTGCTACCGTACTGGAGCAGATCGTCTTTTCCGACACATTTGGTACCGCCGGACTGGGAGTAACATTCTGCGGCAAAGCTGCTGGAGGCCAGAGCTACCAATGGAAGGACGATGGTGGAGAGCTTCATGTTGAGTGGTCTGACGATATTAGCAAATGGTGAGCGGGTCAAGTAAGGATAAGGAAGTTGAGTATACGAGTGAATGGTTGGACGGCGAGTTTCAACGTAGGAGAGAGAAACTGAAGAGTTTGGTGATCTTGTGTCTCTTGTTTGGCATCAGGCCCGGCTTCACCTGGTTTAAAATCCCTCTTGGACTTTGACATTTGCAACATGCGCCACCTGAAGCTGAAGCTGAAGATTCCCCGATGTGAAACAAAAATCAGTAGCCGTACAGAGAATCAGTAATGTTTCGCATAGTTGATCCCCAGCGCCGTTCACGACAGGATGAGACCCCTACGGATAGTGGAAGGAGGTATCCGATCTTTCAAGATTAGCAATGTGGCTGTTTGCATGTTCAGCTCGGGGAGCATACTACATACTCGGGCTGGAGATCTACCAATCACGGTGAAAACTGACTTAATTGGGTCATGCAAATCCTCCACCGTATTACTGGGTTGTTTGCCTTGTGCGACCCAATTTTCCAATAGTCCCGATCTACAACGCCCCCACGGGCTGATGTGTCGCATGTCAGACAGACACAGGAAGTTTCAGCTCAGCAAGGCGGTGGTTCAGTTTGGAAGACCAGGATCCACTCGTGCACGGGGTTGGATCTTGCAGATACTACTTCTTACTGCAAGATGGGGCAGCAGCAACCTCACATACAGTGCCTATACTGTAAGTACCTGTATCTTACGATAGTAGATTTACTGGGTTAGACCTTGCTGCTTTACTAAAGGCTTTCAGGGGCTGCCCTCATTCGGCCCTCAGTCAAGTCGACGGCTGAGTCTGATGAACAGCCCTCGGGATTTTTCTAAGCCATTTGATTGCCATAACTAATGACGCCAACTGAAACATGATCGAGAATGATTGAACTCCGTGTAGCAGTCGCGAGGTGAAACGTACGCCTGACAAGTATACAGTTGTGACTGAGAAGGAATATACATGAGCTGATTTCACGCCTGACCGAATGGGAGAGTATATATGGTAATGCGCTCGAAGACGAGCACACTCGTGTTTTGAATTTCCTCTCTTTATCGTTTACTGATTACTGGAACTGTATCATACTCATGCAATGATTTCTCCGGTTCTTATATGTACAGCTCTGCAGTGCCTGCCCCAATATACGTCCTGTGAGGAGAGTTTCAGATGAGGACTTCATGCTGCCACTCCGAGCATCTTACTCTCCGAATGACTATCCAATGCATATTTAAATGGATATATCCATTCGTTTTAGGACCGCTAGCTTTAGGTATATGCGAAATATGGATGAATCTTGACAGCTAATGCACTTTAGGAGAGTACTTCTCGTCAACGGGATTCATCATTTAGCCGTCATCCAATCATCATATCTATCTACATCCAAATTCAATGTCTCACATTTCAACTTCACTATTGCCTTCTGCCCACACCATGCTCATCTCTGGCAAAAGCGCTTTCATTTCATACGGGCGGTGACAGCCTTGGCTACACCATCAACCAGGACGTTAAGATTATGACAATTGCCAGTGATCCGAGTTCCTCTGTCCAGCAACATCTGTCCTAATATGTCGTTGACAGGGCATTCGATATCCAACAACAGTGCCCACCTCGTGAAATACCCATTGAGGTACACGATCTCCGTCCCTACTCCATTACGTATATCTTGCAACATAGAAGTGGTATGGTCGCCGGCTCGCAAAGCCATCTGATATAGCGTCCTCCTGAGATTGACTGGCGAGAAGTCTCTTCTCAATTCTTCTCTACTCAGCATTCCTGCGAGTGGCAGAGCCTGAATGATTCTTGAGAATTCACAAACAAGGGCATTGGAGATAATGTGGACTTTTGTGTTCTCCAATGTGATTAGGGTCTTGATGGAGCAATCTAACAAAGAGGTCAAGGGATTGTAGATGGAGTTCATTGCAAGCTTTGTAAGCTGTCGTCGAAGTAACTCCCGTGGATGCTGGAGAGAAACTTTGAGAACGCCTGCTTGTTCCAGGATGCCGACCAATTTCTCAGCGTTGGGAGGAAGTTGAAAGGACATAGTAGTATTAGCCACTTTGACAATCCTAGGAGAAGTACCCAAGTCGATACCGCCCTTGGCAGTGTGGACTATGGATAGGTAGTCTTTCCTGAGGACGCCGTGGGTCACAATTCCCGTCATGTAGTAAGGCCTTTCGGCTGAATCTGGAAAAAGCTCATCATCTAGATCATCCAGAATGCCTAACCCATTTTGCAGGAATAGAATGGTAGAGCGACTGGAGAGACGATGCTTGACCAGTTGCACTGCACTGACTGTGTGGTGCGCTTTGACAGCGACAATGAGAAGAGAGATTGGGGTTTCATTAGACCAAAGCGTCGGTGACAGTGCATGCTCAACGGGCTGAATGGAAGGATCTTGGGAAGTTCCGTGATACCAGCGTCCGTCTCGATACTCCTCCGTAGTGAAATTCTCCTGAAACTCTGTAACTCCGTCTCTGGTGACTGCGAGTACCTTGGAATGACAATGCCTTGGCCTATGAAGCAACAGATTCAGGCGTGGATGACGGGGGATGCCAGCCAGGGCGTGTGCGACGAGGACACCCACATTGCCTAACCCAAGAATATGAGCAGTAAGATCCATTTGATGTGATTTTGACAGTCAGGACTCGTTGGGGGAACTGGGGCGTGATAATGCTGATGGTAGCGAGTCCCTCTCCTTGGTATCCCCCCTTGCATGGGATGTTGAGATATTTTACCTGCCAACTGACATTACGGTCAGTTTCACTTCAAGTCCTGCACTTTGACGCGTACATACCTTGAGCGAATCCAATGATCAACCCGACAGCGAGACGGATAGTACAGTGAAAGTATGTAGGATAGCGGTGAGCTCATGCAACAGACATTGCGGTGAGGGCATAAAGAAGTTACCAATTGAGCCACATCGTAGGTCACCTGCGCGTCGAGCAAATAAGAAAGAAAAAAAAAATGAAAAGGAAAAGGAAAACAGACCAGGGGTATTTCTTTAAAAAGCTTGTCCCATACCCTGCCGGCCAGTGTGTCCTTAGCAGCAATAATAGTATGATTTTCTAACGATATATAACGCATACCAAGTGTAGGGTCCCATTAAAACGAGGCTAGTCAGGTTCTAATATCATCCCCAGACGGTAAGACAACAACCGACACGAGAGACAGAAAGCAAAAGAATGACGAAACAGCCACAGTGCGCAATGGTTGACAAACTGTATGTTGAAGACAACTCTCAAGAGAGCACCTACTCTTGCCGAGACGTGGTGGCAAATTCGCTGCCAGTCAGGCATGCTTTGGACAAGCTGTGCATTTCAAGTCTCTAACAATGGCAGATTAAACGAACCGTATGGGCCAGCGCAAGGTATGGCCACTGACGACGAGGGAAGGGCCGTGGCTTCCCAAGGAAGGAAGCAAGAAGACAAAGGATGCCTGCTTAGCGAGGCGGACATGTTGAAGTTGAAGGAGTGGAACAGCTTGGTGCCAGAGAAGGTGGATAAATGCGTACACACACTGATCATGGAGCAGTGCCAGGCGCAAGAGGATGCCCCCGCCGTGTGCGCATGGGACGGCGACCTGACATACGGCGAGCTGAACGTGCTGTCGTCGGCATTGGGAGTGCACTTGGCGGAGCACGGCGTGGGAACCGAGATGTTCGTGCCACTGTGCTTCGAGAAGTCCCGCTGGACTGCCGTGGCTATTTTAGGAGTCTTAAAGGCAGGAGCTGCATTTGTACTGCTTGACCCGAACCAGCCACTCTCGCGGCTGCAAGAACTGTGTACCGGCGTGGCTGCTGCGCTGGTTCTGTCTTCTTCAACCAACAAGGGTCTCTGTGAGAAGCTGGCAGACAATGTGGTGATACCGAGTAGTATACTGGAAGCCCCTTCATTCTATAGGTCACAGGGTCCTACTCCCCGAGCTGTTGTCCGGCCACATAATGCTGCCTATGCTAGCTTTACTTCTGGGTCCACGGGGCGACCCAAAGCAGTCGTCATCGAGCATTCAGCGTTTTGTTCTAATGCTCTGGCTCACAATGTCAAATTGCATTTGCGTCAAGAGTCCCGAGTGCTGCAATCTGCGTCATATGCGTTTGGTGCTAGTATTCTGCAGATGGTCATGACCTGGATAGCTGGCGGATGCGTCTGTGTCCCATCAGAATCCGAGTGCCGAAACGATTTCGCAGCAGCAACACGCAGATACAGAGTCAACTGGGCGTTTTTTACGCCTTCTTTTCTGAGAATAGTTCCACCACGGCATCTGTCTAGCTTGAAACATGTGTTCCTTGGGGGAGAGCCACCCGCACGGAGCGACATCACCGCGTGGGCAGACAATGTTCAGGTTAGTGGAGCTTATGGCTCTGCCGAGTGCTCTGTTCTCTGCGCCATCGCCCCGGACACAAGGTCACTCTTGAATCCCCAATCTATCGGTCAAATGACAGGGAGTGTTGGGTGGGTTGTCGAGCCTGACAATCATCATCAATTAGTATCGCCAGGGATGATGGGAGAGTTGCTCGTCGAAGGACCGAGCCTGGCACGCGGCTACCTAAAGGATGCGAAAAGAACCGCTGAAGTATTCATCGAGGCACCGACCTGGTTTTCAGAGTATTGTGGGAGGTTCAACAAGACGGCAAGGCGAGTTGGCAGAATGTACAAGACCGGCGACCTCGTCCGGCAAAACCCCGACGGCAGCCTGACTTATGTAGGCCGGAAGGATACACAGGTCAAATTGCATGGCCAACGGGTGGACTTGGGAGAGGTCGAGCATCACCTCCGGGATAGCTGGGCTGGCAATGAGACTCCGCCGGTCGTGGCCGAGGTAGTGACGCCGTGTAGCAGCGGCCACCCACTGCTGGTAGCGTTCATCGCAGTTGGTAAGGCAGCGCACAAGAGCCCCGACCCAGCGCAGGCCGCATTGAGACGATGGGTACACGGCCTAGGGGACTGGCTGGCGAAGCGAGTGCCACGGTACATGGTGCCGAGCGCGTATGTTGCTGTTGACACAATCCCATTGACGGCGACAGGCAAAACTGATCGTCGACGGCTTCGCGAGATAGGAGGCGCGCTCACGCCGGAGCAGTTGGCAGACCTACTGCTTACGACCCCAGGTGCTCAGAGCGCACCGGCAACAGGGATTGAGAGACAGCTGCTGGGGCTGTGGGCTCAGGTTCTCCATCTCCCCCCTGAAAGAATCAGCGCCTCTGACAGCTTCTTGCGGATCGGTGGGGATTCTATATTGGCCGTGCAGCTCGTCGGAGCGGCGAGGGACCAGGGATTATCACTGACGGTGACTCAAATCTTCGATGCACCGCGACTCTGCGATATGGCCTCGGTGGTTCAGGCAGAAGAATCCCCCGAGGAAACGATTTTGCCCTTCTCCCTGCTCCGGCCTGCAACCAACGTGGGTCTTGCTCGCACACAGGCAGCGTCCCAGTGCGGCGTTGACTCCGACCTAGTGGAGGATGTGTTCCCCTGCACACCATTACAAGAAGGAATGCTCGCCATGACGGTCAAGCGGCCTGGAGACTATATCCATCAGGCTGTCCTTGAGATGTCGAGTGACGGCGACGCCGCGAGCTTGGAGCGAGCCTGGAGGGAGGTTGTCGCGACAATTCCGATCCTACGAACGCGGATCGTGGACCTGTCAGGCCAAGGCTTGGTTCAAGTTGTGCTTGGGGAACAGGGCACATTCATAGTGGCCCCCGATCTGGGGGCGTATTTGCAAGCAGATAAACAAGAGCCCATGGGACTCGGCACGCCCCTTGCACGGTTTGGGATCATCGACAGCCCCCAGAGGAGGCGCCCAGTAGTCGTGTGCACATTACACCACGCACTGTTCGATGGATGGTCGATGTCACTCCTTCTCCAGCAAGCCGAGCAGGCATATCTCGGCCGTACCCGAGACCGACTGGTTCCCTTCCAGGGATTTGTACGACATATACTCCAGAACACCGAAAGCGCCAGCGAATACTGGCAGCAGCAGCTTGGCCAGTCTGAGGCGGTGCCCTTTCCAAGTCTGCCATCTCCCGGCTACTGGCCCCAAGCGGACAAGGTGCTTCCATACCGGATCTCAGGGCTGAGGTGGCCGCAGAACGATATCACCCCATCGACGGCGATCCGCACGGCATGGGCGATTCTTCTGGGGCAATACACGGGTACGGCCGATGTGATCTTTGGGACTACGGTGACTGGACGGCAGATGCCAGTCCCCGGGGGTGGAGCGCATGGCAGGTCCCACGATTGCGACAGTCCCAGTGCGAGTGAGGTTGGAATGGGGAGCGGATGTTCAGGATCTACTCCGGCAAGTACAGACGCAGGGGATTGCGATGACTCCGTACGAGCAAATGGGTCTCCAGCAGATCCAGCGGATCAGCCTCGACACAGAACGGGCCTGCCAATTCCAAAGTCTATTGGTGGTTCAGCCCCCAGCTCCAGGGAACCGCAGAGACGATCGAGATAGCCGGTTCAAGCTAAGCACGAAGACAGAACGTGAGGGCGGCGATTCCGCCTGGAGAAACACGTTTAACACGTACGCCATGATGGTAGAGTGCTATCTCGAAGAGGAGGGGACGGATGTCCGGATCAGTTTTGATTCCCAGGTGCTGGAACAAGTTCAGATCCAGCGTATCGCACAACAACTGGAGCATATTTTACGGGAGCTGTGCGCCCAGCGGCGTGGGCCGATAGCCACCGGGGACATCTGCGGGCCAAGTAAGGAGGATCATCAGGAACTTGAACAATGGAACAGAAAGCTGCCGGAGCGAGTGGACCGCTGCGTACACGAACTAGTTGCGAAGCGGTGTCAAACCCAGCCTGATGCTCCAGCGGTATGCGCGTGGGACGGCGACTTCACCTATGCAGAGTTAGACAGGCTCTCATCCACACTAGCAGCGCACCTGGCTACTGCACTGAGCATTGGTCCGGAGGTGTTTGTGCCGCTCTGTTTTGAGAAATCGAAATGGACAACTGTAGCAATGCTAGGGGTGATGAAGGCCGGCGGTGCGTTTGTACTCCTGGATCCATCGCACCCCAGGGCGTGGCTTCGGGCCATCTGCGATATGGTATCAGCCCGGGTGGTGATAGCATCTGTGAGCCAGAGAAGCGTTGCGGCAGAGCTGCCAGGGAGTCTCGTACTGATTGGGCCGGAAGAGAATGTATGGCGCGAGCACGACCAAACCGCCATTTCACCAGCTCACCCAGAGAATGCCTTGTATGTTGTGTGCACCTCCGGTTCGACTGGCTTACCAAAGGGCACAGTTATTGAACATGCTGGCTTCTGTACCAGCGCTTTCTCTTCCAGTCGAGCCTCATACCTGGGCCCCCATTCGAGAGTCTTCCAATTCTCATCCTATGCCTTTGACGCCAGCATTATTGAAACCCTGACAACGCTGTTGGTAGGAGGTTGCATCTGCGTCCCGTCCGATGGTGCCCGCCAGGACCATGTCGGGGTGGCAGCTAGCCAGCTCGGGGCAACATGGGCACAATTGACGCCGTCGACTGCTCGACTGCTACAGCGCAAAGATCTGGCGACTGTTGAAACGCTGGTCCTGATTGGCGAACCAGTCACGGCGACTGATATGACGTGGCATGGGAAGGTCAAGTTGGTCAATGGATATGGTCCTGCAGAATGCTCAGCACTCGCTAGTGTGCAATCGAATCTCAACGCCCAGGATACGAGAAACATTGGGCATGGTACAGGCTGCGTGCATTGGGTTGTGAACCCCCAGGACCACGAGAAGCTGCTGCCAATTGGTGCAATAGGAGAGCTGATGATTGAAGGCCCCATCGTGGGTCGTGACTATCTAAACAACCCAGAGAAGACAAGGGCCGCATTCATTGATCCACCAGCCTGGCTGCGAAAGTTCCGAGGTGATAGCTCTACTAGCCAGACCAGTCGCGTCTATCTGACCGGGGACCAGGTACAGTATGCCGTTGATGGCTCGCTCCGGTTTATTGGCCGCAAGGACACCCAGGTCAAGCTGCGAGGCCAGCGTATCGAGCTCGGGGAGGTCGAGATCTATGCGCGGCAGTGTTTCCCCGGGGCACGAGATGTGGTTGCAGAGGTCGTCACATTGACTAAGGCAGGACGACCAATCCTAGTGGCTTTCGTATGGCCAGAGCCAGATACGCCGATCAAGTGTCATGATCATAACATCATTGCGCCCCCGACTGACACCTTCCGAGGCGCGATATCCACCGCTGAGGCCCGCCTCCACGACATCGTACCACCCTATATGGTACCAGCCGTATTTCTCCCACTCACAGCGGTCCCATTGACGATCACTGGTAAGACTGATCGGCCTCGCCTGCGCAGCTATGTCGCAGCTCTCTCCTGGGCCGAGATACAACTGTACAGTACCCCCGCGAGTGTGAAGCGTGTGCCGACTACAGCAGCAGAGCAGACTCTGCAGCAACTGTGGGCTCGGGTGCTGAACGTGCTGCCAGACACCATTGGAGCAGACGACAGCTTCTACCGCATCGGCGGTGATTCTATCACTGCCATGCAATTGTCGTCTATCGCGAGAACCGAGGGGTTCGCCTTGAGTGTTTCCGATATCTTCCAACATAAAACTATCACCGGACTGGCGCCCCTCCTGGGCATGGGATGCCAGCCCTCGCTCGAAGTGGAGGAACTGTGCAATGTTCCCTTCGAGTTGTCTCCTATCCAGAGCCTCTTCTTTGAGAATGTGCCAAACGGTACCGATTACTTTAATCAGAGTTTCCTGATCCCACTGGCAGGCTCACTTGCCTTCCACGAACTGGTTCGTGCCGTTGCCATCATCGTCGACTATCATCCCATGCTGCGCGCCCGTTTCAACCAACGTAGCGATGGCACCTGGAGTCAGACTGTCTGTACTGATACCGACGCCAGTTACAGATGCCATCATTCCATGGTCACGTCATTGCAGGAGGTAAACCCGGTGATGCAAACAAGCCAGCAGACCCTGAACATACGAAAGGGCCCCCTGTTCAGCGTGGACCTAATCGACATCAGCCCTGGCAACCAGCAATATCCTTCCTGGTAGCTCACCATCTCGTGATTGACCTCGTGTCCTGGCGTATCCTACTAGGGACCTGGAGGACGTTCTGCAAACCGGCAACATCTCTGGGACCAAAACCCTCCCATTCCAGGCATGGTGCGAACTACAAGCAGAACATGCGCGTAACCACCTGAGCCCAACTAAAGCCTTTCCCTTCACGTTGCCCCCGTTGCGCCGGACTACTGGGGATCGGTCACCGGCGAGAATACCTGGGACAACGCAATCCACGACAGCTTCACCCTTAGCGAACGCACCACATCGATCCTGTTCGGAAAGGCCAACAACGCCCTCAAATCACGGCCGGTGGAGATCTTCCAGGCGGCGCTCTGGCATGCCTTTGTCCAGACCTTCCCGGACCGGACGCCTCCCACGATATTTAGCGAGGGTCATGGCCGGGAGCCGTGGGATCCCGCCATTGACCTGTCCCGAACGGTCGGTTGGTTCACCACGATGTGGCCGATGTATATTGACGGTTGCCCGGATGATCTCGTCGAAGTGCTCTGCCGGGTGAAGGACTCGCGGCGAGCGACCCCAAGCAACGGCTGGGCCTGTTTCACTTCTCGCTGGCTGAACCCGGACGGCCAGAAGGCGTTTGACAGGCAGGAGCCGGTGGAGATCGCCTTCAACTATCTGGGTCTGTATCAGCAGTTTGAGCGAGCAGGGGCTCTTTTCGGCCCCTCCTACGACATTGGACGATCATGTGCCGGATGTGGCAGGAGATGTGCCACGATTTGCACTGATCGACGTGTCTGTAGGCGTGGAGCGAGGCCGCCTGTGCTTTTCTTTCAGTTATAACCGGCACATGCAACACCAAGACGCGATCCGCCGGTGGATTGTCAACTGCGAGCAAGCGCTCTTGGACGCGGTAGAACGCTCACGTGTCTGGGTCGGAGGTACACCTTGTGGATTTCCCATTGCTCTCCCTGACGTACAAGGATCTCGACAGTTTCGTAAAAAGATCCAGGCGGATTATCCATCCGTGGAGGTGGAGGCAGTGTACCCGTGCTCGCCAATACAGCGTGGAATCTTGATTAGCCAGGCGAGAGATGAACGGAATTACTGGACGAGGTTCATATGGAAGGTTGTTGCTGATGGTGATTCGCCGCCCATCGATCTGGAGAGGCTGCAGCAGGCCTGGCAGCTGGTGGTCAACCGACACGCGATCCTACGGACCATCTTCATGGATAGTGTATCCGGAAGCACATGTACTGATCAGGTGGTACGAGCTTCTGCTCTCGCGAAAGTTGACGCTGTGAAGCACACCGTTGGTGCCCCGATAGCGGCAATTGAGGAACAGCTCAACACGACTGACGGCGCCAGACGTCCTCTCCATCGATTCCTACTCTATGAGACACCCACGGAGACCTTCTGTGCCCTTGGTATCAACCATGCCCTGATCGACGCTCATTCATGCAGATTCTAGAACGCGATCTACGATTAGCATATGACGGAAAGCTCTCCACCGCGCAGGGTCCACTGTTCAGCGACTACATTGCCTATCTTCAGCGGGGACCAGAGACCGCTGCTGAGACATACTGGAAGACATACATGGAGGGTGTGGAGCCTTGTGTATTCCCTATGATGTCTAACCAGACGGTCACAGGGAAAGAACGGTCCCAAATTGTTGCTTCGGTGGACCTCGGTCCGCAGTCCAGCTCCATACATTCTGCCAGCACCACGAGGTGACACTGGCAAACCTGTTCCAAGTGGCATGGGGCATACTGCTCCGAGCATATACAGGCTCGAGCTCGGTTTGCTTTGGTTATCTGACCTCCGGCCGAGACATTCCCGTGCCTGCAGTACAGGACACGGTTGGTCCATTCATCAACATGCTCGTCTGCCGGATGGAGCTGGCATCCGACACACCCCTTGTGTCACTGGCACAGGAAAACCAGAAGCAGTACCTGAAGAGTCTCCCGTACCAGCACTACTCATTAGCCGACGTTCTCCATCTGGCGAGGAGGTCGAGCGAGGAGTTGTTTAACACGGTGATATCCGTGCAACGCCCCGGGACTGGCCACCAGGAGAAAACCAGCATTGGGCTCGAAAGAGTGGGAGGATACGATCCCACCGAGGTAAGTTACCGCAGGCAACAGTGTTGCAGGGCCTCGACTGGAGCTGATACGATGATAGTACGATATCGCGGTTACAATATCCATCGAGGACGAGCATATCCGGGTCCACCTCAATACCTGGACAACGAGCCTAAGCGATAGGCAAGCCCAGAGGGTTGCCAATGCCTTGGGTCAGGTGGTATCTGAGATAGCGGAACAACCGTATCACACGGCAAGACAGCTGACTGTCTCCAGCGAGGACGACAGGAAGGAGATCTTCACGTGGAACCGAGAAGTGCCAAAGCGGTGGATGAACTGGTCCACAAGCTGATCGCAGAGCGTGCCCGTACTCAGCCAGACTCACCCGCCGTGTGTGCCTGGGACGGTGACTTTACCTACGCGGAGTTGGATCAGCTCTCATCCGCCCTAGCAGTACACCTGAGGGAATTCGGGTCGGACCAGAGGTGTTTGTTCCACTATACTTCGAGAAGTCACGGTGGACGACCGTGGCAATGCTTGGTGTGCTGAAGACTGGTGGAGCGTTTGTTCTGCTGGACCCGGCACATCCACCAGCATGGCGACAGCGTATCTGTCGGGAGGTGTCGGCCCAGGTGATTGTGGCATCAGTGCTGCAGAGCTCGAGAGCTGGACAGCTAGCGGCACAGGTAGTGGTCGTCGGCGACAACACCGATTCATGGCATCAGAACGATTCGTTAGGTGACGCGACAAGTGACGCGACGGTGGCCCCACGAGATGCATTATACATTGTGTTTACGTCCGGCTCGACAGGAAGACCAAAGGGCGCAATTATCACGCATAGTGCTTTCTGCAGCAGTGCCCTCGGACAGACTCACAGCCTCGGGCTTACCCAGCAGTCAAGAGTCCTACAATTCGCGTCATACGCATTTGACTAAAGCATATCTGACTCACTGACGACACTGTTACACGGCGCTGCATCTGTGTTCCATCGGACACCGCGCGGATGGATCTCGCTGGTGCTATCACTGCCTTCAAAGCCAACTGGCTGAGCTCACCTCTTCCGTGATCAAATCGTTACGGCCACAGGACGTGCCAACCTCGGCGCATTGGCACTCGGTGGAGAGCCAATGTCAAGAGCTGATGTGGCAACATGGGCTGCACATGTTCGACTCATCAACACCTATGGCCCGGCCGAGTGCTCGGTGACCAGTGCTGTCCATGGCGGTGTGAATTCTGAGTCTGAGGCCACAGTCATCGGCCGTGCAGTGGCTGTGTATGCTGGATAGTCGACCAGGAGGACCATGACAGGTTACTACCCATCGCGCCGTGGGTGAGCTCCTGATCGAAGGTCCCATCGTAGGTCGCGGCTACCTGAATGACCCGGTCCAAACCGCAGCGGCCTTCATTGAACCGCCCACCTGGCTACAGAGGTTCCGCGGCAGTGATGTGACCGAAAGCTGCTTATACAAGACCGGGGACCTGGCGCAGTATACGACGGATGGATCACTTCGATTCATCGGCCGGAAGGACACTCAGGTCAAGATTCGTGGGCAGCGGATCGAGCTGGGCGACATCGAGCATCACACACGCCAATGTTTCCCCGGAGCACAGGACATAGTCGCTGAGGTGGTGACGCCCACAGAAGCAGGGCGGCCGCCGGTCCTGGTGGCCTTTGTATGGGCAGGAGAGGTGCAAGACCCGAACGCGAGTGATATCCTACTTCCTGCTACAGACGATTTCCGCGCCACGATCACCACCGTAAAAGCTCACCTTCTTCACGTGGTCCCATCATACATGGTGCCGGCCGTGTTCCTGCCACTGATAGAGATTCCATTAACGGCCACGGGCAAGACGAACCGCCGGAGGCTGCGTGAACGTGCCGCGGCGCTCTCCCACACAGATATCGCATCGTATAGTGGCTCCGCCGTAGCCAAGCGGCCCCCCGCCACGGTTGCAGAGCGGATGCTGCAACGACTCTGGGCTCGGGTCCTGGATCTCTCCCCTGATGCCATCGGCGCGGACGACAGTTTCTTCCACCTGGGTGGCGACTCCATCACCGCCATGCAAATGGTCTGTGCCGCGCGTAGGGACGGTATCTCGCTTGCCATCCCCGACGTGATCCAGTCCAGTGACCTTGCAACCCTGGCATGTCGACTTGAGCGCCGCTTGGCATTGAGATAGCACAACTTTCTGTCCTCTCGTTTGCGGAGTGGGTGGAAAAGGCGGTTGAAGCAGGCTTGGATGAACTAGTGGCAGCTGTGTTGAGGTAACAGAGGGGAATATCCGCTTGCGAGAATCTGGGCCACGAATCCTCCGTGGCCATGCTAGGTTCATTCAGGAAAGCCAAATCGGCATCATCAATTCTCCACACTGCCGGTAGGAGATCGGGAGTCGGGGTTTTGCATGTCCCATTATACTTAGGTGACCCTACATAAGATGTGGGTGGCTAGGGATCGTAGAACGAGAGGAAGACTTGATTGTCTAGGAGGAAGCGCTCAGGCAGGCAGACGAGGGCCTTATAGGCCTCAGTCACGTGCCCAACGACGCAGAGCAGTGAATGCCACACACTGGGAGGATCCCAACATATGCGCTGGCCTATAGGGCCAGTAACGCAGATGAGTAATATATATGCATTCACGACAAGATTTGTCACTGCTACCGCGGTGCAGACCAAGAGACGTCCCTGATGTGTCGCCAGTACTTGTCATTCCCTGTCGTCATCAGGAAGAGGATTGAAAGCGCAGAAGATTGATAGCCCGGGTTAAGGTTGTATCATTTGTGGAGCCCAGTGGATGACTTCGGGGCGAACCGCAAGCCTAACCCATTTGATGTGTGCCTGAGGCCAGGTTGTGACCGAATATCAGGTCTAGACTGAACTTTTCCCATTCTGTATAATGCGGCATTTTACTCATCCATGCGTAATACGAGGGCCAATCGGTTCTTATGGCAAAAGAGTTAGTTTTAGAGTATGCAATAGTCCTGAAATTCCTCGGCTCAGAAATGACAGATACCGGGAGATTCGATTCTACGGAGTACTGTGTCCCTACTCACCAATACTATGAACGTAGTATAACACTAAGATAGTTAGATAGCCTGAGCCATAAGCACCGCCCCCTTCAGCCGGGAGACTCTAACTAACCATACCTATAATGGATGAATGGATGGCTGACGGACTGGCTGCCTTGCTCCTTTCATCCGTGCTTTCGCGATAAGACGGAACACAAACCCCCATGCGGATGTTTGTGGCGTATTCCTATGGCTGAGACGTGGTGTAGATATCGTTATTGACCCTTATATTAATCTAATCTCCCTAGCGCGTTCATTGGGCTGGCCTGAATGAGGCATTTATGGACAAAACCCACAGCGGAGATATACACGGCTGTGAGTGGCTGTCGCTTCCGCCGCTGACAGCAGACCATGCAGCATGCAGCAATATAGTGATCCGCGACCAATTACCCCGGATGGCGTTTCGAGCCTCAGCAATGGCATTTCCCATTTGAGTTCTTAATGTGAGTTGTAGTATTGTCATCGCCCGTAAGGTCCGTCCCGCGGGCCGAGAATGTAGGTCGCAAGTGCCTGTTTACACCTTACCGGTTGCAGTCTGCTTAGATCTCCAATGTCTATGGATGAAAGACGTGCATGAACCCCCTTGCTGAAACAAGAAAGAAATGCATCACATGACACTTTGAACAGCATCCTGTCGACGATTCCAAGTGGCTTCTGATCAAACCAACCCCCCCGAGCATTCCAGGCTGCATTCCCCAGATCGGCGGGGTTGGAAACCGACATTCTCACCCATCAGGAGGCGACTCGTACATTCCTCGGATTGCGCAGGACCAATAAGACGACGTGCTCGGTGACTTCCATCGCTCGGTCATTGGAAGCTCCTGGTGCTTCCACGAGCAGTGCGGTATCACAGGCCAGCAATGTTTCTGCCACTGGGACTCATCGACACCCGGCCTTCAAGTGGAATGATAGAACACCAAGGGCGGAATGGAAGAAGCCATATTTTATGGGAGTATATTCTCCCCCCCCGGGTTTCCTGTAGATCTTCGTGTGGTTGAAGCTTGATACGTACTTTCACCATTGTCGCGACTCTTCGACGCTGTGCACGATGAGGACCGCATACAGCTTGTTACCCACGTTGACGGCATTTATCGCCTTCGTCCTGGGGTTACTATGTCTTTTCTCAGGATCAACGAAACAATTGGTCTCGGCCGATCTTTTCACAGTGAGTAGAAAACTTGGGGGATGTGTCGCGTGGCTAACAGAGGATGCGCCCAGCTGTATACCCCGACTATCGGCAATGACACGGGCATGCATGATTACTACTCCATGTATATCATGTCCTACTGCGAAGGATTCCTGCTCGACGATGCCGCCAAGAACCTGACGGGCTGCTCGAACCATACGATGCTGTTCTCCTTCGACCCGGAGGTGGTGTTCACCAAGGAGACCGGCAATTCCACATCCTTGTCCGACCTTGGGTGGCCCACTACCGTGACCGAAGACTTCCAGTCCTTCCGAATCACCAGCCGAGGGATGGGAGTGTTCTACTGCATCGGCGTGGGTTTCGCGGGTCTTGCCATGCTCGGACGGCTGTGGTGGATCGTCACGAAAGGGCCCCGACAATCCGCGGTGGAGCTTTTCCTACTGCTGGTGAGCGACTTCCCTATATTCGTCCATGTTGGGCATCTTCTCGAAGTTTCTCATGAATTTAAGCTAATTGTCCGGCCAACAGCTCAGCTTTACCATGCTCAGTATCACGTCCATCATTGCGACGGTCATTGCGTTCCAATTCGTGGACCTGATCAATTCCCACGGGGAGTCTTCCAACGTGTCGGCTGTGTATGGACGAACATTCCTCGGGATGACATGGGGAGCGGTTGGACTGCTACTGCTCGGGAGCATCGCCAGCCTGGTAATGGTGATGCTGGACCGGGCTCCGCCGCGCGCGGGGCCAGCAAAGGCGGCCGATAAATCGGCCTTGTTGGAGGATCATGAGTCCGTGCGATCACGGGTAAGAGGAAGGAGTCCCATAGTCTGTTCAGATAGGGAAGGTTCTTTTGGTTTCTTCGTTTTCGTCCTCGCGGTTTCGTCTCCACCCGGGACACCGGTGAACGGGCAAGAAAAGGGAGGAAGCCCAAGGAAAGCCGAAGGAGATGATCAGGGGTGGACGAATGATTCGGTCGGTTTCGATGCAAATAGTCTAGACAGAAACCCGGATAGCGACAGGCCCCACCGCATGGCTATAATCCTATAGTGCGCCAGATTGCATGGTTCATGATGAATGAGAGTGTTGTGAGTGGATCACGACGGATAGAACGTGCTGGTAGGATCCGGAAGAAAACTGGGTCGGGTCGGCGGTTGGCGACGTCACCGGTGGAGCTGCGGCCGCCGCTGGGCCACTGACGAGGCGGCGCACCTGCAAACGCCGCGAGAAGATCGCGACTACGCCTGCTGGTGCCCGAGGGCTTCCTGTGACAGGCAGGTGGAGTGGGTCGGCGTTCGATCCGTGGTGGAACCAGGGTCAATATCATGATGACATCTATGGTTTTTGGCTGGTGTCAACTGGTGTAATGGGACAGGTAGACAGGTTTTGGTGACGGACAGCGTCATCGTGGTGTTGTTGTTGGTGGTGTTGTGATGTTGTGATGTTGTGGTGCAAACCGGTGTGGAAAAGGGGAAACAACGGAAGACGAACATGGGAGGGCATCCGCCTCCTATTGGGAACGCGGCTGGACCACCCGACTATCTCAGATCCCCAGGACCGACAGTGCGGGTGATTCGTAGAAAGGGCCGGTCAGGCAGAGATACAGGGGCAGCGCAACGGAAAGGACCGATGGCGCCAGGCCGAATGGAGAGGGGCATGGACCTCGCCTGCCTAAGCCCCAATCGGAATGCCGGCTGGGTGAGGCCAAATGAGAGCATCGTGAGTCGTGCCTTCACCGAGGACCATGACCCGCCTGCTTCACGGCCTCATGCGCCGGCCCCCTCTTCTCGTCGTGCTCCGGCGCATTCGACTTCATCCATATAAGCCCCCTCGTCCGCCCGTCGTCTCCCTCTCCCACCAACCCATTCCTCTCCTTCGCCTTCCCCAGACACAACGTCATACCCCACGCACCACTCCCTCTCTTGACTCCTTCCCATCCTGACCTGAGTTGACTTGACTCCTTCCTTATCGCTTATCGCTGTCGTCATCCCTGCCCTCCCCTACGTTCTTTTTCTACAACACTGCCCCTCCTGTCCTCCTGCCCTCACTGCAGTGTCTCCACCACCACCTTCACACACTACACCACACTCCAACACCACACACCATGGCCAAGAAAGCGATCCAGTTCGGCGGTGGTAACATCGGCCGTGGCTTCGTCGCCGAGTTCCTCCACGAGGCCGGCTATGAGGTCGTCTTCGTTGATGTCATGGATGCGGTCGTCTCCGATCTCCAGTCCACTCCGTCCTACAACGTCACTGAGGTCAGCAAAGAAGGCGAGACCACCAAGACCATCTCCAACTACCGCGCCATCAATTCCAAGACCCACGAGAGTGATGCCGTCAAGGAGATCGCCACTGCGGACGTCGTCACCTGCGCTGTCGGCCCCAACATCCTCAAGTTCATCGCCCCTCTCATTGCTAAGGGTATCGACGCTCGTACGTCGTCGACCCCGGTCGCCGTGATTGCCTGCGAGAACGCCATCGGGGCCACCGACACGCTGCACGGTTTCATCAAGGACCACACCAGCAAGGACCGTCTGGACACTCTGTACGACCGTGCTCGCTTTGCCAACTCCGCCATCGACCGCATTGTTCCCAACCAGCCCGCCAACCATGGTCTCAATGTGCGCATCGAGAAGTTCTACGAGTGGGCCGTCGAGCAGAAGCCTTTCGGCAGCTCGGCCACCCCGACATTCCCGCCATCCACTGGGTGGACAACCTGGAGCCCTATATCGAGCGCAAGCTGTTCACCGTGAACACCGGCCACGCCACGACCGCCTACTACGGACACGTCCGCGGTAAGAAGATGATTGCTGACGCTCTTGCCGACGAGGAGATTCGCGATCTGGTCCACAAGGTCCTCGATGAAACCGCATCGCTTATCGTTGCCAAGCACGATATCTCGGAAGAAGAACAGAAGGAGTACGTTGATACGATCATCCGCCGCATCTCCAACCCGCATCTGGAAGACAACATTGAACGTGTGGGTCGCGCCCCTCTACGCAAGCTTTCCCGCAAGGAACGATTCATCGGACCCGCCTCCCAGCTCGCGGAACGCGGGCAGAAGTACGACGCTCTCCTGGACGCCATCGAGATGGCCCTGCGTTTCCAGAACGTGTCCGGGACCAAGAAAGTGCCGAGCTCGCCCAGATCCTCAAGGACAAGTCCGCCGAAGACGCCACCTCCCAACTCACCGGATTGGAAAAGGACCACCCTCTGTTCGCCCCCGTGCAGGAGCGCGTGAACAAGGTTCAACAAGAACATACCAAGTAGGGCACACAATACGCGACACCCCCGCAACTCCCAATCCCTCCACTCTTATCAGCAAAAAGAAAACTTACACGTCTACCATGAAGGGTCCCAACTCGAGCACGGATGTGACCGACTTTCCATTCGCCCAGCCCACCACCCCTGTTGATCGACGTGGAACAAGTTAGCCGCAGGCCGGAGAATTTGAACCATGTGGAAAGCGAACACGACCAGCGCGGAGCATCGGATTTCGGTTTATTAGCATATGCAATTAGTGAACTAGGTGCAGCGCACTAGTCTAATGAGTAATGAGTATCATACATAATTCTCTTTCCGGTAGACTTCATGCGTAGTTCTGCCTATCTATCCAGTAGCCTAAACCAATATCATTCACCTATCTAGGTACCTCTCTTGGTAAGAATCACAGCTTACTCGGCACCCACTTGGGCTTCCTCTTCTCCACAAACGCCCTCAATCCCTCCTTGATATTCTCCCCCTCATTCAACCGCTTCTGCCACCCATCCACCAACAACCGACTCGCATCCTCCGCCCCAACCCCCTCCCCCCCAACTTCACCCCCTCCCGACTCACAATCACCGCATCGGGACTATCCCCGCAATCACCGACGCCAGCTCCACACGGCCCGAGAACCACCATCTCCGGCTTAACCACCTCATTCACAAACCCCCACTCGCGCGCCTCAGCCGCCATGACCCGTCGCCCGGTAAGAACCATCTCCATCGCGCGCTGGCGACCGATCGTACGCACGACCCGGGGAAGCGCACCCGCCGTGGCGACAACCCCGCGCAACACCTCCGGGAAACCGAAAAAGGCCTGTTCCGAGGCGATGACCAATGTCGGCGTGATGATCATTTCGCAGCCGCCGCCCAGACAGAGGCCGTTGACGGCGCAGATGATGGGCTTTTTGCCGCTGCGGCGGGAGAGGCCGCCGAAGCCGCTGGGGGGTTTTGGCGTTTGGAGGTCGAGTGGATTGGGCTTGGTTGTTCCATTCTGGGGGGTTCTTGTTAGTATAGCTTCTTATATGGGGGTCACCCGTGTAGGGATGGAAGTAGTGGTGTTCCTCTCGTGGTGGATATCAATGTAGATCAGGTAGATAGATAGACGTAGGTATCTATCCATCTGATCCTTTGATAGGTGTAGGTATAATGTATAAGGTAGGAGGGAGAAAGAGGAGAGAGGAAGACTCACCCTTCAAATCGGCCCCCGCGCAAAACGCCCGCCCCTCGCCGGTCAACACGCCCACGCGCAGATTCGGCTCATCATCCATCCATTCCCAGATGGCGTGCAACTCCTGGTGACCCGCGCCATTGATGCAGTTCAGGTCGGGGGACGGGCCAGCGTGACCTGCAGGATGTGAGGGGTGGGAAAGGTGAGGCGGCAGTATTGGGGGGTTGGGGTGGGGTTTTGAAGTCCATTTTTCTTTCTTCTTTTGCCTTCTGTTTTGTCTTGTTGGTGTGTTGGATGGGTTTCAATTGGGGTGGTTGATTGAGGTGAGTATGTTGTATTGTCTGAGGTGGGAGAGGTTTATGTTGTTGTGAGGTTGTACCGAGGTTCGAGTAGTGCGGAGAAGATGCGATGCGGAGGATTACCCGGTCTAGTCGTCCCGATCGACCACGATCCATAAATCTCCTTGGAGTAGATTGAATATCATAGAGTGAATAGTATATAGACAAGTAGTATAGCAAGTCTAACAAAGTAGCTGTTTCTAGTTCATAATAAAATACTAGGTACATCCATAATTACCACTCACTATGTTTGTCCAATAGGAAGTAAATCATTTGGCAGCTCAAGGTATTTATGTATGTATGCTACGACCGATCCGAACCAGCAACCAACAACTCACAACCCAGGGTAATCAACAATCTCCTGTCGACATCGTCACTAAGCTCCATCCTAAGCCTTGTTGATCCAGCCGCTGTGCACCATGAAATCGTAGATCCGACTCGTCTTCGTAGTGTCAATCTAGCCAGTGAGTCAGCATGTCAATCCTCGCTGAGATGCGGTGAAAGACAGTAGGGAGACATACCTTGCAGATTGTTCGTGCGTCTTTTCTCTTAAGGCTCCCCGCCTGCTTCATGGCCTCCTTGAGGAGCGTCTCCTTGATCACTAGGTACGGCTTCGGCTGGAGATGAAGCACATTGCACAGCTCAACCTCCTCCTTCGACAGAAGATGCAGATCCGGTGCACCATCGTTCTCGAGTTTCCAGGGAATCACCCCGTTCAGTGGTTGGATGACGAACTTGGTCTTCGCCGGTTGTGGCGTCGTGGCGCCGTCGCCGACAGCGGCAAAAGCCCGGTCGAAGTCGTTTAGCGGCGCAGTCGGCTCAGGCGCTTTGTTGGCGCCGGAGGCCTTTTGTAGCCGCAGGGGAAGCTCGGGTGTTGTCAGCTGACTCGCCGCCGATGGCCCTTCCGGCAGTTGCGCCTGTTTCGGGCGTGTGCTGGCAAACCGATCGAATGAGCCCTGAGGCACAAGGCGCTGGGCACGTTGTTGCTTTTCCTGCTCGTACTTCTCTCCGCCCTTCAAATCTCCGATCCCGGCCTGTCGCCATTCCTGTAGTTGTGCAATGGCCAGCCGGAGGTTGTGTTCAAACTCGAGACCCTTGTTGAACTCCTCAAAGTCGTCGTGGTTCATCATGCGCGCGAACGGCTTCGCCTTATTGAGTAGGTCTCGCTCTTCTTTCGTGCGCTTCTTCTCCAGCGCCGTGTTCTTCCTGTATTCCAGCAAGTTATGCTCGAACAGAATCTTCTTGCGTTCAGTTCGTGCGGTAAGGCGGGAGTTGTAGATATCCACCACCGTCATCTTCAGCTCCATTTCCGGGTCCAATTCGCCGTTTGTCGTCTCGCCGGCACCTGGCTCGAAGGTCATAAGTTGCACCGCCTCTTCGGCTTCGTTGAGGAACTCGGTCTCGAACTCCAGACGACCCGGCATGTAACCCTGCACTTCGTGACAGGCTGGCACACTAGCCGTCGGCTTTTGTTTAGGTGTCGTGGGAGGCGCCGTCTTCGAGGCCTCCTTGCGCTCTTCGATGCGACGCTTCTTGCGCGCCTGGAATTCCTCCTTGGAGATGGAGTCGGACAGCCGTGTATCATCGGGATCGGCGCGTTCCGGCAGTGGGAAGTTGGGACTATCGACATAGGTACTGATGTATGTGGTCGCGAACCTCCTCTTTGGTGCGGTAGCCGCCAATGTGGTCAGCAATATCCGCCCACGAACCCAGTCCATAGATGTCTGCGCCTTCGAGCAACAGTAACTCCTCATCCGCACCCCAGTCCTCCTGGAAGATGGGAACGGAGTTCTGCTCGATCACTTGGAATGGGTGGGTAGAGGGGTCATGGTTCTTCGATTTCTGCCCTTCGGCAAAGCAAGACACACAGAGGTCGTATTCATGACAGGCGGGGTGGGCACACGAGATCCGGACCTGGTCAACAACGTTGTTAGGCGCGTGTCTTTTCGCGAGGATGTCTTCCCTCCCCTGGGCAGCCAGCAAGTCCTACCGTTGAAGTCACGTCAACCGAGCAGATATCGCAATGATACTTCGTCCCGGCTTCCGTACCGCGCGAGGCGGTCTTCTTGCGTATTACACCCATCGATCCCGGGTCCCTTTCATCCTCCACTTTTCCCGTTTCCGTTGCGAACACACGAGGGAGCCCTGCAGGAAAGTCTGAGGGCTACGATCTGGGAACGAATGGGGGGGTTGATATTCAGTATGCGACGGGAATAATGCGCGCGCGCCGGGGGCTGTGAGCTGTGACACACGGAAGGGGTGTCCGTACGCCGAGGGGGTGTCGGTGGAAGGCGGAACGCGGGAGACTGTCAGAGGCGACAGCGCAGAGCAGAAGGGAAAGTCGAGCGGTTGGCACAGAAGACAGCCCGGGGGCGTTGGTCGCGACTGGCAGGCGAGAACGGGTTGGGCTGAAGTCGCAGTTGAGTTGCCTTCGGTAGATACCGCATCGCCCGATCCCGATTGGAGTTTGGGGGGGATGACGGAGCGGCACGTGCACGGGGCGGTGGCTGCCTGAGGCAAACAAAGTACCTAGGTAGTGCCTGACCCAATCATGGCGGCGCTGGCGTTCCCCTCCGCCTCCTCCCTCAGACTTCCGTCTGTTTGTTCCCCTTCCCATCGTCTGTCCATCTCTCCTCCTCCTCCTCCATCCCGCCTGTTACTTCCACTCTCGCTCATCTCCCCTCCTCGCCCCTCCATCCAAATCCCCTTCCCCCAGCCTGGGTCCCTGGTCGTCTCGCTGCCGGTCCCTGGTTGTGCCCCCCACGTCGGATTCCCGTCTGCCTAGCCTGTGATCTCTCACTCTCTTACTCAGCCCCAGCACCCCCCCGATCGATCGCTGGTGTGTTTGACCGCTGTGGCTGTGGCGGTTCTGCATCTCTTCACTCCCTCCAATTTCGACCCTCACGCCCCAGTGCGGGAAACCACCTTTCTCCTTTTTCTGAAACCCCCCTCCGTGTCCCTTTTTCCCTATTCTTACCTTGTGTTGGAGTATTTCTTTCCTTCCTCTTTGCTCCCACCCCGCCTCTGTCTACCCTTCCTCTCATCAATTTTCCTCCCCTGCGGCCCCCCTTCACCATGTCGTGGAAACTCACCAAAAGTATGTTCAGTTGGTCTTCCCTTGCCCCCTCCCTAACTATAAATAGCGTCCCACCGGGATCGATCGTGAAGGTCGGCATCTAACTGGTACCTCTCTCATGCAGAATTGAAGGAAACCCACCTGGCTCCCTTAACCCAGACGTTCGCGCGGTCATCATCCACATCTACCATCAAAGGCGACACCAACGAAGACAACTCCACGACGCCGGTGACCACCCAATCGCCCAGCATCTCCACGACCAGTTCCAATGGAATCAGTATGTTGTCCCTTGTCATTATCGCATGTTCCTTTCCACCCAGTCCCACCCACTAACATCTTCAGATGCCTCGGAATCCCTCGTCTCCCCTCCCGTGGCCCCCTCCAAGCCCGGTATCTTGATTGTTACCCTCCACGAAGGGCGAGGTTTCGCTCTCTCGCCGCAATATCAACAACTATTCAATTCGCATTTCCAAGCCAACAACTATGCGATGCGCCCGAGTTCCTCATCGTCCCACTCGACCCAGGGCCAGGCCGCCTCGTTCGTCCACAATGGGCGCCCTCAATCGACCAGCGGAGGTATCAATTCCGCCCCGACAATCCATGGCCGCTATTCCACCAAATATCTTCCGTACGCCCTCCTCGACTTCGACAAGAATCAGGTCTTCGTCGACGCTGTCTCCGGATCCCCCGAAAACCCTCTTTGGGCGGGCGACAACACCGCTTTCAAGTTCGATGTGTCCCGAAAGACTGAGCTGAATGTACAGCTGTACCTTCGAAACCCCGCCGTGCGGCCTGGCGCCGGTCGAAGCGAGGACATATTCCTCGGCTCGGTCATGATTCACCCCCGTTTCGAAGAAACAACGCCCTATGTGGACGACCCCAAGCTGAGCAAGAAGGACAATCAGAAGGCGGCTGCAGCTCATGCGGCGCAGGGACGTCATCTGGCCAACTGGGTGCCGAATGGTTGGACCTTCAATTCGGCATGGGCTCCGTCAAGATTGGTGTCTCGTTCGTCGAGAATAAGCAACACAGTCTGAAGATAGAGGATTTCGATTTGCTGAAGGTTGTGGGTAAGGGCAGTTTCGGCAAAGTCATGCAGGTCATGAAGAAGGATACTGGCCGAATTTACGCCCTCAAGACTATCCGCAAGGCCCACATCATTTCGCGTTCCGAAGTCACTCATACCCTCGCCGAAAGATCCGTGCTCGCCCAAATCAACAATCCTTTCATCGTCCCGCTGAAGTTTTCCTTCCAGTCCCCGAAAAGCTGTACTTCGTGCTTGCTTTCGTCAATGGTGGTGAATTGTTCCATCACCTTCAACGGGAACAACGTTTTGATATCAATCGCGCTCGTTTCTACACGGCCGAGCTGCTGTGTGCGCTTGAGTGTCTGCATGGATTCAAGGTCATCTACCGTGACTTGAAGCCCGAGAACATTCTTCTTGATTACACTGGACATATCGCTCTGTGTGACTTTGGTCTTTGCAAGTTGGATATGAAGGACGAAGATCGTACAAACAGTAAGCTATCCCTTTTGTCCCTTGTAGTGTAAATTTCTTGCTGACACGTTTGATAGCGTTCTGCGGAACTCCCGAATATCTGGCCCCAGAGCTCCTCATGGGCAATGGCTACACGAAGGCTGTCGATTGGTGGACGCTGGGTGTCCTCCTCTACGAGATGTTGACTGGCTTGCCACCCTTCATGACGAGAATACCAACGACATGTACAGAAAGATTTTGCAGGATCCCTTGACATTCCCCGGCAGTGACATCGTCCCTCCTGCGGCTCGGGATCTTCTCTCGAGACTTCTTGACCGCGACCCACAACGTCGTCTTGGTGCCAACGGCGCCGCCGAAATCAAGTCGCATCATTTCTTTGCCAACATCGACTGGCGCAAGCTGCTCCAGCGGAAGTACGAGCCAAGCTTCCGTCCCAATGTGGTACGTAATCCTCCGTCTTCTATCCCAAGCCTGTTACTAACACTCATGTTTAGGTGGACGCTCGTGATACGGCGAACTTTGATCGGGAATTCACCTCTGAGGCCCCACAAGACTCCTACGTTGATGGGCCCGTCTTGTCCCAGACCATGCAGCAACAATTCGAAGGTTGGTCTTACAACCGCCCTGTCGCTGGTCTCGGCGATGCTGGCGGTAGTGTCAAGGACCCGTCTTTTGGCAGCATCCCCGAGTGAACGACCTTGCTTGGACCAAAGACCATGTGATCTTTCGAGGGTATAAGTTGAAACTGTTTGAAACGGTTCCTCTTATGTTGGCCCTCGCCTCCTGCTTCTGCATATCCTGCTGCGCGTCTCCCAATCTCTTTCACTTTTTCTCTCCTCCTATCTCATTTTCCTTGTATGAGGAGTTGTCAAACATCTTCCTGTTGGAATCTTCCACTCGTGGCAGTGATCTCACCTGAGCGTTTATTTCATGTCTTTCTATATGTTCTTTTTGCATTTGAGATACAATCCAGGCAGGTCCACCAAGTCCGTTCTTGTTTTCAATCATCTGTCTCCATGAGATTGTCACTGTTATATTCCCACTTTATTCGCGTCGGGAGTCTTCATGTGTATTGCATTTCCTTCAATCTTTGGTCACATAGAGTGAAGATGCACAAACCGTAGTCGACAAGGCTTCATTCGACCTCTCTCGATACTTCCGTACCTGAAAGCCCGGACCATCATGAATGCTGAGTTGTGTCCGACTCATTCATCGGCGCTCCACGGTATCTCCAGGGAAGAGTAAAGCTTCTGCGGCAATCAATCTACATGTGTTGATTTGATCGATGCGGTTGTGAACTTAGCAGTATCGACAACTTTGGTGGAGGAATTTCTCCTTTTCTCTTGCCTGTTTCCATTGCGTATTTGCGAATTTTCTTGGTCCCTTCTGGTGTGTGTTTGAGCTTATCCTCTGCTTTTCCTTCCGGGCTTGATTTGCACTAAGATGGTCGGTCTCTACAGCCAGCTTCTTTCTTGTATCGGTGTGGAGCGTTGCTCGGCATGACCGGCTCATAGACAACAATTGACTATCTATCTTTTTTCTACATCTTTAGAAGTTGCAATAACTCGTAAATCTTCGATATCGTCTCACTCACGGTTTAGTCCTCGGTGCATTGGTTTGTGTAGATGGAGAAATGGTTTTGCGGGTTAAATGGAAGGAAAAGAGAAGGAAGCAGAATAGATGGGATAAGTGCATAATATAACATGATAGTGAAGTCATGGCCAACAACAGGGTTAAACAGGAACAGGCACAAAGAAACTCGCAAGCAAACAACAGCTCTAGGGGAAAATAAAGTAGATAAGTAAGTAGGTAGGTAGGTAGTGTATAAAAAGAAGACAAGAAGTATGTGATCTGAGGTCTTGAGTTCAGGGGAATTGGTTCGATTTGATCATTTTTTGTTTCTTTTGGTCATCCAAATTTCCTCTCTTGCCTCTGTAAACTCCAATATCATCAGATCCAGTCCTACAAGAATAAATCACAAGCACGTCCGTCTTCAACGTCACGTTCACGGTCACATTCATGCCTCCGCCTCCACCTCGGCAGCGTCGTTGGTCGCCACCGGCTCCTCCGCGGCAGCAGCCTCCTCTGCGTCATCACCGTTGACTTCGATCAGGGATCCGGTGGAGGGCGCCTCGGCGACGATACCTTCCTTCTCCAATCGGATGTACTCGTCCCACTCGGGGAAGAGGTCATCATCCGTCGTGATGGTGTCGGGAGCTCCCGGAGGCACACCGATGAGACGCGCAATCTTGGTCTTGCCGGATTGCTCGAGAATGCCCTTCCACTGGACGACGAGCTCTGGCGTACGCGAGGGCTTGTAGGTCTGCGAGAAGAGGACGGCTTCGGCGATACGGTTCGTCTTCACTAGGAGGTCGATGCAGCCGTCCACGTCGCCGAGCGACCAAAGGTGGAGAAGGCCACGTTGTGAAGACCGGCCTCGGAGGCTTGCTGGGCCAGTTTGGTTGAGACCGTCTTTGTTGCCGCTGGCAGTGTGAAGCAGCAAGAGAGAGCCAACGTCCTTGGCGTTGGTGAAGCACTCCTGCGCCAGAGCGAGGTTCCATCCGTTCATGGCGGCATCACCGACGATCTTCCACTTGTGCTCGACGTTGGCTTCGCGGGCGAGCTCGAGGGCAATGTCGAGGTTGTTAAGAGCGAGAGCCAGCTCGAAACGGTGCTCGGGATCCGTGGCAACGTCGAGGGCCATCTCCTTGTAGCCTTGGCCTTCGAGGAAGCGCGCGACCTTGTTCATCTGGTCTTGGGGAACGTCGTTGAGCAGCTCTGCTGCCATCTCCATGTCACCGCGCAGCACCACCGTCTGGTACTCAACCATGCTAAGGGAGAGACCGAAAGAGACGGCGTTGACGTCCTTGTCGGCGAGGTAGATGCGGCCATCGCGGGGCAGGTAGCCCAGGATGTACATGGCCTGGTCGAAGTGGGAGATGGTATAGGTCTGGTCGCCGACGAGGTAGTTCAGGCGGTTCGTGGAGTTGGTGTAGATGAAGCAGTCACCAACCCATTGACCTGTCCGGACAGACTCGTTGACGTCGGTGACGACCTCGAAGGCAGACTCAACGCCATCCTCGTCGGCTTCGCCCTCGTTCATGCCGTTGACGTAGTTTCTCTTGAGAATCGGAGGACGTAGAAAGAGTCCTCGCAAGCGAGGGTGACCAATTCGCCGGATTCAGACCAGTAAACCTATTCATAATGGGTCAGAGACAGTTTTGCGCAGTCATGGGAAAGTGATACTTACAGCCTTCGGCTCAACTTCGATACGGCGGACCAGGTTTCCGGTCTCCCAGTCGAACATGCCGATTCCTCCTTGTCCCTTGACACCGAGAAGAACACCGTCGGTGAGGCCCTCCGCCTGGAATCCGACATCAAGGCCGGCACTAGCCTCCTTGAAGTTCCGGAAGATCTTCACACTGGTTGCGGACTCGCGGATGGCGTAGTCGTTGCTGTTGTCCTTGGAACCCCAAGCGAAATCAAGGGCCTGGCCGAAAGCCTTGTTTCTCCAGGCAAGGGCAGTGTAGATGATGTACTCTCCATCACCGCACACGGAGACGAACCGTCCGTTGGGCGAGTGCGACAACGTCTGGGGGTAAACTTCGCATGAGCCAAGTTCCTTCGTGGGAAGAGAAATCGGCTCTCCATCCTTTATGCTGGCATCACCACCCTTGATGACCGTTGAAACGACCTCGTTGTGTCTGGCCCAAACGACCTTTCCGGAGCCGTCCATGGAGACGGCAGGCTCTTCTCTGCCCATCTTCACAACCACCGCACCATCGTCGAAACCCATGGCGATACCCTGTCGGCCACGCTGGTAGGCGACACACCAGGCTCTTTCGAGACCATAGCTTAGCGACTGCTCCAGTCGGTATGTGTTTGCGTGCCAGATCTTGATCGTTCCATCCTCGGATCCGGAGATGATCACAGGCAACTCGGGGTGGTAACAGGCGAAAGAAACATTGCTGGTGTGTCCCTCCAGGGTCGCAATCAACGCCTTCGTCGTGTAATCCCAGACCTTGACCGTTCTGTCATCGGAGGTAGTGAGGAGGTATGGCTTGTCCGCCTGAGGGTAGTAGTCGACATAGTTCACACCCTTGGTTTCGTGCGCCTCGAGTGTGAAGTTGGCGTGCGGGGATCCCAGACTCCAGATCTTGACAGTCCGATCCAAACACGCAGATGCAAAGGTGTTGGTATCCTTGGGGTTGATAGACAGACCCATCACATAGTGGCTGTGGCCTTCATACACTTGGACACACTTCCAGCCCTTCTCCCAATCCCAGAGCTTAATCGTCATGTCATCGGAGGCTGTGAGAACGAAGGGCTGGGTAGGGTGGACCACGATGGAACGGATGTAGTCCGGGTGGGCTTCGAACGAGGCGATCTTCTCGGAGGTGTTGTAGTTGTAGACGCGGAGTTGGAAGTCATCGGAACCGCAAACAATCCAGTTCTTGCGGGCGATGAAGCGGCCAGCTCGTACAGGGACATCGGTGAGCTCAAAGGTTTTGATAATTGACTATAAGAGCATGTATTAGCCATGTTTGAGGGCGAACTTTTTCCGCGAGTGAACATACCTGAGTCTCGTAGGACCAGATATAGACGTGACCTAGGCTTGGGTTAGCGCATTCGCACGGAGGGGTTGCGGTCTCCGAATTCCCAACGAACCAGAATATAAGGTGGTAAGGATCTAGAAAATAATTAGGGACTTATAAACAGGTATATTCGGACGCGAGTACTCACCCATGGCTCCGTAGGATGGAAGTCAATGCCCTTCACCCGCTCGGAGCGGGCAAACAGCTGTCTCTGTACAGCCACAACAGTCAGCATCATGGACATCACCACGAACATGTCCTCCAAGACTTGGTCGCATTTTGACGATCCCGTTCCAATTCCAACGTGGGTATTCAATCGCGTACCTTAACATCCAACTTCATGGTGTGAGGGTGATCAGAGAGGAGCGACTATGTGCGGCGTCGGGGGACGGCCTCAAAACAAGGAGGGGAAATCAGGCCTCGAGCGGCTCCGACGGCCCAGCCGAGGATAAAAAAGAATGGAATTGAAGTTCTGGGTCAGCGACACCGAGAGAGAAAAGCCCCCGACCAGAATGGCGTGTTTGGTTCGAAGGAGATGTTCAGGGACTGGCAGCGATGTGTCCACAAGGAGACGGAATCCCGCTATCTGGAAGCCACTAGCGACCCGGGCCTCACCGCCTACGTTTCTCGGCAACCACACGTTCCCATCCATGCGCTCCAGGATCGGTAGATCTATAAACGCTTCTTTTATGGGAGGCCCCTGGGCAGGGACTTCTTGTTGTCAGATTCTCACTAACATTCACACAAGGAACACCAGATACCTTCATTGACCAATTCCAAGAGCCCGTCGTCAAGACCTTACTTTTGTCACGCAAAGTTCAGCTGTCTGAATATCCACTGCTGACCGTACTTGAGACAGACGAGAATTGATACCCGGTTTCTACTAAAAGAAATACTCAAAGCTTGTAGAGCCACGTTCGAGAAAGAAAAACATATCATGACGGGTCTAAATGTCACAAACCGTGCCCCTTTTTATGCGACACCGGCCAGCTAATAAATACAGGTAATTGAGGATATAGAAAACGAAGACACCCATTCACAAAAGCGAGATCAGGCTTTACGAAGACTCGGAGCCAGGGCGCTCGAAGTAGGACCACTGGCCAGGGGCAGGCTTCTCCTCAAGCTCCTCCCAACTGAGATAAACGTTAGCGCAATGCAGAGTATCAGAAGGACGGAAAACTTACGACGCTTGGTCTTGTACAGCTCATCAACAACCTTGTGCTCAGCCTCGGCAACCTGAATGACCTCCTCGATGAGGCCAGCGCCAATCTGCTTCTCAATCTCGGAGATCCTGTGTGATCATTAGCATTCCGAACATCTCCGGTGAAATGCCTGTAAAATGCACGTACTGCTCAGCCTCAAGGGCGGGCTCGTTCTCCCACTTCATCTGCTGGGTATAGAAATCCGATTCCTTGTGCTCCGCCGCTCCCTGCGCAATCGTCTCCTCAATAGACTGGAGCCACCGGGCCTCTTCCTCAGCGGTGCGGGCGGGACCTTCGGTGGTCGCCTCGATGCTCTCTCCATCCCACTCCTCACCACGGGGGTTGTCAGTTCCGTCGTCCTTCATGAAAGCAGCGTAGGTGCCATCAGTGCGACGGAGCGAAGCAAAGCGCTCGGGTTCGGCGGCGACGGCCTTCTTCGCACGCTCCAACCAGGCGTCGAAGCCGGGGGGCTTCGTCGCCTCAACGATCTCCAGGCGCTGGCGGGTCAAGGCCTCGGTGGACTGGCGGTAGACGGAAGACTCGGGAAGGCCTTCAATTTCTGCAAGGTAGAGGTGTACAGATAGATCAAGGTCGGGCGGGGACTCGGTGGGTGAGCAGACCAGCCAGGCCGGTGGGAGCGAACGGCTCGAGGTAACGGGCCGACTTGACGTTGGCGAACAGCCGGAGAGTGGACCGCATGATGTTCGGAGGGGGGTGTGAAAAGGACTGCGAACGAATTGGCCCCAATGGGATCGAGATGGTAGAGCAGACGGGCTGGGATCGGAGGTGCCAGGGAGTCTGGGCAGGAAGGACGAAGGTTGGTGAGGCTCGGCGGGCGGAGAAACAGAGATTCCAGCGGCGGTGCGACTGCACCACCAAACCGTCTGCTTGTCATCTTTCATTCTCCTGCTGGTCTGGCTTTGTAGGGGGCTTCCGTCTCACCCGCATTCCTCCTCGTCCTGTCTATCCTGCATCCCGAGGGCCTGCGGACCTGTCGCCGCTCCGTCTGCTCCTGCGAATCTCCCTGTCGACCATCTCTCGCTTCCGTGCTGGTCCCAGCCCCTGTTTCACGCCTCCGAGCCGCTTTAGATCCCTTCGCTTGGCCGAATGTGCCACTCGTGACATCCACCAGTGACTTTGTCGACGCTATATCACACTCTCGTTCAAACCCACATCTCCAAGGTCGTGCGCCTTGACCGACAACCAGCATGAGGCCATCCGTGCTGGCGTGGTCGCTCCTCTCGCTTTTCTCCCTCACTTCTCTCGCCGCTCCTTCCGATGAGGCCCTTGGATCACGAAATGCCCGTCTTGTGAAGCGAGCCGATTCGGATCCGGAGGAAAAGGTCGATCCTGATACCCTTCCAACGACCTTCAATGGTGTGGAAGTCCCGCCGATGAAGGTCTTGACGCCGGACAACTTCGAAGATACGGTCAAGGAAGGCTACTGGTGAGCTTGCTTCTTATCGCATGCGTATCATACCGTACTGACAAGCGCAAGGTTCATCAAGTTCTATTCTCCCCAATGCCCTCATTGTCAAGCTATCGCCCCAGCGTGGCAAACTCTCTATGAGTACTACTACGTAAGTGTTTGGACAGTCTTTTTTCTTGACGGTCTTTTCTTTGTTGCACTCCGTGGCCTTTGTCTAACCCCCCGGTAGACGTCAGACCCTCTCTCCTCCTCGTCCGAAAAATCCCCCGACACCACCTCCCTCAACTCATTCCATGGATTCTACAATTTCCATTTCGCATCGATGAACTGTATGGTGTTTGGCGATAAGTGCAAGAAACTGAACGTCGAATACTTCCCGCAATTCTCCCTGTACCACAATGGAGAGTTTCGTCGAGTCTTTCACTGGAACTAAGAGCATGGGCGGAATCAGTGAATATATCGAGGCCAAGCTGGAGTCCATCAAGCCTGGATCTCGTCCCTTGACGGCGTCCACCTTCCGAAGCCGGGTGCCAAGGAAGTTGACACCAATGCCAAACCGGAGACCCCGGCAGCTAAGGATAAGGATCGTGACGGTGGAGCTAAAGCTGGTGAAAAGCACAACGACAAAGCTGCCCAGATCTTGGGCGATGACAACCCAGCTGAGAGAGACTCGGGGTTGACATCCAAACCAAGCCCAAGCCTAAGTCAGCCCCAGCAAACCCTCAGGGCATCTCCGTTCCTCTTACTGCCGAGAGCTTCCAGCAACTTGTCACCACTACTCAGGATCCTTGGTTCATCAAATTCTACGCGCCCTGGTGCCACCACTGCCAGGCCCTGGCCCCCAACTGGCAGCAGATGTCCCGGGAAATGCAGCACACCCTCAATATTGGAGAGGTCAACTGCGATACTGAGCCTCGCCTGTGCAAGGATGCTCACGTGAGCTCCTTCCCTACCATGTACTTCTTCCGCGGTGGCGAACGGGTCGAGTACAATGGCCTCCGTGGACTGGGTGACCTTGTCAGCTACGCCAAGAAGGCTGTTGATGTCGGTCTTGGTGTTCCGGATGTGGATGCCGAATCTTTCAAGGCTCTCGAGGAGAAAGAGGAGGTCATCTTCCTGTACTTCTATGACCACGCCACCACCTCGGAGGATTTCCAGGCCCTGGAGCGCCTGACCCTCAGTTTGATCGGACACGCCCGTCTAGTCAAGACGAACAGCGGCGCTCTGGCTGAGAGATTCAAGATCTCTACATGGCCCCGTCTTCTCGTGTCGCGTGATGGACGAGCGAACTACTACACGCCCATCGCTCCTCATGATATGCGTGACTTCCGCCAGATTTTGGGCTGGATGCGAACCGTCTGGCTTCCCATTGTGCCGGAACTCACTGCGTCGAATGCCCGAGAGATCATGGATGGCAAGTACGTCGTTCTCGGCATCTTGAGCCGTGGACGCTCGGACGAGTTTAAGCAATCTAAGAGGGAGCTGAAGAACGCCGCTCTCGAGTGGATGGACAAGCAGACCCAGCTGTTCCAGCTCGAACGTCAAGAGCTTCGCGATGCCAAACAGCTCCGGATCGAGGAGGCTGAAGACCGCAATGACCAGCGTGCTCTGCGCGCAGCCAAGAACATGCGCATTACCATCCGCGAGGATGACAAGAAGCAAGTCGGCTTCGCTTGGGTCGATGGCGACTTCTGGGAGCGGTGGTTGAGAATGACCTATGGTATCGACGTGGAGAATGGCGAACGGGTCGTCATCAACGATCAAGATGTAAGTTGCTCAGATAAATGTGCAATCCTACTGAACTCAGACTAACTTGAAACAGAACCGACGTTACTGGGACACTTCTTCCAGCGGAGCTACGATCATGGCTTCCCGTACCTCTATCCTCGAGACCATCCCTCTTGTGATTGCCAACCCACCCAAGCTCACCCCGAAGTCCACTGTTGGCACGTTCGAATCCATCTTCTTCTTCACCCGCAGCTTCATCTCCGAACACCCCATTCTCTTCGTCCTCATCCTTGTCTCCGCTGTGGCTGTCACCCTCCTTGTCCGCGGAAAGCTTCTCCGTCGGACAATCCGTGGTGGTATCCTTGGAGTCACTGGCGGCAACGGTGGTGGTTTCTTCCACCTGGATGGCAAGGAAGGCCTGTTGAACGGCGGTGCCACCGGAAAAGTTGACTGATTGGAAATACGAGAAACGTTTGTACAGCTAGGTTTCTTTCTTGTCGCATTTTTTGCCTATCCTTTTTTTCCTGTTACCTTCCTCTTCCTCTTCCTTTCCATTAGTCTTTTGTTTATTTACCTGCATCGTTTGGGTCCGGACCTGTATTCCTCTTACCAACCATTACAAAATTTAGTATATCGACACTGTTGACCTTCTGATGTGACCCTTTGTCCTTTTGATTATTGTTTTCTTTTTTTCTCTCCTGTTTCTTCTGTTTCCAACTTCAAGCGGTGTTCAGGCAAATGGTGTAGACAAGCCTATGACTACAATCTAAGATATGGATCAAGTGCACAATGCTGTATTGCGTGTCAGTGTCAGAGTGACAGGAGTATCGGCTGAGGTTTGGTGTTTCTGCGTTAGTCCCGATAATACATATTTATATTCCAGTCAAGCATATCTTCGTCTCAATAATGATGTATGAGAGGTATGTAGTGTGGTCATCCGGTGTGCGGCCTCTCTGATTCGACGACCCGATGCTCTCACGTGAGCGACAAATTGGTCGTCTCTGATTGGCGGTCGGGATGGCGGCGAGCACTGAACGGGAACGTCGCGGACCCTCCCGGTTTTCGTCGACCGCTGCGAATCTCCGTCCCAATTGTCAATCAGTCCTCCCCAGTCTTTGTCTTGAAGTCAGCTTCTCGGCTACCGCTAAGATGGTATGTCTCTTGTGCTTTGAGAGTTCTTTGGTCTTATTCCCACTGGCTATTGTTCCGAGCGCGCCAGGCCGAGACACCTAGGGGTCTGCCAGTCGTGACGGTCCGATGTTGGACTCGGCTACACTGCGACAGCTCAATTGAGACCATGATGTGGTATCGGCTGCTAATGTTGGCTTTTCTATGGCTATAGGTTTTCTCTCAGACCCTTCGCCGCGCTGCGGCCCAGAGCGCCGGTGCTTACCGCTCTGCTTTCGCGCCCAAGTGAGCCACCCCGGTATCCTTTTCGCACGCAAAGCTTTCCGACCTGGTGACATGTGCTTGAGTTTGGATTGGTTTGGCTGTTGTTTTTGCGTTTCTCTGCCTGTCAATGGGTAGTGAATTGGTGGAGGATTCTTGCCTATATACTGGTGGTGCGGAGGAGCCATATCAAGCCATCTTCAAGCCATGAAAACCGTGGTCGGAGGATCTTTATGCTGCGATTGAGGACCACCGAAACCGTTGTACAATCTTCTTGAGCACATGTGCTAACCAGCCTCCAGCTACTACACTGCTCCTCACGTCGCGGGCATCAACGCTAAGTCCGCCACCAAGTAGTGAGTTCTCCTGTCCTTTCCGGCCCTTCATCACGATACTGACCGAGCCGGGAAACAGCGCCCAGATTGCCGGTACCTTCGGTGTCAGCGCCGGTGTGTTCGCCATCTTCTTCTTCGGCGAGGTGCCCCGTGTCCGCAACGACGTCCTCCGCCAGTTCCCCTTCTTCGATCAGTACTTCGACCGCTCGATCGCCCCTGAGGACAACGTATGTCTCCCTGTCTTGTGTTCCTGGTTTTCGGGTGTTTGGTGGCCAGAAGCTAACCTCTGCAGCCGTTCTAAACGCTCCCTGGCGGGGTTTGCTCCTGTGGAGAGATCGATCTGTTTGTGTGGGTTAGAGGGTGACGAAGAAGGACAGTCGGTGCTGTACTGTGTAGAATAGCGATGAATGTTTTGAATAGCACATAGACCTGTCTATCTCCTTGCTGTCTAGAGTCTCCGTAAAGGGCTGTCTGCCCGCGCGGTCAATGCGCACCCAACCACACAGCCAGAAGCAGCGAATATCTCCGATGAGCCGTGCAGACGAAGCATGTCTAATCCTACAAGGGCAGGTATAGCCCAGCGAATCAGGCGATGCACGACGACCCAATGACAGGGCGCAGGCGAGGAGACGAGACGCCTTATCTCTGGCGCGAAGGAAGGTATCGGCCCCTTTTGCTTCTCCGCAACATCGCAATCACCGCTGCAGCAGGCACTGATAAGGATGGGACCCGACAACCACCGGATCGTCTTTATCTCCTGGCTCACTTGGCGCATCGAAGCTTCCCTGAGCTTGTGCTGAGCCCTCCTCCGCGTGAAACTTCCCGGCTGAGTTTGGTGGACTCGCCAAGCTCCTTTGGCATCCCAGCTGGACGACCCCCTCGAGGCCATGCTAATCTCCCACGGCCCCTCTGACTGGTCTGTTCGGTGATGATCTTGTCGCCGTCCAGATATATTGCAGTGTGACCTCGCGCCAAGCACCACAGCGTCTTCCCCGCCTCGGTTCGTTGCAGCTTCCACCGCCATGTATGTCATGGCCAGCTCCGTGATTGGGCTGTGCCAGTGCACTGGCGTGGGTTCCATTATCGGGGGAAACTAATCGTCTCAGACGAATTTGGGGTCTTCTCATGCACTGCTGGTTCCGCGCGGCCAGACCTGGGGGTGGACCCCCTGGCTCATGATAGGGCTCCTGCGACCTGATAACCCGTGAGCTGGGGGCTACATATATGGTTCAGCTCGCCCTGCACTGATTGACCGGGTTTCTCCTCCCAACTGGTACTTGACTCCAGTGGTGCATCGTTCTCGGGTCTCTTGTTGCCGAGTTGATGCTGTGTAACCACACACTGCATACTACTGCAAGGCCTATTGCCGAACCCTGAGGGCACAGTCCTGGAGGATTATTGCCCTTCCACCCCTCTTGAAAACGAATGCTTGGTCACCAAAGTGTACCTCACGATGGACAAGACAAAATCACCAGATCACCCTCCCAAGGGGGCGGTATACGCTAATGTCGACCACGATCCCGTCACCTCGGTGCTGGCCAACGGCGACGTGCCCTACACAGACCATGACATGGACGCTGATGAGCGGGTGATTGTGGCGCTGGGATACAAGCAGGAGTTCAAGCGCGAATTCTCCCTGTGGACGACATTTTGTGTCAGTTTCGCGGTTCTCGGACTGCTGCCGTCATTCGCTAGTACGATCTACTATGGTATGTTCCACCACTCCTGGAAAGTCGATCCGCCACTGACGTCCGCTAGGCATGGGTTATGCGGGAACAGCAGGAATGGTTTGGGGGTGGATTATCGCAATGGTGTTCATTCAATGTGTTGCGATGGCAATGGCGGAGTTGTGCTCTGCGATGCCTACCAGGTGCGTTTCTCACTCCCTTCTGCATGACATCTTTCGTATGCTAATCATCCGCAGCGGTGGACTCTACTACGCCGCAGCCGTCCTCGCTCCACCGGGCTACGGTCCCTTTGCCGCGTGGATCACCGGATGGTCCAACTGGATCGGTCAGATCACCGCCGCCCCCAGTGTCGACTTTGCTCTCTCCGCCATGATCCTGGCCGCAGGCTCGATCGCAAACCCGAGCTACTACTCCAACAGCGTGGCAGACATACCTCCTCACTACGCTGATCATGATCCTCCACGCCATCATCAGCAGTATGCCAACCAAATGGGTTGCGACCTTCAACTCCTGGGGCTCGACCTTCAACATGCTCGCACTCATCGCTGTGATCATCGCCATCCCAGCGGGGACCAAGAACGACCCCAAATTCACCCCCGCAAAGGAAGTCTGGGGCACGATCACCAACCTGACCGACTTCCCCGACGGCGTCGCCGTGCTCATGACCTTCGTAGGCGTCATCTGGACCATGTCCGGCTACGACCGCCCTTCCATCTCAGCGAAGAATGTTCCAACGCCAACATCGCCTCCCCGCGCGCAATCGTGATGACCTCCGCCGTCGGCGGCACCATGGCTGGTTCCTTCAGCTCGTGGTCGCCTACACCGTCGTCGATATTGAAGCTGTGATCGACTCCGATCTCGGCCAACCCTGGGCCTCCTACCTGCTTCAAGTCATGCCCAAGAACACCGCCATGGCCATCCTCGCTCTGACCATCATCTGCGGCTTCTCCATGGGCCAGGGCTGCATGGTCGCCGCCTCGCGAGTGACCTACGCCTACGCCCGGGACGACTGTTTCCCGCTCTCGAAGTACTGGAAGCAAGTCAACACGGTGACAAAAACACCCGTCAACGCGGTCATCATGAACGCCGTCCTCGGCATCCTGATGTGTCTGCTCATGTTGGCCGGAGACGTCGCCATCGGTGCGCTATTCTCCATCGGCGCCATCGCACAATTCGTCGCCTTCGCCATCCCCATCGCGATCCGCGTGTTCTTTGTCGGGAACCGCTTCCGCAAGGGACCCTGGCATTTGGGCCCGTATGGGCCGATATCGGCGGGTTGGGCGTGAGCTTCGTGCTGGATGGTGCCGATCCTCTGTTTGCCGAGTGTGCGGGGTAGTGATCTCACCCTTGACTTGATGAATTGGACATGTTTGGTGTGGGGGGGTCCGATGCTGGCTGTTACGGTGTGGTGGGTGGTGGATGCGCGCAAGTGGTTCACGGGGCCGAAGGTGAATGTCGAGCATGCGATTCACCCGATCGAGGACGAGCAGCCTGCGATTGTTAGTGTGGGGGTGAGCAGCCTCAGGAGCCTGTGGCGGGGATTCGTCGAGTAAGTCGTCAAAGACTTGATTCTGACTCCAAAGTATGTATTTGGTTGCGTTGTATATATGACATGGTTATGTTTGGCTTATAGCAGTTAATGCACTTCAATCAATTACTTCACATCCAGTGAACGCTATCTTTCCAGTGAATTCATCTTTATAGATGGCAGTTCAGTGGTTGTCCGCTGGGAATCTAGCATAACATCCAAGTTGATAAGATCCAGGTAATCTACAAGATGAATATCTGCTATGACTAATTCATTACATCACAATCAAGAACAAGATTCACCAGTCATATAGCTCCATATCTATATAGTAGGTGCCCACACCCGTCTCCCCACCCCGTCACCTCTTCTCCACTACCCAGACCTCTCATCAGAGGCTGTCAGCATATAGCTTCCTCTTTTCCTTTTATAAGACACCCTCTGGATATCTCCCAATGTCTTGATATATCGGCATTCGAGGCCCCTGCAGCCCATTCGGGAAACGGCGAACATGACTCGTGGCATGTCGCTGTGCAGAAAAAAAGAAAATCGACACGCCCAAAATACCTGGTTCTTCCTAGTCTTCAGGCAACGAGGGGTTCACCGACATGACATTGTGTCCGTGCTTGGTTTATTGGCAATGCACGAGAACAAATGGCTGCTCCAGAATCTTTATACTGGTCTCGTTCGAGCGCTACCTGAGACTGCTACCAGTCGAACTTCTGACTTTTGCTCTACGGGTATAGCGCAAGCGTCATTGCTGATATGAACATTGAGACTATTCAGCTTGGCGTTGGGTAGAGCAGGAAACCAGTGCGAAGTCGACTCAAGGACGGACACAGACGGTGAGATCAACTGTCTATGATCGATCACCATGATCGTGGACAGAAGGTCGTGGATGTGTTAAAAGCCGAGGCAAATGCCCACACGGATCCATGAAACGATAAGCTTGCCATTCGACTAACGAGCAAGGATGCAATACATCTGTTACGCTCCGACTTTAAGAAAACTACCTGTGTGTGACAGGATTTCGACCTACTCCACACCTTGCATCGTTTTCCTACATTGCAATAGAGATCTGGGACAAGGGGAGAACTCAGGATTTGTCGTAGGGGATCTTTGCGCGATGGCAGGCCAGTTCTCCACAATCGGAAAGAGGCAAGCTGCATCGCTTCATGAGGAGCAATACTACCCGCTTGAACACCGGAATTCGAGGGGTAGATGCCTGCCTTATCTGGATGGTAACATGCTCGATTCTTAGCATTCAACCTATGTGGACATGGGTACTATGACCGTCTTTGCTTGACCAGGCATTACTGTCCCTGAGGGAATCAACGCCAACCTAGGATGCCTGAAGGATGCCTAGAAGTAAATAAAAGTATAGGTCCTAGAGCAAGAACTAAGATACCAAGAGTCTGCCTAAGGTAAGAAGAAAGCGGGTCCTTTGATTCCTTTCCTAATAGGTAATGAGGCCATCCCTAGGCCTATAATCATGTACCGCTACTGTCAGATTTGGAATTGATACATGTCCCAGACGCCAGTACATTGCACTAGAGGGGCTTCTATCTTTAAAATCTTGGCATAATCCGGCGTAGTCAGTCTCCTGCAAGTGAACTCGCATGGAATAGGTAAATCAAATGCTCCCAACTGTCAAAAAAGGGCTCAAGATTGAGTCTTGTTTCTCAAGACTTGGACGCCTAGCCATCCCTGGAAGTGGTTTATGGTGAAATTTAGTTGAATTGTATCGAGTCGGACTGGAACAAAACTAGACAGCTATGTTCTGACATGGCTGCTGCGTGGCACCTTAGATATTGGGCATTTACTTTATCCCTACTATAGTTATCCACCTTCTAGCTTATAACGCCGCTTCTGTCCCAATCATATCATAGGTAAAGCGGGTTCACCTTGGAAGGTCGAATGGAGTACGTTGCCGAGGTCCCTGACCGACGGACCTTCATTGTTAAGCGATTCTCCTCCGCTTCCACATAAGTCCAGAGTCCAACTGTAGTAGTTGATGACATGCAGAAAGACCACAATAACTGACTGACGGTTTCTGAAACAATCTGGAATTTCGTGTTTGAAGAAAATGATGTGGAGACGTTACGCTGGGAACATCAACAGCAGAGCAAGGTATAGATCGGTGTGCTATAGAGGGATGCAAATATGCCTAGCTGAAACACTTCGAATAGCAACAACAACAACAACAACAACAACAACAGATTGTCCAGAATGGACGTGAACAGATATACAAACCAGATTGCAACTTCACCTCGTCCGGATTCGGCGCCGAAAACGCTGTCGAAAGCGATGGTGGCAATGGCCGCAATCTGGGCAAGTCAAGTCAGCACGTGTGACAAATCCACGACTCCTATGGTCCCTTACCAAAGCCATATCGACCTTAGTGATGACGATATCCAGGACAGGCCGGTGAGACCTCCGCGCACCAGCGGTCAGCGCCAATCGGTCGTTGTGACGTACGCTTTCGCAGACTTCCACAATCCTTCGATCACAATCAACCACGTCGAAGCTCTGCAGAACGCGCCCATGCCGCTCGATCACCAGCGTGAGCTCCTTCTCGGACACCGACTTCGTGTCCGCTGCACTCGCGTTATTCAGCGTGAGGTTAAAGTTTCCAAAGGCGGGCGCAAACCGTGGAGCGCCAGCGGCCAGAATCACTCCACGGTCGTCTCCCGGCAACGTGATGTACCATGCGCTTTTGATGGAGATCTTCCGATGGAGTTCGAACAGAGGCAACCCGGTGGCGTCACGGAACTCTCGACAGGAGCCATCATTGTAGTTCCATCCACTAGCGGTGAAGACCGTCTGCCCATTCGGGTCTCTGACCTTGTATGCGGCAGCCGAGTGGTTGTCGCCTTGGGGACTCAGAACGAGGGTGGTTTTCGAGTTGGTGATGTAGTCTTTGCGCAAGGCGACGGGGTGATCAGAGATTTCAGGGGCTTGCGTGGGTTGGAGAAGATCTGGTGTTGCATTCGTGCTTGGGAGTAAGCCCCGGACATCTTGTACAAGATTGATGTAAGCTGCGATGAGATGTCGGGGAAAGAAACACACACGCGTAGACTCCTATCTACGTGCACTTCTTCCGGTTTGATCTTATACTAAATATTGGGAGCACCTTGCGTCAGCGTTGTTTTTTTCTGAAAGATTTGGGTTGTTGTTGGTTGGTCTTGTGATGAGGCCTTAGTCTGGTGCCCAGGTGGATAGCGTCGAATGCCCGGCTAATCCCTGAAGCTTAGCGAAGGACCGGTAAAATGACCCTCTGTACGAAGTGGAAGGATGTGAATCCTTGAGGGCTCCACCGAAGGACAAAGAGAGACAGGATGGAATCAATCGGACGTCGGCGTCTTGTGAGCTACTGCGCTCATCCACAGACACTACCGGGTGGTCTTCCATTAGTGGCTTTCGGATGTTGCGGACAAGTCCTAGGATGAGGCATACTTCGCATCTTAGAAGATGGTAGGTACACTCGTCTCCTAGTCAAGATATGAGCTGTACCAATATCCATCAGGTCAGGACTTTATCGAGTTCCATTGAATGATCTCTCTCAGTACCATTGTTATACATAGCTCTGGTCCACTTCAGTCAATACCAGTACCTCAGTTGTAAGGAGAATCTCAGTAAACCACCTTGACTCACAATCCGATTAGTCGAATTCCATGAAACCTGATATGCGTCTTCTGTCCAATGAAGTGGAAGAATGTCGGAGTCCCATCTAGGAATGGACACAAGAATGATACACCTGCTGACGTAAGAAATCTATCTCCCTTCTGCACGTCAAATTCGAGTATGCAACACCATCTCCCTGCACCTCACGACTGCTGGTAAATATAAACCGCTGATCCAAGTTCAATTGCTGTAATAGTGGCCGCTCAGTCCGGGCACATCCAAACGCCCACCATGGCTACTACGACTCCGGTCCTCGACCGCGTTCATCATCGCAACGGTCTGGGTTTCGTCTTTCACGGTACGTGCAGGTCTTTATTTTGATAGATCATAGCTGATCACCCACAGGACTATTTTCTCTACGCGATGGTATGGAACTCTCTAAACAGGGTATCGCAATGACACCTTCTAAGCTTCAATAGATTGTCCCCGTCCTACCGACGGCTCTGTCCGACCGTGCAGGGTCCCATATGAAGACCGTACAACTCCATCTCCGCCATCCATTCCAGTCATATACTAACAAATCCAGGCGAATACTGGGTCAGCGTGCTCCTCATGTGCGAGTCAGCCGTCGCATTCGTCTGCTGCCCCCTCTTCGGCTACATCATCGACGTCGCGCCCACGCGACAAATCTCCTACTTACTCGGACTGATCCTCCTCGGCGCATCAATGGTACTCTCTCCATCGCGCACACGACAGGTCTTTTCGTCGCTGCGCGGCTCCTCCAAGGCGGTGCAACAGCCATGGTCGCCGTCGCGGGTCTGGCGCTTCTTACTGACTCTGTCGCGTTCGACAACCTCGGTGAGACGGTCGGCTACCTTGGTTCAGCTATCACGCTTGGTTTCTTGCTGGGACCGTTGCTGGGTGGTCTGATCTATAATGCGGCCGGATATCAGGCTGTGTTTGCCATGTCGTTCGCTATTGTAGGGATTGACCTTGTTATGCGCGTTGCTGTGATCGAGAAGAAGGTTGCGCGAAGGTGGATCGTACCGATGATGATGTCCATGACGCTGTTGGCGCTTCTCACGAAGATGAGGATGAGTATGCGTATGGACCTCCGACGGCGCATAACGAGTCCTCAACCTCGATCAAGCCGGCTCTCCTCCTCATTGCACGACAGCCTCGCGTGATCATCTCTTCCTGGGCTCTTCTCGTCCAGGGAATTCTCTTCTCTGCCTTTGACTCGGTACGCATCCAACCACCTACCTAACCTAATCGACTTTAAAACTTATCACTACCCACACACACAACATACAACAACAACACACATACTAACGATGCACAGACAATCCCCATCTTCGTCGAATCCCGCTCAACTGGGGCCCCCCGGCGCAGGAATGACCTTCCTCCCATCAGCCATCACAGCCCTCTTCGAGCCGTACTTTGGTGCGTCCATATCCCAAACAACCCCCAGACAACCCCCAGACACAGCACAACCCACTCCCAACAACAAAAAGACCCCAACACAGACAGACATACAGACTAACAAACAAATAGGAAGACTATCCACCCGCATCGGCGCCCGCAAAGTAACATTCACCGGCTTCCTTCTCCAGCCCCCCCACTCATCTCCCTCCGCTTCATAGCCGACAACACCACCGCACACAAAACCCTCCTCCTCTCCCTACTAGGCGTGATTGGCCTCCTTATCAACCTCTGCATTCCCGCCCTCTACGTCGAAACCCAGCAGGTCCTCGAGGAAATGGAGCTTGCGCAGCCGGGCATCTTCGGCGAGAAGGGTGCCGTGGCGCAGGCGTTTGGGATCCAGACCATGGCGCAGTTTTTGGTATGTTTGTGGGGCCGCTTTGGGGTGGGTTTATTGAGGATCGGTTTGGGTGGAGGTTTAGGTGGGGAGTTTTGGGGGTTTTGGTGGCGAGTACGGCTGTGCCGATGTTGTGGCTTAGTACGGTTGCTGGTAATGGTGTTGATGGAGATGGAGATGGAGATGTGGGGAGGGAGAGGGAGAGAGAGCCGTTGTTGGGGGTCGGACTGGGTAGGTACGTCATTGCATTGCATTGGTTGGGTGGCGTGCTTTCTTCTACTTGCAGTATCCTCTACTGAACGATATATACGAGCACTTCGAAACCTGCAGATTATGATTTCATGATTAGTGGCCTACTTATGGCTGTAGGTAAACTGTAGCCAGGCATGGTAAACTACAGCCACTTCAGGACACAGATAGATGCAGATACAACTCAGTAAGGAATACGATTCACATCTCTAGTTTTCATCTTCATACGTACACATGATCATCCCCGAAAGACAACCAAGAGCCATCATATACAAGAAGCAAACGAAGAAACCCGGGAACAGAACCATACCAGAACCCAATCAGTATCCTATCCTATACCCATACCATATAGCCTAAGAGAGACTCCAGAGACAGTAAAGGAAGAAGGAAAGCAAGAAAGAAGAGAAGAAGGGAAGAAAGTGAGTATGTTTTATTCCATAGACCGCAAGCCAAACGCCTCCATGCCATATTCGACCTCCATCCAAACTCCTAACGAACCCAGACAGTCAAATTCACAGAAGAATAAACAAAATAAGAGAAAAAGTTCTTTTACGCCGCCATTACTTCGTATTCGTATGAATGTCGTCAATGAATCGAACGAAGAAGTAGGTCAGCAGGTGAACAACCCACAACTTCAATTCGTGTCGTTTTGTTCGTGGTCGATCAAGTAGCTCCCAGTGAAGAAGAAAGAAAGATTACAAACTCAACTGGTCGATACTCCCGACCCGACCACTCCCACCAAGTCGTCCACCCCCCTTCGTCACCATGCCCAGCCGATAAAAACGTTCCTCGCCGTTGGAGGTACGGCCGCCGATATACCACTTCTCCGGACCGAGGGCGTCTCTGAAACCGCCTGACCCGTTGGAGCTATCGCTCCCGCGACGTCGACGGTCCGGGCCGTTGGCAATGGGGATCGGGGTTGAGGATGCGGATGTTGGTGGTGACGCTGGCGCGGCGGGTGTGCTTGTGGATGAAGAAGCAGCGTCTGGGACGCCGCTGGAGGGGCTGGGCTAGCGGCGAGCGAGGGTGGGAGTGCGGTCTGGCGTGTTGGTGATGGTGGTGGTGATGATGGTAATGGTGTGTTGTTGCCGCGGTGGCAGACGACGACGACGCATCTGTCGATGCACTCCCTGAGGCAGTGCCCGCGGCCTTGGTGGCGATGGCTCGGGCACCTTGGGAGAGTTGGGTGGTGGAGGAGAGGGTGGAGGGGCCTGCGGCGGCGGCAGACTGGGAGCCCGCGGCGGAGGCCTTGTAGGTGGACTGGGCGCGGAACGCGGCCAGGAAGTTGGCGAGGAAGGGCCGGTTGGTCGTCATGGCGAGGAAACTTGAGGACTCGACCCCGGAGATGGATATTCGAGTGGTTGAGGCAATGCGGGGAGGAAGATGGGGAGGGGCCTCCCTAATGAATGCGGCGGGTCGGGGCCGATTGGGAACGGGTAGTGGGTGCGTGGGTAAGACGGTGGTGGCGGACTGGGACCTTGCTGGTCAGGCACGACGACGACACGCGGAGTGTATGAGGTCGCGAGAAGAGAGGTCTGGGCTATGCGGGGGCGACCGGTAGAGGGAGTCGTGGGAATCTGGAGAAGAGGAGAGGTGAAGAGATGAAGTCTCGCCAGACAACCTTAATCGCCCGCCTCCCGAACCCTCCCGCGGCGCCGCCCAATCAGCACCCCGCGAAATCATCCCGCAGCCAGTGACGTAAGGCGGTTGCTTCTGTAACTTCCCCTCCTCTTCGCCGGCGCTTCTTTGCACCAGACATCAGGGTGATCCCTCCTGCAAGAAACAACCCTCCGACACGGTCAACCTGCAGCCTGCGACAGCCGCCATCGCCATCACCTGTCGGAGAAATTCCCTCATACCAGTTGTCCAGTTGTCCGTCCATGTGTCCGTCCGTCCCTGGCCCGTGGGCATGGGCGAGAGGGACAGGACAGACCAGACCCGGCATAGGGAAAACCCGGGCCCAACACCTGTTTTCTCCGCTCCGGACAAAAGGGCCCAGATCAGCTGCGTTCTCGTCCATCGTCCATCCTCGATCATCGGGCCTGTCGCGGGTGGATCAATCGTATCCAATAGTAATCTCGGCGATGAGATGGCTAACCTCTCTATGTCAACTTGGGGATAGTCCGACGGGACCCCTCTTCCCCCACTATTGATTACTATCTAGTATATTTATACTTAATCCGGACTATCGTAGATGGAAGAGACTATTGATATGATCCTGTGGTAAGGATCAAGAAACCTAACATCTTAATATCTACTATTATACCTCCCCTTCACATGATCGTGATCATCTTGAGAATATTGTGACACGGTGTGGGGGTTATGCATCGCACAAATCTATGAAACTCTCCGGTTCATAACACACGTATTCTACTCGACAGGTAAAGATAAGACACCTAGGACAAGAACTGAATCATAACAGGCCATATTCAAATGTCCTTGATATCCTCCGTCGGTCCCCTTGTCAAGTTCCGAGTAACCCATCTAAGACATTGCAACAACATCCAACCCTCGAGAAGACCAGCAATGAAGCAGTTATTTGTAATTGTTTGATTCCTCGTAACCCCAAATAACAAAACAACTCTAAAACACAACATAGTCTTGTCTATAATCTAGCTTTTTTCTTATTCGAAACAAACCCTTCTTCCCCTCAGTTTCCCCATTTTCCCACGAAACAAGGGGGCGCAGAAGCCAACAAAATGAGAAAGGAGACAGACAGGGCATAATGCAACGGACACCGGAGATGAGATGAATGTCCACCCGATATCCGAACGTATGGAACATCGTGGCGCTGACCAGGGCGTACCGCCATCGTGTCTCAGCCGGCAAGAGGGTCTTGGCCAGGTGCCCTCCTCGACCCTCAGGGTAGGGAAGAGAACAGGACGCCGTGCCTGACTGACGACTGTCGACGAGGTAGCCCAGCCGCCAATGAAAGAAACATGTTGTGATCATCGTTTTGAACAAAAAGAAACCACAGAAAAGAAAAACGGCAGAACAAGATACAGAACAAAGAAAAAAGGGCAAGGCAAAAAAGCAAATCTTCAGCACAACGCAGAACCCGTATGTTCAAGCACCATACACACACGCCACACAACACGCACATCAAGCTACTTACATAGATGATCACGGAGAAAAGACACACGTATTGAGACGGCCGTGACACAAATGCAAACAAACCCCGAACGAACAACAACAAACCTCGATTCGCCGTGTCGCCGCGGGGGGACGAGAGAAATCAGATCGGAATGAACATGCAACGGATGCCTTCCCGGAACATCTTTGGGCGCGTTGGCAGCAGAAAGGAGAATGTCGAACCGCAACAAATACAGAAACACATGCCCAGGTCTATGTTGGACGCCGGTTAAAACCACACACCATCCCATCAGCCCACTCATAATGGATGGAAATGAACAAGGAGAAAACAGAACTTGCAAGCCCCCCACAGTATAGCACTCGCCGGATAAAAATGCAGACACGATTTTTTAGAGAAAAGAGAACGGGAAAGAAAGGGAGAACGAGACCAGGTAGCCAGATAAACCGCGAGAAACATTTTCGTAACGTAAGTAATCTGGACGCTGTCGGCAGATCGAGGTCGAAGGTCAAAGGCTCACGGAATGTGGGGTGTGGACAAATGGCAGGATTCCGCCCCCATCTTCACTTTGCGAAGGCGTGTAAAACAAGCAACTCCAAAATGAGACCAGGGGATGGATGTAACTTCCACACCGTTTGACACACATCACATCAGCAAACTCGGACCGAATAAAGGAGATCGTATCCGCCAGATGTCGCCAGTGTATCGTCTATTGCCGGGCGGGCTGGACGGTACCTACACCTGCATTATAAGCCTCTCACGAACTCATTTCCCGGGATCTTCCGTCCCGGGGCTCAAGGGTCCGTCACTCACCATCGCCACTCATAGTCGTCGAAGCCAGGTACAGGCCGTTCATGCCCTTCCTGGGGACCGGGGGCGGTCGTGTTCGGGTAGTATTTGCGTTCGGCGTCGACGTGAGCGTGGATCGGCTCCTGGCCCGATGCCATGGATTGGGGGAAGACGGGGTTGATATAACCGTCGGAAGCGCCGGGCTGAAACATCGAAGTCCAGTCAATTTCGCCGGTATGATTGGGATGCCCCGGCATAACAGGGCGTTTGGGGTCTTGGATGACCGGGGGCTTTACCTGCTCAAGGGGTCGGTCAACACTCAAGTGCTGGCCAGATGCATCGCCGGGTTGCACGAGATACGGGTTCTGCTTGGAGCCGCCAGCCAGGGGCCTCTCTGATGCGGCTGTCCAGCGGAGAACCCGTCGTCCGGCTGACCACGGTTCATCCCATTGACCGACGACATCGAAAAGCCCAGAGGCTGCTGATGATCCACGAAGCCTGGGCGGCCAGGGGCCATCCCGTTTCCGTTCACGGCCCCCTCGCCGTAAGTCGCACCCTGCAGGCCATTGGGGGGCGGGACAGTGCTACTGACTTCATCCTGGATGGGCTTGGGATTCGCAGCTTGAGATCTCTTCAGATGCGCCTGGGATGCGACAGGTGAGTCGCTCCCGTGGGATTTCCGCGTCGGAGCGAACACTTCTGGAAGTGGCGCTTGAGAATGTCGCTGCGGGAGAAGGTATCCTTGCAGAGAACACACATGTACGGGCGGTCACCGGTGTCTATTCGATTGAGATTTCATGTTAGCTCGCCAAGAATTTCCTTTGTTGTTTTTGCCCGACACGCGCAGGGTTCTTTCCGCGGGGCAAAACATCGTTCACCGCCCCACGAGTGGCGCGCCAACGGAACCAAACTAAACTTACGTCTCAGAAGATGACGCTTCAGGTGCTTCGCGTGAAGGTACGTCTTGTTGCAATGCGGGCAAGGGAATTTGCCATCGGCATCCTTGGCGGGAATCGTGGTGTTCTTCGCGGTGCCATTGACGCCGTTGGCGACGGGAGTCGCGCGTCCCGGAACGCTCGGGAGGATGCCACGGCGGCCCTGCGAGCCCACCACCTGCGTGCGAGGCGGCTCACGCGTGCCATAGGGCGAGGCCCCGTTGGCGCCCGGAACCGGCTCCTGGTTCATCCACGGGGAGCCCTTGCCATCGGAGTAGCTGAAAGCGCCGGAGGGCATGCCCGAGTAATCCGGACGGCGGTCCCGCGGGGGCGCGGGTGCGATGGGCTGCGGGTAAGTCTGCGCGCTGGACGCGGGCGGCAGCACGCTATGCGGGGGAGGGTAGTGTTGCGACTGCGGCTGGCCCTGGCCGGGGTGGGAGAGGAAGGACGAGGGAGGGAGGCTGCCCACGGTGGTCTGCGGCATGATGGGAGCGGTCGACGACGCGTACACATCGTGCGTGGAAGCGGGAAACCTCGACAGATCCGGCCGGTATGGCGGCTGTCCCATGTAGGAGTGAGGGGCAGGAGATTGACTGTGATGAGGCTGCAGCGGGGGAGGGTATGCGGCTGGGAGACCGGGTACTGGGGCTGCATGGTGTACTGCGGCATAGGCATACTCGAGATAGGCGTGGAGGAGAGCGGCGTGGAGCCTTGGGGTAGGCTGGTGGATGGGGGCCGCGAAGGATGATTTCTGGGATCCATCATGAAACGAGGGGAGGGGGAGGGTCACAGAAGACGCGAAGAGGGAGAGGAGAGAAGAGAGGAGGCGGGGGAGGGCAGCGAAGCGAAAGAAGAATAGGCTGAGCTGGTGGCAAGGATTTCACGGTATCCCGATCATTGATCGCAGACCGACAGATTCTTTCGCAGGATGTTTTCGGCGGTCCAGGCAGGGTGTTGCGGACGCAATTCACGCTGCCAATGGGTTTTGCGAGAGAGGAATCCGGTCAGGTCCTTTCTCGACAGCTGTTGGACTCGTTCTTGCAGTTCTTGTGGTCTTCCCGCACGGGTTTCTGGCGGAGTTCCTTTCCCAACACGACGAGGCAATCGAGCAGGACACTGGACGGGGCCACAGGGACAGGCGATGCGGGCGGTGCGATCTGACAGGAGACGGTGATGGAGGCGTTCAGGAACCAGGCGGAACTCCACTGGAGAAGAGGAAAGGTCAGGATGAGGATGCGATGCTTAATCGTAGAATTCCCCACGGTCACCCACCAGGAAAATCGAGTTGTGTGGGAACTTTTTCTATCCGCACGTTGTCAAAAAAACAGTCAATGGTTCTGATCCACCCAGGAGGCGTGGAAGTGGGTCTGGCAACAACCAGCAGTGCTAAGGGCGATGGCAAGGTCGCTAGCCAATTTTTGCTTCGCGTCAACAATGCGCGATGGCCCAGGCTGGCGGAACAAGGGAGGATCGGATGGCCGTTCAATTCGACGCGTAGGAGGGACCAGGGAGAAGTCAAAAAAAGAAATTCAGGCAGAGGAGAGGAAAGGGGGAGGAGGAGAGTGCCAGAGAGTAGGTAGTGAGCGGAAAAGAATGATAGAAAAAAAGAAAAAGAAAAAAAAAACGAGGAAAATAAAAAAAAAAAAAAAAAGGAAAAAAGAAAACTGAATAAAAAAAAAAGTTATTCCAGCAAGCGCGCAACCAAGGACGGCGTGGAAGAATAATCACAGGGAATGGAGGGAGGAGGGGAAGGGGGGGCGAGCGACGGAGCGGCGTAAAGTTAAGAGGTGGAAGAGCGTCGGAAGGGGAAAAACGACGAGCGAGAGGGTTCCTTGGACAGAAAAATCACCTCCCAAGCAGATAAGGAATTGGAGTCGGCTGAGACGGGGGGAGAGCAGACGGCGGTGACGATCGTAACTCGGGGAGGCAAATGGAACAGAAAAATAATCCAAATCTTATTTCTTTCTTTATGACATGCGATATACCTATGTACTGCCATCGCCGACTCTACACAACTCTAGGGAACCCCGAGACGGGCTACACCTCCTCCTAAAGTCTCGATCGACTTCCTGTTTTTCGGAATAGAGAACGAGAACCGTTCCAGCAGCCGGCGTTCAGACAGGGCTTGACTCGCTCTGCTGTATTCTCCGGTGTCGAGCGAACGAACGGTCCAATGAATTCGTCTCAACCAGAAAACGGCAGCGTCGGCTCAACAATTCAGCGACCATTCCGAACATCGCCCGGAAGCCTGGGAAGAGGCGGCCCTGGGATTGGGTTGATTGGGTTGGCAGCAGCGGCAAGCAGGGGAAAAGGCGAGCAAAACGCCGTTCTGGGGGGAAACCCGCCCCTGATTCGCGGAGGCGAGTCGGCATTATTCAGTCGGATCATTATTATTTTTCCAATCGTATTTTTGGTGGTCGAAAAGGGAAAAAAAAAAACGAGAAAAAAAAAATAATAATAAAAAAGAGTGAGAAAAAAAAACAACGCAAGTATTCGGATGAGGTGGTTGGAAGCGCAGTCGGCCGTGTGCCGAAGACCGCGCCGGGAACTGGGAAGTACCTCCCTGGTACCCTTGCCGCACCCAGCTACGTAAAAGATACTTGGCAAGGACCTGTCGGGCAAAGATCCAGTTCCCTCTTCCCAACAACGCCTAATTTCAGACGCAACCGGCGAGGCATCCACGGCAGTGAAAGGCATCTTGGTCTGATGCATCGACACTGTCAGTTGAGGTCTACACCAGTCCTGAGGATAGTATATTGAATATTCAGTTCAGTCTTAGTTTAATGAATGGAGCTATGGAGTACGGTAGACCTGCGCTTAAATGAACAAGTCGACCAGGATCGTGGGCAATCCCGCGGACGGCGGCAAATGAAAAAAGAAAGTTGGCGCTGGGGCGATGCTGCGGTTCGTGGGCATTCCGTCGGGCCTAAGCTGTTTTCAGGCGCCCTCGACGAGCCCGCCGCGACTGTCGACTCCGATCGCGTTCCATTCCCTTCTCATCGTCGACTGCAGCCTACTGAAACCGCCATTGGCCGTGGTCTGGGTTAGGGCGAAATACCCAAACACCGTATGAACATGACCATATACTATTATAATAACAGTAATAACTATGAATTCTCCCTGGTGGGAATTACGTTAACAGAGCGCTGCAGAGCGCGGACTCTGATATCCAAGTATAGTAGTACAGGAAGATAATAATCATCTGTACATGCTTGATCCCTCGATGGGTCGTTCTCCGCACTTGACAGGCCCAATATTGGCTCCTTTGACGCTCAGTCCTCATGGCACATCCACAATCCCACAGCGACAGGGGCAGGAACCTTATCAAAGTTTCGAGCTTGAGCTCAAGTGGAGTGGACGGCCCTTGTTCCTTCAGCATCGAACAATGGTAGATTTGCCCCTGGCTCCGCTGTGGGAATGTTCATCAACGGGCACTGGAGTACCTCATGGGTATCTGGGTATCTGGGTACGGATATGGGTACTGGGTACTGGGTACTGGGTACCTGGAGAAGATGGAGCAGATGGAGTATAACCTCAGCTTGACGGCCATCTCTCCGTCTTTGACATTTCCGGGGAATCGGATTCCCAGGTAGGGGTGTGGCTGGCTGCCGCACCTCCCAGGCCAATCTATGCCTCACCACCCCATCCTCGCTCGTCGTCACCTTCACACCACTTCTCCGAGGCGAGGTGGTTGCAGATCCAGCATGATCCTAGATCTAGTATCACAGACCCAACGTCTGTGCATGGAACTCTATCCGGTGTTTCGTCATGGATGAGATATCCACCTCTCTACTCCGTACCAGCAGACAGATCTGTAGAGATATATATCTCCAGGTATCCAACATCACCAAAATTGCACCCGAGTGCCGAGAATGTAGCACAAGCACAATTAACATATTCGAGGGCGGCCACTGACTCGCGGCAACCCCGACACCTCCAGATGAAACGCAAGGCAACGCACTCGATCCCACACCACCATCTCCAGCCGCTGCACTGGCTGCAGAGCAGGAACAAGGTCTAGACACCGTGATTACCAAGCCAACCGTCGATGAACACCAGAGGTACCAAAACATCCGGCGCAACGCCGCCCATCGGGGAAGGTCCATGCAAAAAAAGAAAGCATCTAGCCGCTGCCAGGTACTTTTGCTGCTCGGCATGTGGCAGAAACCCGACCAATCGAGCAGCCGCGGTGTTGATGCCACGCACTTCCTACGAGCCCGTCGTACGTATGCCATGCTTTCTTTAGGAAATCGCAAAGAACCGTTCATAAAACAACAAAATCCAAGAGAAATAAAATGGAAATACTACCGACCGCAATGCGATCCATGGTTCACGGTGATGCTGCCTTTTCTCGGGCTCTGGTTTGCCACGTCCAAGCATAATGATTAATCACATCGGGAAAGATATTTTTATCGTCGGCACGCTCGTTTGTGGCTGACCGTATTGCGTCGCGATGACCCCATCCCCTTGCGAAGAGTCTGGCTGGGAAACCGGTGATCGCATCGGTGCAACCGCAGGTTCTGCAGGCGATTTAGAGTACCAGACATCCATCCACACCGAGTTATTCAGGACGATGGGTCCCTCGTTTAGGCTCAGCAGAATTGGCGGCTGTGCTCCACCAGGAGATTTTCGCTGGGACCTTCTCCCCTTCGATTGTGGACCTGGTGTTGACCGGGCTCCCCCCTTCCCATCCCCTCCCTCCGTTCCGGCTATCTGATCTGAGCGAGTGGGAGGCACAGCGGGAAGGCTACCGACGGAGTACATTAGTGGTACGCATCCATGTTGATAGTGAGGGTGCATAAGCCCGCACCAAGAGGACCTAGATATTATGTACGTAGGTCGCAATGGCACCGGACGAGCGAAACCCCGACACAGGCCCGTCCAGAAAACGCGTTCTAATGGAAATGACGATGATTTCAAATTGAAAATGCCTCCCGTGATAAGCCGCGGTGAATGCGCCCTCCTCATTCGACGACGCATGCCGGCTTTACCGGATGAAGGGTTCCGCCTCATGTTTGAACGCGGAAGGATTTGACTCGTGGTTGCGGAGAACCTCGGGAGCGGTGCGATGAGGAATTCCATCATCGCAGGCCCTTCCGGGGAGCGAGTTTGCCTCAGTCTGTTGCCCGTGAAGTGGGATTAGCGGTCAATAGCCTGCTCACAAACTTTTCGTCTGGTTGGAACCGCCCAGACGAAGCAACGCAGAAAAGCAGTTAAACTCGTGGATACCGGCAGCAGACCATGCGGCAACCGGTCGAATCTCGTAATTAGTCGAGGCGGACCCAGGGGGCGCCATGCCCAGCGTGGGCAAGGGCCGCTGAGTCAGCGCCAGATCTCGCCCGAGTTGCCACTTGCAGACAAACCCGCGAACCTCCCTCTTTGGGCGAGCCAGGACCGCCCGGCTGCATCTCGCCCAATGTGGCGGTCCGATCACGGCAGTAGGCTCCACCCAGCAGCCGATGGCCCGCCCATGGAAACTTCCACGCCCAGGAGCCAGGGCGGTGTGGAGGGATCGGATGGGAGGACTCTCTCGTCGGCGACACACTAGCGACATCTGCGTCACCTGCCTGTCCGCCCCTGAGGTTCTTCGGTCAGCCGCCTTGAAGAATTGCGGACCGCCCATCCGTCCCATGTGGTGGTGGCCTGGGAATTGTCCGACTCGATCGTCGCTGGGGGTATCAACAAAAAGCTTGGCATTGGCTACAGGCTATCGTGAGGACCGATTGCGAGCATGCGTATGAAACCGAGGTTTCTACTCCGTACACCGTAGGCAGACGATTAATCCCTCAGTTACAGTACTACTGCCCAACAGATGGATAAGTATTGTTACGATTATTCTACCCATTACTACGTTAATTTATCTCGTCAAAATTGCCCTCTACCCCAACCTGGCAGAATTCCAACACCAAAAAAACTCCGATCAGACAACCATATCTGCAATCTACTATAGTATCTTCCACCCTGTCTCACCCGCACCACCCAAACACCCGAGCCAGCGACGTGGCCGGGTTACCAATCATCCATTGGAGTCGAGACAGATCCTCGTCTTTCTCCCTCCAGGATGAGATGATATCGCAACAGGCACTACTGCAGCGCAGGTCTGCGTGCAGATCGTCAACACCACTAAAACAACCATCTCCAATATCTTACTAGTAGTGCGGTAGATACTCCATACTCCAGACATGTACGGTCCGCCGAATCCGGGCAGAGCATGCCCACACGGTCGGGGGGGAGCGAAGTCCATGGACCCGACCAGGGCATTGGCAGAGCATTGGCATTGGCCTCGGCACATTTACCCTTTACCCTTTGCTCTGAGGTGAGGTGGTTTTCCGGCGTGGGCCGGAGGAAAGCCGAAGCCAACACTCCACCAGGTTTCTCTTCGGCCTCGCGCGATGAATAATCGGTTGATTTTATTTTTTAGCCTCCGGTCGCGGCCAATACCTACATAGGATTCACCCCCTCATCCTGCAGCATCCGAGCAGGAATGCGCCACCGACCTCATGCCAAGGGGTCTTGACTTTGTTAGCGGGTGGTCTGAGGGGGCCGCTTCGTCCAGTGAGCGCCTGCGATCGCGCAGATGAGATAATGCGGTGGATGGTGTCAGCGTGTGGTTATGCCTGTTCTGGCTGGTCGGATGGAAGTTCGAGTCCGGTGTCTTGGAGATTTACACAGTATTATGTTAGTACTACTGGACAGACGCGACAAGACCGACAGAGGGGAGGGGGACGTTCTCCATCCTTCCGAGATAACCATCCTGCCATCCACCGAACCAAGGAACCCTTTTCTCATGGCTTGGAGAGTTCAGCTTTCGCCCCCCAATCTCGCGGACCAGAGAACCATCGCGACCAGGTACCATGGACTCGGGATGCAACCTTTGGAGATGGCCGGATATACGGTACGGAGTACGGGATTAATCGACACGGGGTTTACGCGGCCTCCACAGTCACAGGGGTAGTTATGTTAATATCGTGCTGGGCAAATGAACATCGTGGGCACGGTCACGGTGGCTGGTCCAAAGTCTGATCATATCGTCTGGGGGGTTGGGATTCAATAGTCGAGAGTCATCGCTGACCGGGGTCTTCACGATGAGGAATCCTTACCCGCCACCATCACCGCCACGCCCAATGAGTAACAGACAAGTCGACCAGATATAGTTGGAGCATGCATGGAAGAAGCCATGGCATGGCCCATAGCGGGGTGAATCACTCCAATATCTGATAATATCAGTCCTCATATCAATTAATCTCGAGCTTGCGGACTATGGACGCCCTATGCACAGTAGTAATTAACATCAACAATAATACGACGACGGATCGGAGGTCGGCAGATCCCACGACCACGACCGACCTTCCTTTCTCTCTTCTCCCTGTCAATCCCAGCCAACACAGCCAGGCTCACGGTCAAAGACACAATCACATCATCCCCGCCAGGAAAAGATTCCCCAACATACGGAGTCCCATTCGACCGACGCCCGTCCGGTCCAGACCACAGGAACAACAGATGCATACACCATCCTACGTAGTTATGCAGATAGCGACAAGAAGAACCAGGATGCGAACCTGATTCCCAGAGGCCATAGCCATAGCCTCGACAAGCGCACATAACACAGACAGCCAACCGACTTTCCCTATGATTTCATCAGCTGCCCCTCCAACACCGGCAGATGGACGATCAATGCGCAAATTGCCGATTCATCGAAACTAGCGTTTCAGTAGTGACTCGTACCTGTCTCCTTTTCTGCCCCTCCCTCCCTGAAACGGACGGCGAGACAGACCATGGGGGGATGTCGCATAGGAGTACGGCTAGGAGGGATATCTGGTTAAAGCATGACATCTAGTCGTAGGGTAGTCACGTACCTGCAGAAATCGGCTCAGGGACAGCGAGTCCACCATCTCGGGCCGGGGGCTGTCGGCCCATCTGTACCCAGTACTGTGTAGGACCGTGGTGGGGACCATCTGAGCTGGTGGATCTCTGCAGGAGGAACCGCGGGTGGATAGTGAGGCTGTAGAGTTCACTCCTCTAAGATCTTAGCCCTATGGTACCTAGGTATGGGATGAAGCATTCCTTTACGAAGTGGTTGATTAGCGATAATCAAAGTTTAGGCCGGATTTGAATGCATCTACATCTACCAATGACTATTCACTCGAAAGCATACCTTAAACATATATATTCACTCATCCAATGACAGCAGACATCACCCTAAAGAACCCATCATCTACCTACCTATGTACAGATCCTGTGTACAAACAACCCCACAACCAAACCACCACAACCACCCCAACGTCTCTAACCCCGACCCTGAAACATCAAAGACGCAGGGCTAACAAGCAGCGATGTACCGGTCCCACAACAAAACGGTACATCAACGGAGTCATCCACCCCGGCGCACCATTCATACGAGCAAATAATAACCCCGACAATGCAGCTCTGCCTACCTGCATCGCGCATGCATCACATCCTCCAGGCCTCCCATCCACCTACCTACCTACCCACAGATAAATGGAGACGGCTGGCTAGGTCGAACCGATGCGATGCATGCGATGCGATGCAAGGACGGCGGCCTGCATGTGAGCTGTTGTCGTGATAGGTCCGATCCGTCGCCGGCCTGTCCGTGTGAATGGATGGATCATGAATTTCCCTCATGACATGTCATGGATTGGATGGATGATGGCGTTGGGATCGGAGGTATTTATTTGCGCCACGTTTCGTGGTGGTTTGGATTGGTTGTGGTGATGTCTGTCTGTCTTTTCCTGGGGTTCGGTGTGCACCGGGGGTCGGTGGTGTCGAGACAAGGTAGGTACCTAGGTACCTATAGGTATGGGTATATGCGGTATCACCGAAGTCTGATGTTTGCCTAGGGCTGATTGATGTCTGCTGATGTTGTTGATTCGTGGATCACTGGTTTGTGATTCATAGAGAGAATTAAAAATAGGAACTGCAAGCGAATGATATATTAGATGGTGATGTTTCATATTCCTCAAATATTGGCCAACGGGGCTATCGTATGCGGTACATGAAATCTGTTCGATAACATTGTTCCTTGGTCAGCCTCACATGGAAGAAGAATTGGGGAGATAGGGAGTTACACATACGTAGTCAATCTAAGATAAACCGTTAAGTACTATATATAACTCGGAATGATCCTAAGATCTATCCGATCACAGGTCACATTCTACGCCACACAACATGTTTTGAAATCCCATATGAGGTAAAGAGTAAGAACAGAAGACGCCTGGGACGACGAACTTCAAGCATGCTAACCTCATTGTTAGGCAATGATGATCTTCAATATTGATTTGTGTCCAATTGAACGAGTGAAAATTTCGTCTTGAAGTCTGGTGGGATTGGGCCTTTGTATGAGTGAAATGCCGGATATGATTCTTTAAGAATGGTAGACCAGGGACGTGTTCGATTGATATATATCTCTTTTTCTGGATCAAGAAGAATCTTGGTCTTCTCACTAATTCTGATTGCAAGATCTATCTGAATTGAAAACCTACTGCGCACCTTTGAATATGTAAAACAGAGATCGTAGAATTTGAAGCCGGTTATAGGAGTGTTTCAAATCGAAATATATTGATGAGTATGTCTATAATTTATAGAATAAGAACATGTATCCGATTTTTACATAGACCCTCGCTATACCATCTAGGGCCTTGCCTCTCTTGTCTGCCCTCACTGGCACAATGGCGGAACAAAACCACCAAAAATGACATTCACATATCAAAGACCGATTGGCTCTCAGAGCCCTTGGTAATATAATTCGAACTACTCGATCTACTGGCTACATACAGCACGTGAAGAAGCTTTATGAAGCGTCTTTTGTGTACACTTGCCATGAAACGGATGTCTGCTATCAAGTAGGTACATCATAGTGTATCAACAGGTTACAAGACGTAGGTAGACTGGTATTAGCAGCTATCGAAGATAACAAAGCCTAAAATATCATTATATTTAGCTCATAGACTAAGCGCAACCATATCGTAAGATGCAAAACCGTACTAAGTCTTGTGCGTTCCTAATATAAGAAACTAATTACTTAAACTGCGGAAATTCCTCCTCAGTCCAAACCTTCCAGACAAGTCGTTCGCCACTAACTGTACCACTTCTCATGGTATCGAGAGCAGCAGTGGCTCTCTGCAAAAGCGAGTCGCCTTGGATCTCCCGATATTGGTTCGGCTCAATCGCGCCAGAAGCAAGAAGCCCCGGGACAATGTCCGGCAGCAAATGTTCTTTTAAGAAAGGATCCTAGCATCAAATCAGTCTCTCAAACATAACTCAGAGTTATAGAAGCATGTGATCGTACCGCCTCGAAGGTGTAGCTAACGACGGCATGAGTTTTCACCCCAGATGCCCAAGGTGCTTCCCCAGCAACATCGGCAGACACTTGCACACCCTCTGCATCCGAAGGAGGACGAATTACCACCGGAAGAACCGCAGCGACAATTGACCCCGGCAGAGTCGCGATCTTGGCGATGTGCTGAAGAGACCCGAATTTGGAGCTCACACAGTCGAAAGCACGGACGGGGGTAGATGGGCTTTCTGTGCTCAATATCTTGAGAATGGAGTCGACGGCGCTGTTGTCTCGATAATCTACGACGTGTTTCGCACCGTAGCCCTTGATCTTGTCGTGATGCTTGGCAGACGCCGTAGCGATGACGTTCGTGTATCCCCAATATTTGAGAATCTGGACCGCGAATTGGCCGACAGAACTGCCTGCACCCCAGATAAGGATAGGAACATCCCGGTTCTTTGAGGAGAAGTCTACTGGACGTGGCCAGGGGAGGTCGAGGCCCAGTTTATCCGAGAGAGTGAGGAATGCCGTACAAACGTTCGTCGGTAGGGTCGCTGCGGCGGCCCAAGGCACACCTGGTGGAACCTGCTGAAGTGAGTATACACCATGACTATGGGGACGCAGTGCCAGACCTTCCCAAACAAATGTTCAGCCGCAGTCACAAAAACCTGTTGACCTTTCTCCTTCTCATTGTGGAAGAAGAATCCAAGAACCCGGTCACCAACGCGAAGCCGCTTAACACGGGGCCAACGGACACGACGGTCCCAACACCACTGTCACCGAGACCTTGAGGGCACTGAACCATTAAGCCGGCGTCGACCTGGAAGACATCTAGAGGGGCAGACGGGACCCATTCGATGCGGACTTGCACTTCATGTTGTTGGGGCTTGGGGGTGGGTAATTGTTCCAGCGTCAATGGCTGCTTCAGGCCGGTTGCTATGATTGCAGAATGGGTTGCCATGTTGTATAGAAGTTGGATTTAGAGATGAAGGTGAGAAGGATAAAGGTTTGCTCGCTATGCCGTGTGAGAGAGCTTTATATACTAACTACCTGGATAGTGACCCAGATACTTCAGGATGAATATAAGATGCTTACAGGTACCTGATTACCAGAAAGGTATAGTTCGGTCTGAGATGGAGTAACATGATATGGAGACTGTGAAGGGCGTTTCATAAGGACCCGTGAGAGCTTGCTATTATTAACAGGCTCCTCGTGCAAAAGGTGGGCTTAGGTTCAGAACTCATGATCTCATCCTACATGCCACCCGTCGACCCCGCTATGTGGTTCCCATCTATGGGTGAAATTCGAGGCCTGATCAGCAAGACGGTTTATCTTTCTATAAAGCCCAATTACCTTACGGAATCTTCCCTCGATTCTTCTGCTCGATGGAGCTAATTGTGGGGCTATACATTCGCTGTACGAGTGCTTAACTCCGATACCCAGTGGACCGACCAATAAACGGCCGGGTGTAAGCATGTTAAATAAACGTCAGGGTGCCCCAGGAACTAAACATATCAGTCTCATAAACATGACGCCGCAGACGAGTGTTTCGGATCCACTAAACCCAGGCTTGAAGCCCCAGCGAAAACCTCAGCAGTCGGCTGGCTATTTTTCCGATGACGACCTGACCGGGGTCAGTAATCCCGCTCTACGGCGAAGAGTCCAGAATCGCCTTCACCAGCGAGCATACCGTACGATCTCAAGGTCCCATAGCCCTTTTACCAATAATCACTAACTAATATCTGCAGGACTGCGCCAGCAAGCCCGTCGACAACATAGCCTCGAAGGAACACCGACAAGCAATGTACCTGCTGGCCAGCGCACCCGTCCCGCAGGAGCTTCTACCACAAAAGCACATATACAACATGACTCCATCACATGCAGACTCTCCACAGGCCAGCACAGTCAATGTACATTCGCCCCACCAAACGTCCACGAGCTCATGGCCCTGTTTGAGCAACGAATCATGACGAGCTACACCCAGGGCTCGCCTAACACAGACCTCCTCCTCAACCTAAGCCGACTAAACGTCCTACGCGCCGCTTACCAGAACGTACTCGCACTAGGCATGACAGTCGAATGGATGTGCAACGACACGACCGTCTCAATATTCAGCCAGCCCCGACCACACCTCCCTGAAGATAACATTCCGCAAAGCTTACGACCAACACCGCTGCAACGAGCAGTACCGCATCACCCATGGCTAGACATCTTCCCGATTCCGCAGATGCGGGACAATCTGATTCGCGCGGGCAACAGCTTAGACGATGATGAGCTGTGTCATGATCTTACGGCGTTCTGGGACACGCGCAGGAGTAATGCAACGATGCTTGTCTGGGGCACGCCCTGGGATCCGGGGAATTGGGAGATTACGGAGGAGTTTGCGAGGAAGTGGCGGGTGTTTCTTTATGGTTGTCCTGAGATTCTTGTCTCGACGAATAGCTGGAGGATTCGAAGGGGGGAGAAGCCGCTAGTTTGGAGGGAGGTCTTGCAAATTGACGAGGGCAGGAAAGTTTGATCATTTATTCTGATAATCCTGATGATGTGGTTGGAGGTGTTTCAATCCTCCTGTACAGTAGGATCCCAGGTGGAAGGTGCATATTCATCTGTATTCAGAGCTTTCATGTCGTCTTCATCCAACTCAAAATCAAACACGTCGACATTCTCTTGAATTCGCTCCGGAGTGGTAGACTTGGGCAATGGCACGAATCCCTAAGTGGAATGAATGGATAAGACGTTAGCAGATCCACTCCCATGTACAAAGATTCATACATCCGTACCTTTTGAAGACTCCAACGAATCAAAACTTGAGCCGGACTCTTATTATGCTTCTTGCTGATTCCCCGCAAAACAGGCTCATCCATTCGAGTGCCTCGCGCAAGAGGGGAATATGCCTCAATGACCACACCCCGTTGACGCAACCAATCTACCAGATCTGCGCGCCCCAGCCACGGATGGAGCTCATACTGGCCGACTTCGATTCTACTACCCTCCAGTACTGTTGATGTACTCTTCTAGCTCCTTGAGATGGTGAAGACCATAGTTGGACACGCCGATGGATCGAGCTTTGCCGGCTTTCTGGGCCTCTGCTAAAGCCCGCCAGGCACCCAGACGGCCTTCCTTGCCACCAAAGGGTGCATGGAGAAGAATCCTACTCATGTTGGTGTGTGAAGTAAGCTCAGAGGGAGAAGATATGTTACTTACAAGTCAAAGTAGTCGGTTTGTGCTTTCTTCAAACTGTCCTCGATTGACTGCTTTGCTGCTTCGTAGCTGGTTGCTTTCGGTGGGACCTTTGTTGTGAGAAAGACTTCGGATCGCTGCAGTTCGCACTTCTCAACGGCAGAAACACATTCCCTCTCATTTCTATACACTGCAGCCGAATCGATCTGAGATCTTTAGTTGGGACCATGACTAAACCAGGGATATTCTTACATGGCGATACCCGGCTTTTAGAGCCTTATTAGTGACCTCTTCAGCGATGTCACCTGGTCTGGGACTCGTTAGATTCATTTTAGATACCACAATATTCTCTGGCATACACTTGGTATAACTATACGATGTGTCAACCCTCTTGTCTGTAGGAGAGATAACATTCTTTGCGACTTACTCCATATCCCAGAACTGGGATATCATATCCCGAAAGGATAGGTTGAGTAGATGCGAGACTCAGCCTCTGCGCCATTCTTGAAGGAACCTTGATGATCTCGAAGCTGAGGATCTAATGTATGTCACGAGGAGTGGATGAGATGGTATCGCCGCTTTATACTGACTCTTGGCCCGACGTCGCAACAATTCTGTGACCGGCGACGACAGTTCCAGTCAGAATAATATTCCACTGTGACCTTGACTCCTTCACCTGGTCGACGGACTTTCTTGTAAACTCCGTGTGATGAGTGACTGGCGGGGTAATTCAGTATTATCAAGCTCAGCGGATCCTTGGGCCCACTTGCAACACTAATTTAAGCTGCTTACAACTTGGATCTCATTGGAGGAAGCTGTAGTGTGGTTACCACTCCAATGTCCTTGGGGTATAAATCATCGGAGGTTGTCGTTTCATAAGGCCATTCTCTCGCCGTCTTTCATCTGCATACAGAACTATCGCAATGTCCTTACAAAAAGCAATCGTGGTCGTTTCACCCAAGCACGCACAAGTCGTGAGCGACCGGCCCATCCCAACCCTGCGCGATGACTCCATCCTCGTCAAAAATGTCAGCGTTGCCTTGAATCCCACCGACTGGAAGCACATCGACTCCCTAGCGCCCCCTGGTGTCCTCGTGGGCTGCGACTACGCGGGGATCGTGGAAGCCGTCGGCAGTGCGGTCAAGAAACCGTTCCAGAAAGGCGACCGGATCTGCGGCTTCGTCCACGGGTCCAATGCCGTCCAGCCGGAAGATGGAGCGTTCGCCGAGTATATCGTCGCCAAAGGCGATCTTCAATACAAGATCCCGGAGAACATGAGCTTCCAAGACGCAGCGACCTTGGGATTGGGCGTGACGACCGCCGCTTTGGGTCTGTATCAAAGCCTCCGTCTCGCCCTTCCTACGTCGCCGATTCAGGAGAAAACGCCGGTGCTGATCTATGGAGGGTCGACGGCTACTGGGACGTTGGCTATTCAGTTCGCGAAGCTGTCCGGATACGAGGTCTTGACTGTCTGCTCCCCTCGCCATTTTGACCGGGTGAAAGAGCTCGGCGCCGATGTCGCTTTCGACTACAATGATCCTGATTCGGCGAGCACGATAAGAGAACAGACGAACGACGGTCTGAATCTAGCTTTTGACACCGTCTCGGTGGAGAGCAGTGCCAAGTTCTGTGATCGTGCGCTTTCCTCCCAGGGTGGGGATTACTCTGCCCTGCTGCCGATCAAGATTGAGCGGGAAAATGTTCGAGGCCGGGCTACGATGGCGTATACCGCGTTTGGGGAGGGGTTTACCTTTGGGCCGCAGGACATACTGCTAAGCCGGAGGACCTGGCACTTGACGAGTTCTGTGATATTTTCGAGGGGTTGCTCGCGAAGGGATGATCAAGGTACATCCTCCGCGGGTGGAGAGCGGCGGATTGGCTGGGATTCTGGACGGGCTTGATCAGTTGAGGGAGGGTAGAATCAGTGGGGAAACTTGTGTATAACATCGGCGATACGCCTTAGTCTAGGTCAATCCTGAGGTCTCTGCTTCTATACTCACCTGAGGTAACCTACGATATTGTCCCTGTGCAACCAATAGGATGCCGAGAGAAGAAAAGATCCCGCTAACCTAAAACAGCAGGATTCGACCATCTTCCAGGAACCAAAAAAGAACCACAAGAACCACAACACAACACAGCACAACAATCACAATTAGAGAACATTTCACGTGTTGATGCTGGGATATACTATCTGACAATTACGTCTACCAACCTTCGGCTCAAAGGACATTCACACAAAGTACTGCATACTACTGACCACCACTATGCCCCAGGTGGGTAATATAGAATGAGGCTCTCCCCGATGCACTGGGGAGACCGCCGGTGGAAGTCTCCGAGAGGACGAGTCCGAAGTGGGCTGATCGACTCTCGACCGAGGAGGGATTTGAAGGGGTTTGCATATATCCACAATATTATTACCTAGGTAGTATTGGGATGTGCCTGAGGGTATGGGGAAGTCACGTGCTGGCGATAAGATAAGGCAGGCTGCGCCGCAACCAACGGCGGGCATCGGAGGTGGCCGAAGCTCTCATCAGCCCATCCGATCGCTGAGCTCCCTGCGTGACCTTTAAAAGCTGCGGATGTTCCTGGCGAGCGATTGTTGGATCCTTCTTTTCACTGCTAATCCTCCCTCCCAATCCACTCCCTCCTTACTCCCCCACACACCATGTCTCACGTTGCTGCTGCCCGCTACGGCAAGGACAATGTCCGCGTCTACAAGGTCCACAAGGACCCCAAGACCGGTGTCCAGACCGTTGTCGAGATGACCGTCTGCGTGCTGTTGGAGGGTGACATTGAGACCTCGTAAGTCTCTCTTCCCCGGGTTGACTCCCCGGGACTGTTTGACTTCCCGCAGCGACTATGTACTGACTGACCCCCATAGCTACACCAAGGCCGATAACAGCGTCGTGGTCGCCACCGACTCCATCAAGAACACCATCTACATCCTCGCCAAGCAGAACCCGGTGACTCCCCCGAGCTCTTCGGCACCATCCTGGGCGACCACTTCATCAAGAAGTATGCGCACATCCACGCCGCGCACGTGAACATCATCACCCACCGGTGGAGCCGCCTCACCATCGACGGCAAGCCGCACCCGCACTCCTTCTACCGCGACAGCGAGGAGAAGCGCACCGTGCAGGTCGACTTTGTCGAGGGCCAGGGCGCCGACATCCGCTCCTCGCTCAACAACCTGACCGTGCTGAAGAGCACCAACTCCCAGTTCTGGGGCTTCGTCCGCGACGAGTACACCACCCTGCCCGAGACGTGGGACCGCATCCTCAGCACGGATGTCGATGCCGCCTGGCAGTGGAAGCGCTTCAGCGGGCTCGACGAGGTCCGCGCCAACATCCCCAAGTTCGATGCGACTTGGTCGGCGGCCCGCGAGATCACCCTCAAGACCTTTGCCGAGGATAACAGCGCCAGTGTCCAGAACACGATGTACAAGATGGCCGAGCAGATTCTGGCTCGTCAGCCTGGTCGAGACGGTGGACTACTCTCTGCCGAACAAGCACTACTTTGAGATCAGTACGTTCATCCCATCGCTTCTGTCGCTTCTGCCACGGCAAAACGTGAGCCCAGGCTAACTAGACCAGACCTCGAATGGCACAAGGGCCTCAAGAACACCGGCAAGGACGCCGAGGTGTTCGCCCCTCAGACGAATCCCAACGGTCTGATCAAGTGCACTGTGGGCCGCACGTCCAAGCCAAGCTGTAAATGTGACGTTCTTTTTGGAGTTAGGCATACCTTTACCACTGTATATAGTCATGTCCGGTACAAGCATATACTTTCGTTCACCTTCATACTTTTCTGTAGCCAAATCGATCAGTAAACGTATATAGCGCAGATCACCTGTTAAGGTAGATGTGAACGTAGGAGACCAGACCGTAAGACAGCTACGGTGTACGATTACTTAATCTCAAGATCGAAAGAATGAGAAGCACAATGTAATGTAAATATCATACAGGAAAACTCCCACCCATGCGCTAGGATCATAAGAAACGAACAAGAAGAGGTATAGATACAAGTGTAGGTACAGGTGCGGGCACCCCTCCGAGAAAAGAGCCCATCAGTCAGTCTATGCAGACGCAGAAGACTTGGCCTCCTGGAACGCCTGCTGAACCTCCGGCATACCCGCGATCACCGACTTGTTGCCGAACTTGATGATGTTCTCCTTGTACGGATGGGCGACGCCTTCAAAAGCTGTATCTCGTTAGCATTCATTCGTTCATTCATGACCCAACACCCTGTCTCCTCCTATCCACCGCAAAGAGCACTTCAAGCAGAACCTCGACTCAAAGCAGCACGCAAAGCATCGACAAAGATAGGAAGATAGGACATTACTCTTCAACCTCGCCAACCGCTTATCCCGCAGCCGATTCTTCGGCAACATCCCCCTAACTGCCCGTCGCAGCACCTCCCCCCACCCCATTTCTCAAACATCTTGTCCATCGTCATGCTGCGCAGACTGCCGGGGCGGGTGGTGTGCGTGTAGTACTTCTTCTGCATGCGCTTCTTGCCGGTCGTACGGAGGTCGTGGCAGCCCACCGCGACGACATAATCGCCGCAGTCCGTGGACGGGTCATAGATGGGTTTCTGCTTGCCCATGAGCGTGAGGGCAATGGACGAGGCGAGCCGGCCAGACTGCGCGGGTCGGAGCCGACGTCCACGCAGTGCCAGGCGCGGGAGTAGGCGAGGCGGGTCTACCAGTTATTAGACGGTCAATTGAGAGGAAAGGGGGTAGGAGTAAAGGGGAGGTACCTTTCCGACTGTTTGCGACATGGTGGTGGTGACCGTACCTCGACCAAGTGATTGACTGAAGATAGAGACCACAGACAACAATTCGAAGTTGACGCCAAGCCCGGCGGCTCGGCGAGATCCTCCGGATGACTAAGAGCAACCCAAAGGGGAGAGGCAGTACACGTGACTGAAACTACCCTACTTCCCCTTCCGGCTAAGCGCCCCGGACTAAGCGAAGGCACCCGCCGACCGCACGGAAACGCCAACGCCGTGGTCGACCTCCTCTGCCTGCCTTGAATACTCGCTGAGACGACGACAACTCCCACCACCCACACCGACACCGATCAGGGCCATACGATCCATCATGGCTTCCGTCCCGAGTGTGCAATGCTTCGGCAAGAAGAAGACGGGTGAGTCTCTCCCCTGTGGTTTTTTTTTATCGGCGATGGAGAATATTGAAGATATGTGGAAAAATTTATACTGACGTTCTGTGTTTAGCCACCGCTGTCGCCCACTGCAAGGTATGAGATATTGGCTTTTCTAGCTGCTCCTATGACATTTCCTTTGCTCGTTTCGCTTCGGTTCTTCGATTGGGGGGGTTCAATTCGAGGACGCCGATCCGATTTAAATACATACATCTACGAAAGATTGGATACGACAGGATAAGCAAGAGACGGAGACACATAAGACCAGACGAACGAATGGATCATTGTGGACGAAAGAAGGACGCCAGAACCCCCGCTTCGACTACAATCCCTGCACATACACATACATAAACACACATCGAAAGAACAGAACACATACTGAGAATTCTACAGCAAGGCAAGGGTCTCATCAAGGTCAACGGCCAGCCCCTCTCTCTGGTCCAGCCTGAGATTCTCCGCTTCAAGGTACGCCTCAAATCCAACCAACCCCGACACAAAACACAAGCAACAAATCTAACAGAAACAAAGGTCTACGAGCCCCTCCTCATCGTCGGTGCCGACAAGTTCGCCGGTGTCGATATCCGCGTCCGCGTCTCCGGTGGTGGTCACACCTCCCAGGTCTACGCCATCCGCCAGGCCATCGCCAAGTCCCTCGTCGCCTACTACCAGAAGTACGTCGATGAGCACTCCAAGAACAGCTCAAGCAGGCTCTCGTCCAGTACGACCGCACATCCTCGTCGCCGACAACCGCCGCACGGAGCCCAAGAAGTTCGGTGGTCGCGGTGCCGCGCCCGTTACCAGAAGTCTTACCGTTAAACGGGCTATCCCGGGAAAACAAAACGCTTTCTCTCGCATGCTTGCATTTCTTGTCTCTGGTTTGGTCTCGTCTCGATTCGTCTGCTCGCTGTAAGATGCGGTGGATGGTACCCAGCGGGACAAGATCATAACGGACAAGGCGGAGAAATAAAAAACGGGGGCATTCGCAGGATGGTGTCTGTCAGGTTGTGTGTACTGGGGAGGAGATCGGAGCGCTCCCTAGGACAATCGGTTATGGTTCGGATCTGGTTGTCGCTGGGGTGGACATGTTTTATGATGTGATACTACTGGCCCGGTCGAGGTTGGTTCTAGTGTAGGCCAGGTATCTCAAATATCACCCATTTTTTTCCTGTTCAAGAAAAAAAGGTGCCATCTGACGGTGTTATCCTGCGTGTCCTGGGTTTCTTAGTTTAACGGTTTGATCACTGGAATACAATGTTTGATGCCATGTGATATCTGGTTCCTTCAATGTTTGTAGCGTAGGCCCTTCCATATATGTCTACGAACATGTGCGTGCGACAGTCGAGGTTCGTGTTCATTATGCTAGTAAATTGTATTGGGCCAGATTGAAGTACCAGACCCCTATCTCCTTGAGCTACACCATCCGTAGACCCCTAAACCCATAAGATATCAACGAATATGAAAAGCAATACACGCAAGACCCATCCGAACTTGATCAACCGATCACTGCAAGCAACCTAAGCTGAAACGCTATTTTCCGTCCAATATGCTGCTGTGTTGAGAGGGAGACCCTTCATCTCATCATCGTCAGGATCACTGCCATCATCCTCAGCCCCATCTAAAGACAGCAGCTGGAACCGATTGGGAATGGCAGACGGTTTCGTCGAAGGTGCCTGTGGGATTTTTCTCAACCCAATGGGCCCTTTGGTCGTCAGAGGCGCAGCACATTCGTCGGGATAGAAGGCGATTTTCATGCCCTTGTATGTCAGCCGCGACATTACAGGAGCGGGCAAACAATGCGTTGTGGACGGAGTTTGTGGAGATGTAGGCATTTCCATCTTTGAAGCTGACCGTGACAACAATTAGATTGTGGATGTGATCCAGGTCGTTGCGGACCATCGGTTCCGTGATATTTGGATTGGCATTGTAGATTACCAGGTTTCGCGATGCGCCGTTGTCAATCTTGCTTCGAACATACGGAGGCAGATAGAACTGGCGGTCATTCCACGCTACCTCGACCTGCATCGAGTTAGCTTCGTATATGATCAATGACTCCCGCATCACGTACACGTCTTCCAGCTATATAAAGACCGTGAGTCTTGGCATGCCTCAGAAATTCCTGAGCATCGGCTTCTTCAACGAAAGAGACATTGGCATTTCGTTCACGTGCACGAAGGTAGATATGGAGGAGAGGGCCGCCCTTCATCACTTGAACGATGTCGCGGTGAGTGACCCTGTCGGGCAGTCCACGGATGTGAATGGTCCGACGAACCGTGGGGGGACTGTAGGACTCGGTGGTGCTTTGGAGGATTCATCATAGTCGTCTCGTTCATCGCTATGTTGGGACGCTAATAGGACTTCATCGTCGTCCTCATCGTCGTCATCTTCGTCATCATATTTTCTGGCCAGCTTGTAATTTCCATGACCGTTGCCATAATGTCTGTCGACACAAGAGACAAGCTCTGCGCGAGGCCCGGTAGATCTACCAGCCTCACGGGTGAGCTCCGATGGCGACGAGATCAATACCTGGAGACGTCAGCAACGCGACTTGCCAGAAACCAGGTAAATGTTCTGCTCTGACATTAAGGGTTTCTTGCGATAAACCTCCATTCAAAAGAGACTCTTTCAGTTTCTCTGAATGCTGGGGTTAGACACGGGCCAAGTCCATACCCGAATCGGGCAAGTAGATGTGATCCAGTGGACAGGTCACATACTATAAATGATCCGCATCCTGGAGCTAAAGGGGTAAAATTTGGTCAGCTCGTCTAGGCGTCTGGGTTGTACTTGAGGCACTACCAGTTGTTTGTATTCTGAATTCGAGATGGTCACGGAGTGTGTCTGTTTTGACGCATCCTAAGCCATGAGTACGGTCTGTGGAGACCTGTGGTTTGGTGGAGACCTACCGCTCCGGCCCTATAGCATAGCAGCGGTTAGCAATGGGTTCTGTGGGCCTCCTGAGTGACGTGTGAAGCAAATGAAGGACAGAGAAAGGTGAGAGATAAGGGTCGGGGTAGATGATAAGATGTGATAAGGGATGAGAGTAAACGGGAACTCACTTCTGAAGAAGATACTCCAGATGGCGTTTTTCCACAGTGATAAAGGAAGACATTGTATGGGTCAGACTGAAGTCTGAGGAGCAAGAAGAGTGAAAAGTGACCCTGGGTGAGGGTGAGGGTTGATAGATAGAGGCGATAGATCGGCGGGACGGTGAGGACGAACTAGAGACGCAGGGCGGTTAAATACGCCGAAAGTAGAAAAAAAGAAAGGGAAAAGTCAAAGTCAAAAAAAGAAACGCAGAGATCTGCGGCCAGAAGAGGGAAAGAAGGCGAAGTCGGATGGAAATAAGGGGACAAAGAAGGAGCAGCATGAATGGGAGAGAGAGAACAGCAGAAAGCCGATGAGGGACGATGAATGATCAATACTGCACGAGGAAGGCGCCATTCCCTCTCCTCCTTCCTCTTCCACCACTCCCCATCTCCCTCTCCCTCTATCTCTCCCTCTCACGTTACACTTCCTCTGCTCTTCTCTCTCTCTACTCCCTCCGTACACTCTTCCCTCCGGCCACCACTCGCGCCGCTTCCTTGCTCATGATCAGCGGCGCAGTCGCCCAACAGCACCCCCGGCGCCTGTGTGACCAACAGCTCGACCGCTGCATGGCGCCCGACAAGTCACAGATCAGACCCAATGGTGTCGCTGGCTCTCGCTTCCCCCAATGACGCTCTCCGCAGAGTATACATCGTATGTACCGTCGGGAACCATCCTCTGGCACAGGCGGAATGGGCGATACCCCGACGCAAGGCGTTTCCATACTTCGCTCCCGGGCATGCACATTGCGTTTGCGCGGCCCCTTTCTCGCTCCCCCTCTGCCTCCTTCAGACACGACAGACCGATGACGGGGCCATGACGATGATCCTACCCCTTCTAACGAGATATCTACAGGATGCGGCGGCTACCGGCCAACAACGGCTCCGTGCAGGAACAGGTGTTCAACCTGTCGCAGGGTCTCCCGTCTAAATGTCCGATCCTACCACAAAAGAAGAAGAAAAAAGCGTCCCACTTGGAATTTCTCAACATGCAACTGCGCAAACATACCGTTCTGAAACCTTCTACGTGGACGCAGATCGATGCACCTGGTGCATCCAATGCCCCGTAACCTTTGGTTGTTGAAAAACAGCGGCAAGAAAAGGAATAATTAAGCATCCGCATTCCAAGGGAATGCCGGTCGTCCACTCCTACACGCAACAATCACGGCGGATGTCGTACTTATTGACCGCCTTATGTGAAGCCCCAAACCCTGTTTTATTGGAGAGCATGGTATCCACCCCAGTAAGGAAGCAGCCTGGGTCATCGACTGACTGTTCAGCCCGAGTGGTGCGTTAAACCGAGTGTTATCGGTAATTAATAGTTTGCATGTGTCTGACCTGGTGTCGGGTCAAATGGTCGTGACATTCGATCAATGTCCAAAACCTGGATCAAAATGGGCGGGAAGTATCTATCCGGGCTCTCGGTTTGCTCCCTCAGCCTCATCTGGAGGATCAGCCGGTGCTGGTCCTGGTCGTTCCGTTGCAGCGCGTTGCTGCTCGTCGATTCGTTCTCGTTGTCTCGTGCGCCAAATGTGCATGGCATTGGTGGCTACCTGCGCCACAAAGATGGCTAGAAAGATGGTCACGATGGCGATCTGGGGGATGTTTGTCGGGAGTCTTCAGGCGGGAAGTGTGCCTGGCGGGTACCGGTCGTAAAGGCTCTGTTGGAACCCCCGAAAGACACCGAAACCGACATGGAAAATGGCGTAAACGTAGTGAAGACGTTTGATCCCAATGGGAGTGATGGGGCACCCCCAAAGATCAGCGGAACGATGCCAAAGAAGAGGAGAGGGACGGCTAGTCACAAGACAGAAACTATGGATGGGCGTGAACGATCCGGCCTGCGGGAACATAGTGAGCACTGCCGTAGGATCATGGACTTTATAATCCGGACCAAGGAATCAAGGATCAAGATACATACCACTGACGAGATTCCAGCTTCTGCACCCAGCGCGCCGTAACCTTCAACCTCTCCCGGACGCTCGTAGCCGACAGCAGAGAATACCTCTCCTCTTCCCAGACGGGTAAGATACTAGCGAACCACCATGGAAACAGAGCCGGATCAGTCGGCGCATCACCGTACGCCAACAACGCCCGGGGCCGAAGCCAAGCAACCCCTTGTCCATGCTGTCTGCGCACAAAAGCCAGCGACAACTGGAACAAAATCCTGCGTCGACATACTTCCTAGGGGTTTCTCCGTGCTCGTCGCAGCTGACGGAGAGGAAGAGTCAACGCTCGCCGTAGTTTCCAAAGCCTCACGGGTTTCCTCCTCCGTAATCGAGATATCATCCACCCTCTGCACCCTCCCAACATGATACCCATCCACAAGCTGGGAACTCATGACCTTGAAGCGCGACGTCCCCGTCGCAACGACCAGACTCCTCCCATCAGGCAGCAACTCATACCGATCAACCACCAGCACCGTCCCATACTGCATAAACTGGGACCGGCCCAGCTCTCCTTGTAACCGACCCGCACGGTTATACATAACCATACCGAACTTGCGACCTCGGCTCTGCATCACCCGTCTGATCATGAGGCGGTAGCGCGGCTCGAAGATATGCAGGAAGGTCGGCATCGTGGGGAGGGAGAGGGAGCTCACAAAGAGAGGCAGGGTTTTTTCATTGGGGTTGGTACCTTCCAGCGCGGAAGATTCTCTTCGTGAGGCGAGCTCCTCCGGGAAGAGAGTTTCCATGAGAGTAGCGATGCGTTTGTTCGTGGGCTCGGATTGGACGGTCGTCGACATGTTGTGTTTGCGACGGCAGACGGACACAGATCGGAGTGGCCCAGGACCATGGACACGCAGCCGTGGCAGAAGGTGTGCCCGCAGCAGGTGGTTAATGGGTCCAGGATGAGAGAGTAGCAGACGTGGCAGTCTAGTTCGGTGCGGAGTGTCTCTCGGAGTCGGTCCAGCGATGCATCACTGTTTGAGAATGTAGTGGGAGAGCCAGTATACTTATACTCGACCTCGGTAGCATCATACCCAAACCCACCCTCCTTCATAAGCGCATACAGACCTTCCAGCAGCCCGGGGCCCTTCAACTCGGTACTCCTGACCTCCCCATGCCCATGCGCATAATCTCTCCAGGGAGACCGTCACCCCGGACCCAGACCTGGACCGGGACACCGACACCGGAGTAGAACTAGGGGTAGAGGGAGAAGGTGAGGGAGACAGAGAAAGGACCTGCTCAACAACCTCCCCAACCCGTCAGCATAACACATCCCCACAATCACCAAGACAATGCTCCGCCAGACACGAAGAACAGGTGAAACCCTGCTTCCGCTCCTCGAGATCCGGGTACGTGATGCCGCGTCGGCGATGTAACGGGGGCAAACATTCGCGACAGAGGGTGTTTCCGCAGGGCAGACGGAGGGGGTTGCGCAGGGGCTGGGAGCAGCGCGCGCATTGAATGAGGCGGAGGATTGTGTGTGCGGATGGGCGGTTTAGCAGGGAGGTTCTGTTGGGGTTGATGTCATGGTCGTGGTCATTGTTATTGTCGTCGTAGTTGTTGGGGGTGGCGATGGAGATCGGGGAGGGCGAGGCGATTGCAGACGGGGTGGGAGTCGGGCTTGATCGGAGAGAATCTATCTCGTTGTCGGTGGAGTTGGTGTCGAGGGGATTGGGATTGTTGGTGAGGGGAGACTCGTCTCCGTCGCGGAGAGGGTGCGGAGACGGCGTCGCATTCTCCATGAGGGACGGGAGTGGGGGAGCCGGGACCGGAGGTGGCGGATGGAATGTTGGTTGTTTGTAGTGTAGTGTATGGGGAGGTTCGTGGAGAGAGAGTATTCTCACGGTCAGAGAGCCATGGACTAGTAGAGAATCAGTCGAACTATCGAGTTAGTTGGCAGAGTAAAGGAGACAGAAGGGAGCGAGGGGAGAGGAGAGAAGAGGTGACGTTGGTTGTAGAGATGGACTTGTTGGTGTTGGGCTTAGTTCTCTCGACCGTCTTCTTGGCTTCTTGGTCCATGCCGAGGTACACCCAACATTCAACCAACATTCATTCGGACCGGTTACACAACAACCGCCATGGCGTATTCCACCGTACCTTAATCCAATTCCCTTTATGCAAAATAAGGCTCACATGCAGAACCAAGCTACAACCAAGAACAAGCATCACCAATTCATAGAATTTGTATGGTATATACACGGATCTCACCAGGGACGGGAAACGACGATCGCCGAAAGAACCAACACCACTGAACCAACCGGTAGATAAAGGAAGATGGTGGGTCAGATCAGGCTGCCACTGCAAGCAAAGAAGGCTAGGCTCAACGCGACATGCTAACATCCAGGTTTCATTCGTTGCTCGTGACCAAAGCCGCCAACGCCACGCATAGAAGAATCAATCAATCAAAATCACCGCACACGACAAAGCATCAAGGAAGAGAGATAGGAGATAAAGGAAGAGAGAACAATCCATCGGCTGCCGTGTATAGAACGCATGATCCGTGCCATCGCGCTGCCGGGTATAACAAATATCTTGAAACAAAGGACAAAGGGGTAGATAGATAGGAGAGGCAAGAGACGGATCAGCCGAGGCCTGCGAGGACGTCGCCTCGGAATCCGACTCCGACTCATCGTCCAACACGATACGTCGCATGACGCTCTTATCAAACAAATCAAGAGCGAAGCGTCGGGCCGGGAGTCGGAAATGATGGCTCTCAAGAATGCTGAGCGTCTTGCGGAAGAGATGGGGCTGGTGGAAATACTCGGGTTGCTTGCTCTTGATACTTAGTTCCATCGTATCAGCATTCGTTAACAAGATTTGTGGCATTTCTGTTGAAGGCCTACCTGTGAAGGTCCGCCGCAGCACGTTTCGACAGGACCGTGTTGCCCATATCGACGATCAGCTTGAGGATCTTCTGGTTCGTCGGGTCTGCATCCGAAATGGCTTCCTTGAACTTCTCCTGAGACGTGCGCTTCGACTCGGGGTTTCTGGTGTGAGTCGGGAATTGGACCTATATCGCAATCAGCAGCTGCGCCTGTCAGATAATCTCCTAAACATACCAGGAACAGCTTGTTAAAGTCAGTAGGAAGACTCAGCCCCAGCGAGTTACCTTCCTGATCAACCGCCGAATCCCATCCAAAGTCCCTCAGAAGCTTCAACCCCTGCCGACTGCGTGAAATCAACCCAAGGACAAAGAACGCCGTGCCTCGCATCGTCAACACGCCCGCACTTTCGGCAATCTTCACAATGCGCTCGACAATGTCGTCTTCCAGGAAGGGCGCGCCCAGCTCCATCGACCCAACATTGCCCACAGCCCACAGAGAGCCCTTCACCTTGAGGAGTGTCTCCGTGTCTTCCTCGTCGAGACGGAAATCGCGGATTGTCCAGGCAAACTCGTTGAAATGGCCTGATTGTTCCAAGAGCTTACATCCCTCCGCCGTCCGAGCCAGTTCCCGGTAGAAGTGAGGCGGCACCAGCCCGATGTCTTGCATATCCACGATATCTTCAGGAACCAAACTGCCCGTCGGGGTTGGTCTACGTATGCGCGCGAGAGTGCTGCCTCGACGAGACCCACGTATGCGTCGTTTCGACCGAGGAACCAGTCATCCATCTCCTGCGTGATGTAGTCTAGTCCGTCCAGATAATGGTAGCCGACCGAGGTTGACAAGAATCGCAGGAGTAGTGGTGCTCCGATTTCGCCAAGATGGTCCATAGACGGCCGACATTTCACCACAAACTCGAGATAGTCACGGTTATTGCATGCTTCCTCCAAGATCTTCACTGCGACCTGGCAGACGGAGACGTCGGGGTCATATAACTGGGTCACAAGGAACTTGACGACCCAGTCGGCATTGCCAATAGCCATCTGCGGAGAAAGAGGGACATTCCCGACTGCGTACTTCCGCAGCAACTTGGTCGAAAAGATACGAATCTCCTTTGAGCCGGTAGTGAGAGCTTTAGATAGCATGACTCTTAAATGGCTTTCCTGCGTGTAATCCAGGTTGCCCAAAAGCGTCTGGATCAGATCATCCCGATCTCGAAGCTCGATAATATGATAGAACATATTGAGCATATGCCATCGCTCCATCATGGCAAGTCCGTTGGAGTCACCACTTAACGTGCCCAGCATGGCAAAGTATCCCCCGCTCAATGTGTTTGTCATTTGCTCCCGGGAGAATAGAGGTGACGACGAGGTCAGCCCACTCATGCGGTCAACTTGGGCAAGACATTCAGCGACCTGTCTCAGGAATTTGTTTTCTGCGAGATACTTCGTCCCCTCTGGGACCTGCACCAGGGTGCGCATCAACGCACAGCCAGTTCGAACATAGCGCTGATTCGGTTTGGTGTTCGGGAGCATAGAGAATCTATACTTGAAGGGTCGGTAGAAGCCATGAGACGTTTCATGAACTTCGAGCCCTTGATGGCCTCGTCCAGTCGCTTGGGATTGGTCAGTGGACCCTCAACAATACGATGGATCAGGTCCCATTTCCACTTGAGGTAGTTGACGGTGTTCAACACGTTGGTCTCCAAGATAGCATTGCGGAACTGCGTCTCGTCCATTGCGGGACTAAGTTTGTCTTTGGCCTGGTCACCGGTTAATAGGGAAGCGGAGATATCGACATCCACACTATATCGCCCCGCGTTCGTCGACACGTTCCCTATCGAGCGCGCCAGGGTTCTATTGATGCTCTCGATCTGATATATGGTGGATGTAGAAACATCGTGGTTCTCAACATCAAACTGGATCGCCGATGGCAACAAGTGCGGAAGGACCTGGAGCTTCGCGCTGATGTTCTGCGGTAAAGAGTGATGGGCTAATTTCAAGACTTCCGTCAACAGCAACGTCGCCTTGCGTCGGAGTGAGAGGTCCGTTTCGTCCTCGATGAGGTCGCAGAGGGATTTTGACAGACCGGCGTCTACCAATGTAGCGAGAACTAGGGTTGAGAAATGCGCAGTGAGATCGAACTTGTTGCTGTTGCCTCCGTAGAATCCCCAGAACTGCTTGGTATCCGACTCGGACCGGAGATTGGCCACTCGCCCGTACGTTCGCAGCCGTCGACCGGCGAGGAATGAGGATGACCACGACGGCGGTTTTATCCGCAGAGCATCGAACAGGAGCTCCATGATGAGATCTCTTGCCTGAGGGTCGGGGTAATGTAACGAGTCTAGGAGAGATTGGAGGGGCTTGCCGCCATTGCGTGCGAGAACCACCAGCCCAGGCCACGTTTTGAGCATTGCAGAGATAGCCTTGGTGAGGATTTTAAACCGTCCATTGCGAACATTGTCGGACAGGGAGTCCGTGAATGGGGCAAGGACAGCTTCCAGCTCAGTTCCCCCACGCAGATGCTTTCGGCTATGTGGCGTATCAAGGACGTGCAAGAAACTCGCGATGAGACTTTCTGAAGCACCAAAGGTGCCTTCTGACAGGGCATCGTACAACGTGGCAAACCCACCAGCGTAACCAATCAATTCCGGGTCTTTGACCAGAATTTCCGCAAGAGTCATGAGTGAAATGTTTCGAAGACGGTCCTCGTAATGCTCTGCCACGGAGACAATCGTGCGCACCACGGCTCGGGATATCTCATGGACTCCATCCTTCACATCTAAGAATGCCCGAACAAACTTCAACGCCTGCTCCCGCTCGAGACTCGCCTTACTCTCCTTCACGAGGGACAGAATCACAAGCTCATCGGTATGTAGTGACCGAATCATCTGAAGCGACTTGCGATCCGCAATGGCATACCGCGTCAGGCGATACCCCGCGGACACCACCTCTTTGCTATCACTCAGCAGCATGACCTGCACGCGCAGGCCAAACACCTGCCAGGCAAGATCATACTTCAACGTAGGATGCCGCTTGAACAGCTCGACCAGACTATTCGCCCGCTCGACATAATAATCCGGCGACATGCCTTCAATCTCCAGCGCCTGCAACGTCTCCGACAGCACAAACGTCGGCGACTCCATCTCAGCCTCCGCATTCTCCGGCTCACCATCCTCGAACTCAGTATTGTTACGCGACGGCGACCGCATCGAGCTGCCTTGGAAGAGACTCGACAGCCGACTCAACGGAGGGGGCGTCGATGGCGCCTGCGCACGTAGCAACTCCTCCTCCAGCTCGTGATGTAACTCGGCCAACTTGCGATTGGACGAGCTCAACTCGGACTCAACGCGCAGCCGTTGATCCTTGGTCTGCTTCGGATTCTTCGCCAGCAGCGCCTCCAGCATGTTCTCCGTGCCCGTCTTGATCTTCATCTCCTTGGCGATCTTATTCCGAATCGCGGCCTGACGCTCCTCCGTGCTCGACAACTCATCATACTCGACATTGCTGCTGCCCCTGCGACGGAACCCAGCATCCGGCCGGGGCGTCGTACTCCGCGAGGTCTTCATGCTCTTCAGCTCGGAGCTGAAGCTCCCCGGGCCGCCAGACCCAGACGACTGGGCCAGCGACCCCCCGCGAGGGCCGATGGTGGCACTATTCCCGGACTCGGAGCGCGCATTTCGGCTGTGTTTCGTGGATGCTGCGGCCGTCGTCGTCGCGGTGCCGGGCCAGCTCCCGTCCGCGGAGCCGTCATCTTGACTGGACAAGGACCGTCCGCCGTCGCCAGCAGCCGCGCGGTGCTGGATCGACGTCGCGGAGAACCCTGAGTTATATCCGGACGCCATAGATCGCCATCTAGCCGAAAGGAACGAGGGTTGTTGATTTCACCTATCGCGGATCGGAGGGGGCCGTGGTGATGATGGCGGGCGGCATTGAGGTGCGCAGCAGCGGGGGGGTCTGAAGGCTGACGATGACGGCGCTGGTGGTCTGGTCGGTCGCCGCTGGGATCGGAGGGAGAGCGCGTTGGAGTCGATCTGCGCTAGCGGAGGTTGCTCACAGACAACGTCAGAAGGGAGGGGGAAGGCGGAGAGAGCGAGAGGCTGTGCGGTGATGCGGTTCCCGGAGGTCGGGGAGGAGAGGTAAAGGAGGGAGGAGACCAGGAGTCACGCGCAACACAGAGGGGATCCGCAGAGGACGATTCAAGGTTCAAAGCCACGGGGAGGTTCACTGATGGGAGGAGAGAGAGTCTCCGAGCTGATCCCATCCACCGCTCTTGGTTTCAGGCTGGAGACCCGCTGACTAACCCGGTCTATCGATCGCCGACTGAGATCGACAGTCGCCCCGTCAGGACAGCATGGAAAGTGTGTAGATCATTTCATTGTTGGTATCCTGGGGTTGATATTGTATTGTTTGGTTGAGGGGTCGTGTTCCTCACGCGGAGGGTGACGGTGACGGAGGAGGCTGCATGGTGTACCCCTGAATATATATCCATCCACACTTCCATACCTGAGCACTATAGAGGCTCGCCCAACACCTGTCTTCTACTTGCACATTAACCCGGATATTTAGTCTACATATACACTGTATACTTTTGCACTTCGTTTCATCACTCTATCACCAAGAAAATGGCTAGTTCATAATCTTGACTCGCTGAGACTGCTATCGACCAAAACGCTGCCGCTCACAACTTCCACAATGATACAGGTATTATCAACAAAATTGTACAGGAGAAAGAAACATTCGTCACACCATAAGACCACGGGCAGACTAGCCTCCATGCAAAGGGAATATATCCAACACGTATACAACAAGGACTAATCAATATAGACAAGAAGGAAGCATATGCGTCGAAGAAACGGAATGAAACGAAATGAATATATAAGACAAGAGAATGAGAGGGAGAGAAAAGGACTCGCGTCTAACGCCGACCATGCAAAGCCAAGAGAAGCCCACCACAACGGTCATGGTAACCATGCTTTCTCCTTGGAAACATCCGTGGATTCAACCAGGGTGCTGTTACTTCGGTTGGAAGCGTCTTCCACGGATTTCTCCTGGAGAGGACCCTCGAGCTGGGCTCTTTTGGCCTCGCGTTTCGTTTTGGCGGTTCGCCACCAGATCACCCCGACATAGATGATGCCCACCCCGCCGCAGATACCGCCGTACGAGATCGGCGAGGCAGGAGGAATATCCGGGTTCATGGAAGCTGCGTAGTGGAATCCGATTCCACCGTTGATGATGCGATGGCGGTCAGAATCCGCCCCAGCCAGCGATGGACAAGGCCGTACGAGGACTTTAGTCCTCGTTTGAACCGGATATGCTGCATGATACCCAGGGCCGGTTGGATGAAACAACCCCGAACATCACCACGTAACCGATGATCGGATGGTAACCGGCGGTTTCGCGGATGTCGATGGCGACGGAGACACCAAGAGCGAATCCAGCCAAGGCCAGGAGGAGGGCGAAGCCCTGGAGCGGAGCATGGATCCACATGACGGTGTGGCGACCCGGGAAGAGGAAGAGGGTGAGGGCGAAGCCGGGAAAGAGGAGAACGAATGCGACGGAGGACATGACGCCATGTGCGATGCGTTTCCGGTGAAGAATGGTGTCGTTGATCTGTTGCTGCTTGGAGTGCAGGGTGTAGTCGGTGATTTTATGTGATGTGTCGAAGAAGGGGTTTGCGGAGTCGCCGCCGATTGCATGGCTGAGATCCAGGGTGAAGATCCCGTGGTAGTCGTGCTTGAAGATCGTTTCGTTGATGTCGGCGGAGACCAAGGGACCGCCCTTTGTGATGCCCCAAATCCAGGAGGAAGACTGCTTCTTGTCCATGATGCTCTTGCCGTTGAGGAGGGTCATGCAATTATCGCAACGGATGTTGGCGGTCATCAGTCCGTTCTGGACACCGGAGCCGGGGAGCAGATAAGCTTCGATGCTGGGAGTTGAAGAGAGGCTCGAAGGGGCCGATTGCCCTGGGGTGAGAGTGACGTTGCCACCGGGAGCGGAGTAGACGATGAACATGTTTCCAGCGGTCATTGAGTCTCCCTGGCCAACGCAATCCACTTCAAGTCATCGGGGGCTTCGAGCTGAAGGTAGATAGGGCCAGTTCCGCTGGAGTGTGTGAGCTCGGGGATGTTCACGCTGTAGGTCACGCCACTTCCGTGGGATGGAGAGTTGGTGACGATTTGGCCATATATAGAGGATGCTAAGGCAAGTTAGCACACGTCACGAGCTCTGTAACGACGGACATACCTAGCCCTAAGGCAGCCGTAAGAAAGAAAGGAAACCGCATGGTTTCAGCGGTGGGTTAGAGCCCCAGCCGGTGGGTTGAGCTGTCGGAGAAGCGAAGGAAGAATGATGATGGTATCTCAGAAGTGGCGAATGAGAGAATATCGAGCGCTCGATGAGGGTGAAAGCGAAAGAAGGAGGTCCAATAATACATTAACAAGGAGAATTGAATACTCATATATCCTGATATGGATAGAATAGGCGATGTAGAGGTTAGTGGAGAGAATGAAAGTATATCCCGGATATCACTAGATATACTCAGTTAGTTGGAGACCAGGCTATTGTCATACTGCGAGTACAGGGGATATATAGCAGATGCAGCCAATGTATAGGCTGGTGCAATCCACGACAAGACCAGCCGGCGGGATGTGGTGCGTTTCATGGCACCACCGCCATGGTACCGCCGAATTCCCGCGGAGGGGTTGATGCCCAGTACGACAGGGAAGATATGGAATTGAGAAGCATACCAATTGAATCCAATCGAAGTGAATGCTAGATGTTGGTAGCAGCTGACCGGAGCCCCATAGTATGTACGACCGATAAAGCCATCCGATGGATCTGCATGGCACGCTGGCAGCCCCCAACGAGGAGAGGAGTCGGACGAAGATCACTGGCGCATTCGGGGGGCACCACAGTTAAGCTACCGTGCGAATGGAGAGAGCCACCAGGAGGGTCAGGTGGATTGAGTTTGGAAGAGAAAACGGTCGAGAAGATCGGAGGAGGGTGGGCTGCGAGAAAAGGTGCTGTCCCCAGGCGACACGAACAATAACGAGCGGAATGATAGTCAGGGTAGACGATTAGTCCCACGAAAAAAGAGAAGATCGGCCAGGTGAATGGGTGGAGGAGCAGAGGTAGATATTATTCCACAGGGCCAGGGGGACGGCGAGTGTCCAGGATCACCCATGGCGAAAATCTTCGGACATTTTTTTCTTTTTATCTTTTCGCATTAAAGTTCCCCAGGTGCCAGACGAGAACCTGATCCGGATGGGCCACATGGTCTGTGCTACGAATTGCGCCCAGCAAAGCCCAGAAGCCAGTGGTGCTGGGCAGGCGATACTTCCGACGCCTCTCCGTGTTGCGGGAAAGGGGGCTACGTAGTGCTGTCGGGGAGGGCCGCCCATTGGGTGGCTGGAACGGTTCCTGTGGCTCTGGCAGAGTCCACGGGCGTAATACGTAGAATCGGAGAGTCTTTCGCCTCGTACTAGGTAGTAACCGAAAACGATAAAATACCAGGGAACTGTGCAAGCTGCAGGATCGGGAGACTAGCGTGGCCGGCCGCCATGCGGATTGCAGATTGGATGTATGGAACAATGGCGATGAGTCGGGCCTGACTAACCAAACTTAACTGTGGGCGGCCGCCAGCTGATTGGCTCGGAAGCCACGGGCAGAACGCATGGCAATTAAGTTCTCCACTATCTTCCTCTTACTTACGCGGGACCGAATGGGCCTCCCTAGGTCCTGGGTACCTACACCGTGGATTGCTCGCGGTCTCTGAGGGAAACGGCCGTGGTCGCGAGATCTCTGGAGGCAGATACTTCCCACGCGATTACGGCATGGGTACTACCGGCACACCGTACACATTGGGAATGCCACCCGTGGTCAACTCAACCCGCCGCCGAGGTGCAGGAACGAATGCGACGACCCCGACTAGGCTTTGCACTAGACTCGCGGGGTGGGGGTGGTGACTGGCCGACTCAGAACATCCGACGTCGCGACTGGAGGGCACGCGCCCTTCGTTAATGCTCCTGACGCCAATCGTGGACCCTTCATCATCTGCATGCCGTGTCCGTCTACCCACACATTGGACCACTGGGGGATGCAGGTGAGAGACTCGAGGGCAGAGACCACCATCGGATCTCGGGTCATGAGCCGTGTCGGTACCTAGTGACCTAGTGCTGGGTGTAGGCGTGGGAGCTTCCTACTCCGTACGTATTGTAGGCATTCGGTTTTTCCTCCGGGAGTGGGTTCCTGGCGGCGCCCAGCCAATGGCCTCACTGGGCCACGCGATTGTGGCGGTCCCTTCCATGGACAGCTCGGCGGTTGTGCTGAAAAATTTGCCAAGTGTCCACCCAGCGCCCTTGTTTTTTCTGTTGCCTTCTGCTGCTCCCAAACTTTAATTATGCTCGGTTAGAGCCTGCACTATCTTTTGAGTGCTTACTCGACATAAGTTGCAGCGCATTATAATGCATACTGCCGAGCTGCTGACCAGGAGGGATCGATCGGTTGGGAGCCAATCAGCCCGCGCCTCTCGCGGAGGCTTATCGAGGGAATCGACCTGCATTCCTCGTACACAGTTGGAGGTACCTACCTAGGTAGGTATTTGAGGGCCAACTCCCATTCCACAGGCTATTTCTTGCATTGCACCGGTCCAACGCGCCCAGAATCTCCAGCCAAGCAGCTCTCTCGGGCCTCAATTGCTCCTGAGCGATCGGGCCATGACTCGGCAAGGCAGGGAGAAATAAAGTCACGCACCTATTCTTAGCCAGCCGAAATTTCGCCACGGAAATAGTCCGCCATGTGAAGCCCCACTCGCCGACAACATCCAGAACATCGCGCTCGACGCTCTCCTCGCCAGCTGCAGTGCTGCGTAATCCCCTTCTTGGGAGTCGGATGATACTTTGGACCCTCGGGAGGAGCGACATAGTACGATGTCTGTACCGAACCAGGTCGGAGGACTACGACCGAATAGGTGAATCATCTTCTTGACTGCGCGCCCCAAGACCGCGCCCGGACCAATGATTGAGACGCCAATGCCCACCCTGGCCCTGTCAAACACCTCCCCTGGACGGATGTCTTAGATATTGACGCAGGTCCATATTACGAACCGGCCTCATCGCAACTGCGTCCAGCCCAGTCCACCGTTCGATGGCACCCGCGGCGCTAGAGCTGCAACCAAACCAAGGCTCCCCACCACCGCTGCTCGGGTTTGGGTTCCAGCACCGTCCTAGGGCACGACGTCAACACGCGCAGCGCGATCTCCGGAAGGACGGGAAGGCTCACATCCGTCTGAGTTGTCTTAGCCGCAGGCAAAGGGGCTAGTCTGGTGCCCTGGGACCCAAATCTCCGAAACACATGCATATGACATTTGGGGGATCTTTCCGGTGTACCTTGCCTAGTCCGTTGATCCTACGAGTACGTGTCCAATGTATGTCCAATGTACAGAGTGCTCGAGTCGGGATTCATCTCACCGCGTCGCCAACGATGACCAACGGCGTACTCCGTTTCTGGGAGACCGCTCATTTCTCCCCGCAGATCCAGGGATCGTTTCGCTGCGACCAGGACAAACCCCCGTGTCGGTTCGTGCTGGGCGGGCAGCTACAAGGACGATGCATGCCTGTTCAAGACCCCAGGCCGAGTACTAGTCGTAGGGGCAGTCGGTCTGTCGGAGCAGCGAGCGTATCCCATTCGAAGCCAACCTCCTCATGGCAGCAAGACCGACGCGCACAGTCCCAGTGCCTTGGGGAGATAACCGGTGCTAGTGGACTAGCGTTAATGTTGTTTTCTCGCTCCTCGTCGGAGGGTGCTGGCGTGAGACAGGAAAGCCATCCTGGCGTCGGAGGCGTACATAAGCGAACTGCAGCCATACCCGAAACAGAAAAAGCTCGAATGCCGCCAGTTCCAACGCAGTTCAGCTCCGGCCGGAAGCTTTTCCTCTGACCTCATCAGTCGCGACCTACTTGAATCCGTTCTTATGGCCCTGGATTTGGGGCGACGGCCGGCCAATGACCGATGCGGGCCTGACACCATTGCAGTTTTTTTTATCGATCGTTGTTGGTCCGCTTGCTGCCAGGCGGGACTAAGATACCCCGAGCTAGCGAGCTACCGGGCCAAGTTTCATATCGTACACGTCGAGAAATCCCTCCCTCCCAGCCAGCTGTCTTTTTCCGATCGTTTCGAACCGGCTCACGCGGTTTCAGATGCCAGGATCAGCCCGCGACTCCACCGTGTCCTCCCCATTGTCTTCTTTCGCGATAGCACAGGAGCTAGAGGGGATACCAAGGATTGAACATATTAAAAACCTGTCATTCTGAACCCATCGTTGCATGCAATCCATCGATGCCATTACCGTCGGTCTCTCTGTTCGTCATCCATCATCTCCTAGGAACTCCCACTGGTGGTCTTCTCCAGGATCGTCTTCATCATCTCGTTACCGAGCTTGGCGGCCTCAGGGAATCGAGGCGAGAAGTATTTCTGGATCCGCTCGAAGCGGTCCCGGTAGGACTCGAAGTCTCCAAACGAGACACAATCAGACCACGCCTACAGATCAAATTAAAACGCAATCAAATCCTGTTAGCGTTGCTCGTTTATCTCGGAGCCATGCGGCCGGCCCCGTGGCCGAGAGGGTGAGGTGGACCCATCTCATATAATCCAGCAGGAACGACTTACCCGAGCTGCGAACGTGAATTCTAAATCATCCGAGCGGAACGTCCGATCGTTGATGGCGGTCTCCAATGCCTCATCAAGCAGGTCCGGGTTGCGGAACAGATACTCTGTAACTCCGAGCCACAGACGGAATAACTAACAGGGTTTCGCGAGTTAGCACGGTGTCCACGTCTCCCTGGGCTGATGCTAAGCACGTTGCCGCAGCTGCATGCAGGACCAGGCCGGTCTTAGCCTGGTAGCAACGCAACAACGTCGCATCCATCAACCCGGACGACAAGCCTAAACACAGCTACTACTTACCGGAGTGGAGCAGATCATATGGTCGTAGGGGACGATTCCGAGCTTAGACCAGCAGTCCACAATCGCCAACAGACTGGGTGGCTGTTCGGAGGGGCCTCTCGCGCGGGCGATTCGACAGCGAGAACTGATCGAGCACTTCATCACGCAACAGCAACTCTTGTCCCTCGGTGCCGGCGCGGAACACCGAGGCGCCCGCCGCCTTGACCCGTCGCTTGAGCTCGTCCGGCGGCCCTCGATCATGAGCTTGTACAGCTCCGTCACCGACTCCGCGTACTGCCGGATCTGCTTCTTCGCGGCGGGGTTGAGGATGGCCAGCCCGGCGTACACGTGCCATTTGTTCGAGTAGATGCGCAGCGTGATGTTGATCTTGACGTTCTCGATGCCGCCAACCCAGCGGGAGAACTCCCAGGGGAATTGCTGGTTGGCGTGCCATGCGGTGCCCATGCTCAGGAAGGCGGCGTGTGTGACCGCCTGTGTATCGGCGGTGATGCGGTCATGAAGCTCTCGGTCAGGTAGACGTATTCGGAATTGAAGCAGGAGAGGACGTTCTCGACGAATCGTAGACTGGCGTCTGAGGCGCGGTGTTGGATGAGGACCTATGCATGAGTTTAGTCAGTTCCTGCTGTGTTCGTTTGTGTCTGTGTCTGCGTCGTGTTATTAGAGGTAAGCAGAGCGTCGTACCAGAGGCTGACCCTTGGGGTTGACTTTCGGTCCATGCAGCGAATGACAGGAGAGAATCTCTACATCCTGCGGGAGATGTTTTTCGAATGCAGACAGCTCGGGGGCTTTGCACGACGTTTGACCACCGACGATGGCACCGACCTTGGTTGCTGCAATCCCACGAGTCAGACGCGGCCAAAGACAAGGGACGGAGATGGCATTTTACATACACGGGCCGTACTCTGCCACTACCTTGTCAATGACGCCAGCCTCTACACTGTAAATAATGAAATCGCTAATCCTTGAAACCAGGTGTCCATTCGGGAATACGGTGACACCTTTCTATATACAATATGAGTTTAGGAACAGCATGCGAGCTGTGCGAGACAGTGACGTACTTGAGAATCGAATTCTTTCTTCAGGTTCTCATACATATCCGGCTTGTCACATGCATTTATCCTTTATCAGAATCCCCGTTAGTACGACTATGGAATTATCGAGCAACCATCCCTCTGGTAAATATAGACCTGATGCGAGAACTCGTTAGCATGAGGTCCCAACATGGCACATGTGATAGCAGAAAGTATCAAAGACGAAGATTTCAGACAAGAAAAATTAGGTAGCTGAGATGTTACATCATTGACGGCCCAGTCATCCACCATCATGCCAGAAAGGCGAGACGGGTAGACTTCCAGACCATGCTCGAGCCAAATGCACTCAAGTCATCATTATAAACGGGGGTGTGGGTGAAGCAGAGCAGAAAAGGTGGTGGGTGAAGCTTACCTATACAAACAAACAGCAGGGGAGGGCTGATATTACCTCCACCCTGCGTCACTCAATCTCTGGGTATACATTTTACCCATGTCGCCCATGCCGATGATGCCGATCATGGCATTCTCTTTGGTCAACGTCATCTTGAGCAGATGTGCGAGCGTGAGCTCTTGGCAGCTAGAAAGTTAGTGTCGCGATAGGGGGAATTGGCTGTGTAGCTGGGTTATCTCTGGAAACAATGACGGCGCAGCCCACGATGAGCCCACCGCAGCTATCCACGGGGTTTGTTGAAGGGAAAGTGAAGGATAATGACTCAGGAGGAGAGGGAGGAAACAGCTGCAGGAAATTTCGGTTTAAATGGTGGTGGGAAACTTGCGCCTGACCGCCTTCCGGGCCGACTGTCTTCCCGAGCATCCAACCGTTGCCCAATGAGCGGCTGGTGTCGTTGATGCCTGATACCACCTCAGGCAGCGACTCGCTTGCGCACGCTAGAGACCAGCCGGCCAGCCAATCAGCGGGCCTCCCACGGCGGTAGGGCACACACCGCACCCACTTGCATTTTCTTGTATCCAAACCTGACCGGCGGCCTCGTTTTCCTTCCTTTCTCTTCCCCATATTCCATTCCACACCCAGCACACGACAAAATGCCTCCCAAGAAGACCGCCGCTCCCAAGGAGAACGTCTCTCTCGGCCCTCTGGCCGGAGATGGTATGTTTGCCTTATATTTTGAATTTCAGTCGATAGACATGTCTAACCGCTTTTCTTATCGCAGGCAAGCTCGTTTTCGGTGTTGCCCGTATCTTCGCCTCCTTCAACGATACCTTCGTCCACGTTACCGATCTCTCGTGCGTCTCACAACTCCCATTCCAATTTCAATGTCCATACAAGTCTGCGACGCTCGCGCGAGTCGTTCGAGCGAGGGTTGCGACTCGACTGTGGAATGAATATGAACATGCGCTAACATTGATACAGCGGTCGCGAAACCATCTGCCGTGTCACGGTGGTATGAAGGTCAAGGCTGACCGTGACGAGTCCTCCCCCTACGCTGCCATGCTGGCTGCCCAGGATGTTGCTACCCGCTGCAAGGAGCTCGGCATCAACGCCCTCCACATCAAGATCCGTGCCACTGGTGGTATGTACCAACGCTCTCAATCGCCAATCGATATGAGATCTTGCATGATATGATGGACAAAGCTAACAGGATATAGGTAACGGCACCAAGACCCCCGGTCCCGGTGCCCAGTCCGCTCTCCGTGCCCTGGCCCGTTCCGGCATGAGAATCGGCCGTATCGAGGACGTGACCCCCACCCCCTCCGACTCTACCCGTCGCAAGGGTGGTCGCCGTGGTCGTCGTCTGTAGGTCTGTGCGAGTGCGTGCGTCTTTTCCAACTGGTGCAAGGTCTTTTGTTTTGTTCTGGCTGGAATGGAGGCCGCCGGCATAGTGCTTGGCCTGCGGATGTGGATGGAATAAACGCGAAGAACGGCAGTTATCGCCTGGTCTTCAATTTATCTCATATCCAAAGATGAAGTTGTGGTCTTAGATTGGGTGCGTGTGCCCTGTGCCCGCTTGTCAATATGATCTAGGATGGCATTTCTGGTATATTTCTTGTAGTTGTCTGTAGATGTATCGTATTTATTGCCGTAATTGTATTGCAGCAGCACTGCTCTGTCGCTTGATACATGGAGTAGAGTTCCGTCCTCAATGGGTTTAGCGTGGTCGATCTACTTGATGCAAGAGTACCAACTTCATCCACTTACCTACACCAACGAGTTGCAGAACAACATTCCTACGAAGAAACACCACTTGTGTTCACATGTCTGCAAGCAGGGAAATATATTCAGTCCTTCCTGGGCTACATGCAGTGACGCTGACCATGCGTCTGGATGCCCAACGACAAGCGTACCCTCCCGGTGTCAATACCTTGTCCACCCACCTCACTGACAGTGTCAAATCACTCATCAAAACTCATTGTCAAGCCATGTACGATGTGGAAGCACGCGGACACACTTTCCAGCAAATCGAGAGGTCATGACTTAACCGCGTTCCAATCCGGGCTTCCCGTTGGGTCGAGGGGCAGCTCTCCGCATCATCGACTGCGCCGGTACAACTTCAAGTCAATTCAAGCTCCGAACCATCCGTATGGATCCCGGTGTCGCCGACCCCATGTCTATCGGCCAATTCATCTGGCTGCCTGCTCGATTCCTTCATCTCCGCCCGCGATGAACCAGCGGCATCGCGCCATACCGACGACGGACGCCAGGACTCTGGGGAGAGAGACAGAACACTAGATCCAGCAACAGGCCAATCGCGCAAATAGGATCAATATGACACTCCTCTACGTCAGGGCCCTAGCGCCCTACGAAGCCGGCGCCAATGCCACCGACGTGGTGATCAACAAGGTGCACTTCAACCGCACCGCGCTCGACTTCTACAACTACACGCTCTTCACGAACGGGACGCTCTCCAACGGATCGGAATGCTACCTCGCCTTCAACCAGTTCAAGCCGTTCATGTTCTCAGAGAACGGGACTTTCGTCAACGGCACCTCGTGCTACTCGCCCATCAACCCCATCGGCTCGCACGCCTCGGCCGGTCTGGCCTTTACGGTCTTCTTCGCCGTGTCGATCTTCCTGACGCTGCTCAACCTCCGCAAGCATGGACGGCGTTACCTGCCTACTGACCAGAAATGGATCCTCATGGGTCGGCGCTGGAAGTGGTATGGTTGCTGGTCACCGCTGCCTGCGGCCTCATCAGCTGCATCATGAGCATCGACGTGGATCGCTCGTACATCCCCAGCTCGGCTCTCGTCATCCAAAGCATCTTCTACACATTGATGACGCCGGGGATCATGGCCTCTGTCTGGGAAGCCGTGCGCCATTGGTACACCCTCCTACAACTACCACCAAGCCTCTACGAAGGGCCATAAAAGCGAAGCGCAGCTAACATAGAATGACGACAGGGCCTCCTGGGAAGAACGCCAGATCATAGACCGCGACCCCTACGCCTTCACCAAACGCACACGCAAATCCCAAGAACGCGCCCTCCCAATCCTCTTCTACGCCACCGCCCTCACCAACCTCTTCCTCACCATCCCGCGCAGCTGGTCCGCGATCGAAAAGCAACGCAGCCCCGACCAACAAGACGCCCTCGCCCGCCCCTCCGCAACAGACACCCGCTGGCGCGTAGCGGCCTTCATCGCCCTCGCCAGCGTCCTGATCATCTGCTACAGCCTCGAACACAGCATCTACCGCTACCGCCCGCGACCGCGCAGCACCCTCGGCGCACTCCTCTTCTACCTGCAAGCCGCGCCCTCCCAGTTCCTGGTGGCGATTGCCATCCTCGGCGTGAAGATCGGGTACGCGATCGCCTCCGCCTTCGACTGGTCCGTGTCCCCGTACCGATACGACGTGCCATCAGGCTGGGTATACGGCCTGGGCTACCTGCCCGTCCTCCTGATCATCGTGCTCTTCAACGTGTGTGGCTTCTGCGAGCTGAACGAGGATAAAGCGCTGATTGCGCAGCGGGACGAGATCGACCAGGCGCTTGCGAATGATGTGGGAATTCTGGGGGGGAAGCCGCACTGGTGGAAGAAGGATCGGTGGCGGGCGTTTACCCGGGAGATTACCTCGCGGCGGAAATCGGCGTCGGTGTCCCCACGGTCTGGGGATGGGAATGGGAATGGGAATGAGTACTGGGCATGACTTGGCTGGGATTGTGGAGATGGGGGTGATTAAACCGCAGGAGCGTGAGGGGGACTGGGGCAACGATGCAGATGCAGACGCAGACGCAGACCGGGGATGGGATTTTGGGGCCGGAGGGACAGGCGGAGAAGGAGGATACGCGGGTTACTACTCGGACTGCGAGTCAGGGGAGTATGTCGAGTAGTCCTGCGGATGGGGGTGCAGATGGTGGTGCTGGTGCTGGGCCGGGATTGGCGTGGCATCAGATGGAGTATGTGGTTCAGCCGGGGAATCGAGAGACGGAGACGCGGAGGGAGACTTAGTGTTTGTATGGGAGTAAGGTTACATGGCGGGTAGGTTAGTTGTGTGATATGGAGTGGATGAGTATGTATGAAGTATTCTATTAATCAAGTACCTATATGTAATGAGTACAGTCAGTCAACAGTAATAGGTATCCAATCTACAATAGAAGTAGAAGCCTACGCCACTACTGGATGGCAGAAGTAGAGTAATGTAATGTGTCAATTTGTAATGTGAAGGTATATCATATCACCTATCAAACTCAGCTACCTACTAACGACCGAACCCAATGCACAGAACGGCCGCATGCAACAATAGCAAAAAGCAAGAACAAACCCCACCCCCATGCTTTATAGCGATGCACCTCGTCTAACAACGCCAGTCCGCCGAAACCAAAAGCAAGGAAATAAAGTCAAGAAACAAGCATGGAACAAGAAAGGACGATCATGATCATTCCACAGATGCGATGCAGATGGTGAACATACATCAGTGGGGGCAAGATAATCAACAATGAAGATGGCGACGACGCATGTCAAAGCATAGGGGTTCGCCAAGCGCCGATTGCGAATAAAAACAGAGTAGACCACCCTCTACCCAGCGAGGGGGTTAATGCAATTTGTTTATGCGGTAAAGACGCGGTCCAACTGGCGCAGCGCCCGCATGTCCTCGCCGCCGAACCCGATCTTGTCGCTGGGGATATCGCGGGGTCCTTCGGCCCGTCCACCGGGGCTGGAGCTGGATCCTGGGGCCGCGATGGAGGGGAGACCACTGGCCGGAGTGCCGTTCATCAGAGCGCCGATGCTGGGCACCGTGGTGCCGGAGCTGCTGGTCTCGGGGGAGGTCTTGGGCGGCGGGATCTGGACGGATGCTGCGGCAGCGGGTGGAGGCGGCGGCGGGGCTGTCTGGGTCAGGAGCCCGGGACTTCGCATGCTGGGGCCGACGCCGTTGCTGGGAGGGATCGAGGGCGGTTGCGTGCGCGGCGATGCCCGTCGCGGGTCGGCGGAAGCGTACGCGGGAGGACTGCGCTGGTGCAGCTCGTGGGCTTCCGCAACGAGTCGGGGTGAACGGCCGGCGATCACGGGGAGAGCGGGATGAGGGACACTGGGCGCATGGAGAGAGGGAGGCATTGCGCTCTCCATCGGATGCACGGGTCGTTCGTAGGCGGCGGCGAGTCCAGCCTGATGCGGCGGCGGTGGTGGCAGGCCCGCATGGGGAGGCGGCGGTTGGTGATGTGCGTAGATCTGACCGTTGGTGCCGGATACGGGCGGGAGATACGATTGATAATGCACTGTGACCGGCGGCGTCGCCAGCGGGGTCGGAGGCCAGGCATAGGGAGGAGTATATGATTGCGGATGCGTGGCTCCCGAGCGAGCATATGGCGGCATGGGGTGATGGACGGAATACGCCCCGCCCATGGGGCCCGGGTCACCACAGGCAAGTTCTGCTGGTCATTCACCGTGGACTCGGGGTAGAGACCCTTTTGCGGGCGCACATGGCGGAGGGTGGCATCGTTGGTGGGCTGTTGCAGATTGGGGGCGGCGGGATGTGACCGGGAGTAGTAGCTGATGAGATGCAGATGTTGGCCGGTGGAGGTGGTGATACTGAACGACTGCTTCATGAGGCCGTCGGGCTTATATCGATAGCCATCGGGGCCTTCATCCGGGCCTTCGCCCCGGTCGTCATCACTGCCCCGGGCGCTCTCGGGCGTCTTGCCGGCTCTGGGGATGGTGGACTGCGACACGCCGGTGCCTCCACGCTTGCCCTCCATCTCGCGATACGTGAGGAAGCTGCCGGAGACCCGACTGGCGCTCCATGACTTGCCGTCCGTCCAGCGACGCATGCCGGCTTCGCGCTCATCCCAGACAAAGACGGAGCCGGAACGGATCATCTGACGCTCTTTCTCGGACAGTCGGCGCTGAACGCGCGGCAGCAGGCCGATGCGACAGGCCTCGAAGAGGATGATTGCGTCCGCGGGAGTGCGGACATGGCCGTAGTACGTCTCCATCCACCTTCGATGGTCTGAGTAGGAGCCCGTAATGGTTGCGGTGGGTGTCGAGGGGGGGGATAGGCAGTTTATCTGGGTGTTCTCTACTGCGGGGAGTGAGAGATGAGGCGTGTCGAGCGTGGTATGTTTCCTAAACAGGCAATACCGGGGGTGGCGGTAGGTGGATGTGCTGGATTGTTGGAATCTACGGCAGACGAGTTAATATTTGCATTGGAAGAAGGTTCGTCAGGGCGTGTGCTGCCGAGGGAGGCGTTGAGGGGATGGAATGTGAGGCCAGCCAGGCGTAAGGAAGGGGAGAAGCAGGGAGGAGGAATGTGACTTACTTGGTGTATTTGTAGGAGTGTATGTGTAGGAGTGTGGGAGTGGTGAGAGAGGAGGGCAGTGTAGGAGTGAGGAGTGAGAGAGAGTGGGAGTGAGAGTGTACGGAGTATGAAGTGAGGAGGTCAGTGTCAGAAAGAAAGCCAGAAGAAATGGATTCAAGCGACAGACAAGACAAGACCAGACAAGAAGAGAGGGTGGGGAATGCATGGGACTCCACCAGGATAAGGAAATAAACCCATCGCCGAAACCCAAATAGGGTTTCGACGGTGCATAACTGATTTAAATTATTATATCTTGAATTATATTTTTAAAAGAAATATTAAAAATATAAAACAAACTTGGGCCTCCCACCAGGCTGAATCCATACTTCGCTGCGAGTGGGACCCCCCCGGCAAACCCAAGCGGCGTCTGGCCTTTCGTGACTAGTAGTTAATTCAGAGAACCTTGTTTTTAACCTTTTATTTTCCCATGGGCCGGCTCCCATGGTTCTGGGGCGTGTCCTTCTGATTCATTCAGGCTGTCTGTCGCCCCGAACCTGACTGGCACTCGCTCGAGACGAGACTTTCGGCGGTCGCTTCGGTCGAATCGCTGGGAATCATCGCGTCAGAGCCAGGAGGAGGAACCTGGTGGGGGGACTCTAATTGATTAACCTTGGGGCAGAGCACCCTGATACCCAGTCGAGAAGGTAGCCAACAATGCCCGATCCTGTCCCTAGGAGTACCCCGTACAGTAATACCGATCCGAATCAGACGATTATCAAAGATGAAGTGGATCGTCTGGCATCTCACTGAGACAGCCTTTCTCGCGGGAATGTCGCACGAGATCCCCTTCTTGGTCACCAGGAGTCAGGGAAACCGAGGTCTCTGGCCGGACAGGCAGAAAGACAAGATGACAAGACGACAAGAGCTTGGCGGCGGCTTTGCGGGATCTTGGCCCAAGTGAAGGCAGACGGACTAATCGAAAGCAACGAAACAAGGCTTGATCCGGCGTGAAACGGTAATACACTAGAAAGATACCGGTGGCGCTCTGATCGCTTGATCCAGCCCCAAAACCGATTAGTGCGCGACTCCGAGCGAGCTTAAGCTTAATCCAACACGAGGAACCTTAACCTCGCTTAGAGACAATTCATGAGGGACCCCCTTTCGCTCCACTTGGCGTTCCCCTCTTTCCTCCTCCTTCCTCGGTATTTCTGTGTCGTGGTCTTGGAAATCTTGGGGCAGTGGCCAGGTGTTCTGATCGCAATTCTGTCTATTCGCTATTCGCTATTCCTCCTTCCGGCTGACGAAATTAACAGGAGACAGCCCTACTCCGTCCTTCTCGTCGAGCCAAGATCCCCGAGCCAAGTCATTCAGTCTTGGGGAGTTATGAATGCATAACTCCAGATAGGGTTACCCTGTCCCCCAGCGTGCAGCGGCTCCGCCCGAAACCGACCCTACCCTTCTCGGCCAAGGCTGACGACATCAATCACCCCATTTATTAGTCAGTAGCCAGTAGCCAGTAGCCAGTAGCCATGGACGGAGCATTTCAATACTACCTTACGGAGTAGGTTGTGGGTGGTGGCTATAATTATACATGATTACTGGATTAGGACTCTATCGTGTGGGCCGTTTTGCCGGCTGTCTCTGGTTCCTGTTCCTCCTCCTGGTCACTCTCGGTCCATGTTACTCATTTCGCCCAGCGTCTCTCCGGAACCCGGCAGGTGACAACAGCCACTGTGCGACTCCTTTCGTATTGCCAGCCACGGATTGAATTTTACTTTATCCTTTTTTCTTTTTATCTCCGTTCGATAGTCTAGACGTCTCCCCGTTCTATCTATAACTTCTGACACTGGATTCGGTATTGTCCCTCATCTGGACCCCAGTTTACATCCTGGATTCCTCCCCGGTCTCACGATCTCGAAACGTTCCTGATCGCATCTGCCTGGATCCTTTCCGATGATGTCGTCCTGGCCCAGCCCGACACCATAGCCAATCCGATGCCGCTCGGAATTCGAAGGAAAGGCAGAACAATTCCAGCGGTCGTAGGTAAGGTACCTGGTACCTACCCCGTAATAACAACGCAACGAGAAAAAAGAACCAAAGAAAAAGAATGGTCACAAGCATGACGAAATCCCCAACCATGAGCAGTCATATGCAAAGCAAAGCAATCCATGCCCGAGCTTCCTGCCACGTAAGACTAAACCGCATCGACTTATCACATCCCGCTCTGGTTCGGATTGTTCGACGCCCATGGCAAAGTCGGAGGATATTGGCCAGTGGGGGGCTGCGCGAACGCGCAGATAAAGTTGCCGACAGAGGGAAAGGATCGAGCTTTGGCCTGTGAATAACTATATTTATTAGGCCTTTCCTTTTCTTAATTGTAGTTTCTTTTTCTCTTGGGGTGAAATGCCTCTGCAGCGGAAATATAATTTTCTTTCTTTTTCGAGAAGAAGGAATATCGTCTATTACTGTTTCAGTGGGCAGTGTGATTGTTTAATTATCAGGCAGTTGGGTGGCGTTGGTGGCCGTTCTCCCACTGTCTGGATATATATTATGGTTACCTGACAGGCGTGGGCGGCACCCGGATTTACACACCCGAAGATTCTACCTAACAGAATGGATACGAGGCAATATGGCAGCTACTGATTACAGAGTACTGATCGGATCCAAGACTGTAAGACAAGGCGTAACGAGGATACCGGAGACAGCAACTGATGTATCCGACTCTGCCGTAAGGTAATTCAGCCCAACCCACCCACGTTTTACCCATCCTAGTCTGGTCGCTAAAACTAACTCGTCTCAGGATACGTATCGCCAACAAAGTCGGTCGAATCCTGGCCCGTTCCTCTTGGCTGTGCTTGGCCGGCCCACTTGGAGATGCGTAAATTATTTCGGCCAAGCGTGAGGTAATTGCGGTGGGCGCTCAGGAGTTGTTCTGTTTGCAGCTGATGTCTCACATCAGAATATTTCCACCTTTTCTAATCCCTACAGAGTACTGTAGGGAATTAGACGGTAGGTACTATGTAGGCCGTGATGTTTGAGCTTCGTACCGATTACTACATTACATGTATGTATGGAGTATACTCGGTGCACAAGACATGTACAACTACTGCGCCCGCATTGATCCTTGCATTGCAGACGGAGGTCTGATTATGTACTATTATTATGTACTCCATAGGCAGCGTAGGCAGCCCAGCTTCACTCTGGGGCTTTGGGAGGGGAACGGAGTAAATGGCGATAATGGGGCTTCTGTGTACCCCCGCAAACTGTATGCGCAATGGGTGCTACCGCAGCAGGTCGCGTCGATAGTTCCTGCAATTGATTCCTGACCGGTTCATCATTGTCCCTCCTGGCGGATACAGCGGCCGCTGAGGGAATAATGCACATACCTTCCTGCCTGCTTCCACTTCCATGCATCACATTCTCTCCCTCCCTCCACCTCCACACTTCGCTGCCTGCAGAACATCTGCCGTCACCGTGCAGGTCGGGGTGATGGCCAATGGACAGGATGTACGAGTAATGAGGATAGAAAAGGAGTGAGGGAAACCTGATATCATGAGCAACAGGTGGTGGTAGTAGTGGCACAGCGTACCACGCAGAGATGGACAGGAGTTCGGGCAAGAGAAGGAGCAGAAAGGTTCTTCAGTCGCACATACTTCGCTCCTTGCCATTTGTACGACCTCACCTGCCAAGGTACGTGGTGTGTCGATGATCAGAATTCAGTTCTCCTTCTTTCATCCCTGCAGACGGTGCCACCACACCCGCCCGGTATGCAATCAATCAAGCTTTTCCGTCCTGGTCTGTATGTAACTCAATCGATGCACCTCTGTGAGAAGCTCCTGTGTACCGTACATAGCACCGCCAGAGGGACATGTTCATGTTGCGCAAGATTGATCAAACCCTCCCAGATAATCTCCGTCGCGCCAATCGGGTCCGGCTCATGACTCGGATATGTCTGCCCATGATGCCAGGGTTCTGGTCATACTCTACTTTCCCTCCATTCCCTCCGTCTCTGGGTCACTGTTTAACCCGTGTGTGGAGAGAGTACGTGTATAGCCCATACATCCGTCAATTATGATCAGGTTGTGGCAACAGCCTCGTCCAGAGGCTTGGTCTTCCATTCCGATCTTCAACCCTAAACCACTGACAGGCCGATCATTCTTCCTCCTGAGGATAGAGGCATGATTCCAAACCCAGCGCCTGCCCAGGTTCAGGTTCCCTTGCATCCCGTCAGTTGCACAAACGCCGCGGGGGCGTCATCACAAGCACCACCACACGATGGCATGTTGATTGTCCTGTCCGCCCCTCCCTCCCTTCGAACAAGGTGAGGCGCGACGATCTGGTATGGGGGTGTAACCCTTGATTCGAATCAAGGTTGCCAAGGGGGCAAGGGTGGTGGTTCCTTCGTGAAACGTTGCACGGGCTTATCTCCACTAGCATAATTGGGTTAAGGTAAGGTAAGGTAAGGTAAAGGAGGGATCGCACATTTCCAGCATCTCAGTAGAACTGATTGGTGCAGATGAAACCCTGAATGATATAGTTTCAGATTGACGACTGGAGACGGAAGGCGCGTCAGAACTGTCATTGAACGATTGTTGGATGGAGGGATAATCACCCAATGAACAGTCCCCATGGACAGACTCCTACGAGTACACGCGTTGACCTAGTTGTTGACCTAGTTTCTTGTCTGTGTAGATCAACTGCCCTACAGAGGTATTGCTGGCGGAGGATCGGCCGCCCATTGCATAATGATCGATCAGAGCCGGTGGGATTAGGTTAAGGTACGGGTCTGGTGTCTTCAATCAGTTCTGTACTGTGTACTGTGTACTCCGTAGTCCATGTCCCTTGTTCTTTGCTGGAGCTGGAGCCGTAGGACAAAGTAGATTTGAGTCAGTACCAAGTATGCATCCACAGGCATCCGCCTGCTCATTCCAACAAACCACAACGCTCTGGGAATGGCATCCCTGACTGGGCGCCAGTGTCAAAGCGCTGCAGAGCCAAGCCTCCCCGCCGACTACTGAAAGGCGAGGTAACACGAGTTTCCCGACTGGACCCTCGACACGCAGATAGCCAAGGCTTAGCCTGGGTGGGTTCCAGTCTTTTCTTTGCCTTTCTGGTTTGCTGCTCCGGAGTGGGGAGCCTGTTCTATTTTCCCCTGCCATTCCATTTATTGATTATTGATTATGATTGACTTTGCCCTCCGGCCTTCCGCTGATCAGTCTTGTTTTATGCATGTATTGAGACTCATGTACGGATGTACGGAGTATGTGCATGACATTCGTTTGATATCATGCCAGACCAAGACAAAAACATCCCCTGGTATCACCTGTACTCCTATTGATGGAAACCAGGGGAAAAGTGGGATAGAGCAGTGAGGGAGTTCTCTGATCGGCTGTGCCACAAGGCTTGTTTCGTTTTCGTTTCCTGCCCACCCTCCTTCATCCTGCTCTGAGTTAGTGCTCATCTGGATCATCGCTCGAGAGCGGACTTCCGGAAGAAGAGAAGGATACAGCCTGATACATTGTACCGTTCCACGGATCGAACGGGCCGATTAGGTAACGGCGATGGCCAAGGGCAGTGCATAAGCCAACAGGCAAAACCCAACAGCCAAACCGAGAAAAAAAGAGCGAGGCAGAGAAAGATCCAGGTGTCCTTTGACCCGCTGTCATTAATTATTTTTTAATTATGTCTTATTCAGCATGCCGAGCACACAAACCTGAGACCCGCAATACGAGCATAATACGGGCTGCCAATCCTGCGTACGGAGCCAAACAGGCTGGGCAGAGTCATCACTGTCAAGACTCAACGGACGCCGGGAAAAGGCCGAGACAATATGCTTAACACCAGTAAGGTTGGCAACTTGGCACTTTTCCCCCGCGTGAGCGAAGAGATCCTCCACAGACGCCTGCGTCCCTCGTATAGGGCGAAACTTTGGTTTAGCGTTCCTTTGGGTTTTCCTTCAGGGTCATGTGTGACCTGACCCAGTACACACTAGGCAGACATGATCTGTTCCGGCAATATTGGGAGTACTGGGTAGATGTCCTCATGGGTACGGGGGTGGTGATAGGGGGAGGTCGTTCCCCCAAGACCATTATTTCCCACGAAAAAGGAGAGCTCCATCCATTATCTCAGGGTTTGGGGTCGGCGAGTCAAGATGCCCCGACCGAGCAGGACCAAGACTCGGACACCTCTTTCTTCCGACCATCCTAAACGAGGTGGATCGCCACCAGCCCAATTGGGTCAACCGTCGTAGCGAGGCTCCGCCCAGACCGCAGCTTGGAGGGATTAAAGTATCCGTCAATGGAGCCAGTCACAACTAGGGCGACGGGGTCACGCTCCTCTGGGGGGCTCAGGTCCCAATGATTGTGTTCCTGCTGCTGCTCGCGGCCTCGGGGACCGGCGGTGGACGGGGCGCTTCCCTGGTTTGCCGTGAGCAGGAGTCCAGAGATGACAGGGTGGAGAGACCTTGGGTCGACGTCTATCCGTTGGACCCGGAGGGCTCCATGGAAGTTCCAGAAACCATTCATTTCATCTCAGACAAGGGCTAGTAATACGATGGAGATATCTCCGTTGAATCCGCCCGATCCACTCGGCAACGCCACTGCGCCGGAGCGGGCTTATGGGCTGTGACATCCTTCTTGTCGTGCTTGGGACGTGGGATGAGCTGAGATTATGGGGAAGAACGGATCCCCAGGGTGACTGTCTCTGTACTCTGTACTCTGTACTCTGGACTGTTACTCCGTCTGAGGATTCTGGTCTCTTTGTGCCCATTTGGGCGATGCGTCGCTTATGTCAGCGGGACTGCCACCGCCTTCCGTTCCCGTGTCAAATTCATCTCTCCGAGTCCTCCTGTACATTCACTCTGGATACTTTACCGTAACATCGCGTCTCTCTGGCGGAGATTAATATTATCACACTGAAACGCCCACGCACTAGCTGCATTCCAGCCATCCCCTCGTTCTCTTACTATCGGCTATTGCCGCCGTTCCTAGCTAGACAGGGCTTATCAAACCCCTAGTTCGCTGCCATCGACTTAGAGTCACCACTATTCGCTAGTGCCTCCACTGGCCGCATGAGACCTTTTGACTCAACGCTATTCAGAATGACTGACAAGAATAGGAATAAGGCTCGCATGGACAGCCTCTCGCCACATGGTATCGCGCATGACACGAGATTCGATGATCCAGTGCCAATCGCACCATGCCCCAGAAGGCGCTGTCTTGGCTATATATACGCCCACCATTGAGACACCAGATGAAGAGCAACCCCATCAGGAATAATCTTAATAGCTCCGCCTCCACGCAATTCCCCGTGTCAGCCGAGAACCTATCACCCAACAAACTAAGATTGGCTCTCAGACCACGGAATGTCGTTTAACACCGCCATATTGGGGTCGGAAAGACTATTCCCCAGTGAGAAGCCAAGCTCGGAGCGAATTGCTGCCCTGTCGTTGCTGGATGCGGTCTCGGTGGATTTTACGGCGCCCTGCGCCACTTGGCTATTCCAGCGCCCTACCCCAACGAACCACGATCGGCTGGATCCCTCCCACCCCTGGCGCCAGTCGCTTCGGATTACTCTCCAGGCGTATCCCCAGTGGTGTGGAAGGCTGAAGCTGGTTACAGCGGTCGACTCTGCTGTAACCGGAAGCGTCGACGAGGAGCTCGCGCCTCACGCCCACGTCTCGGCCGTGTCCATCTCATCTATGGAACCCCCCAAGATCCTGGCGTGGATTTTATCGTCGCCGAGAGTACGGCTATCTTGGACGACATCTGCCCAGTCTCCCAGACTGGTTCACCGGCCGTATGGGACCGTACGGACGTTCCCATTGCCGCATTTGTCCCATCCACGCCGGTCAAGGAACCCCATTTGGCTTCAGACCGAGGTCCTTTTCGACCGGTACTCGCAGTTCAGATTACCTTTCTCGCGTGCGGAGGTCTTGCATTGGCCGTCAAGCTCGCCCATCCTCTCGCCGACACCCACGCTCTGGCCCGTTTCGTCAAAGACTGGGCCAGTGTCAGCCGGGCTCTCCACAATAATACTTCCACCCCAAGCCTGAACCCGGCGTTCGACCCGGGTCTCTTAGACGCCTGCGCAGCTGGCAACATCAACAGCAATGAAGCCGACCCAACCATCATCAAGCTCACGGAAAGCTTGCCCTGCCATCGGTACGACTGGTGGGTAGACTCCCCGGGCTGTCCATGGCCTGTGGATATCCCAGAACCGTACCGCGGACAAGACATAACTCCAGCCGGGAAGAAGCTGCCGTGGTCAGAGTATGACGGCAAATCGCCCACGTCGCATTACCTTGTACGCCTCAGTAACGAACAGGTCGAGCTTCTCCACCGCAAGGCCAACGAAGACGGCGACGGCAGCTACTCTGGCAGGAGACTCAGTCGTCATGATGCTGTACTAGCTCATATATGGTCATGCATCAATCGCGCACGCCTCCTCCACGAGGACACGGCCCCAATCCACTGCGACCTCACCTGCGGGCTGCGACCTTCGTTGCAACTGGGCGACGACTTTCTAGGCTCCCCAACGCTCATGATCAACGTAGAGATGACAGGCAACGAGGTCAGCGCGACGAGTCTACGCCTGTGGCGCAACGCATTCGCGATACGATCCGTCAAGCGAATGACCCGGCGCTGCTGGCCGCTCACCTGCACAGCGTGGCGCACGAGAAGAGCCCGCAGCGTATATGGCAAGGCTTCCTTGGTCGGCGGCATATCATGGTGACGACCTGGGCCCGAGCCGGCGTATACGAGGTAGACTTTGGCAGCGGAGGCGTGGCTCGCTACGTCGAAGATGTGCTCGAGAATTTAGATGGGCTGGTGGTGATCAAGGAAGCACCGCCGTCGGCAGCTTCGGCCACGGGCCACGGTCAGGCGTCGAATCAACGTCCAACGAAGTCATGGACAGACCATGGGGTGGATGTCATCCTTCATCTTCGTGAAGAGGACATGGCCCGGCTGATCCGGGATCCCTTATTACTGCCAAACACGGAGTGACCCTCATGTTTCAGTCTGTCGGAATAATCGGCTCGGTAAGCTAGGACACTGAAAACACTTACCCCATCCTGAGGTAATAATAATGCACAAAGTTAGCATAGCCCCGGTGAACCCTAAATATAACTGGAACCCAACCATCGACCCGTCCCAAATCCAAACAAACAACAACCGGGAAGGTTAAAGCAAATCACAAAAAGACAGATATCCCTCAAGCAAGCGACCAACCTAGTCTAACCAAACCCGAATCAAGACTGGGACCCAAACCCATCCAACCAAGAGCCCAGAGCCTCGTATAGAGTTGCGAGAAACCACGTGGGGAAGCTTAGGAGTGTCAGCCCCCGGATGACATGCCCCAGGCCGCGGTGCTGGCTGTGCACGAATCCTCTCGGCTGGATCATCGAAATCCTACGCAACGACGACGTGATCTGACTTCGGTGGCGCAGTCGATTTCGCTTCGGATTGCTTCGATCGTTGTCTGACTCGACGCCTTGCGCCTGCACATCCTGGTCATGAGTAATGCATTCGTATCTCCTGATTTGGGTGTGTTTCCCTGGATGGGTAATTACTGGCTTGGGCAATACGCTCGATGTCGGCATTCGCGTGTCCGAGGGGGCTTCTTTTAGGGTTGTAGCTTGATTAGTTTTTTCTTCTGGATATAAGCATACTTCGTTGGTTAGAAGGTAGGATTTGATGGATGTTAATTTCTAGTTTGGTTCGCAATATATACTGAACTAAATCAAACCATCCTGAGAGCAAGAGAAACCTGTTCTTAGAGTCTTTTGCCTTGTATGTCATAGACTTCCAGCATAGTCTGTTGATGTTCTGGCTTCAACCTAGAATACATTCATTCGGCTTTCTCTGGGTCAAGTGCGTGCTAACTTTGTGTAAATGACGTCTGTACCTAATCCACGGTTAGCTGTGACTCAGTGTTGTCATATCCTCGGTACGTCCATCGTATACTGAGACGTCCATTGTCGTGTGATTGTATGCAACCTATACATATACACTATCTAGAAGACTGAGTCTTAAAATATCCACTTAACGTATGACGCCGCAAATTCTGTAAATTTTCAAATTGCTCAAGACTCTTCGAGTTATATGGAGTAGTTTGAATCTCGGGATATCTATTTTCGTAGAGTTATGAGACTCCTGTTCCAAGAGGTTGAACGTGCATCAATTTAAAGATGGCCCATCCCCTTGTTCGTTAATGCGTTGAAGACCTTTCAAATATCATAGGGACAATCCCTGATATTCAGCGAATGGACTGGTTTGTATAATTTTGCGTATACTTTCGTATACATAATCTCTAGACCATCATTACAGTCTGTCCCACGGCTGACGCGCTTAGAAGACCGATAATGGTAACCCAAATAAAATCCCCAAATTTGAGGTCATCGGAACTTGGACTTGGGATGGACTTGGGACGAAGCGGGTCCTGTTGGCGACATAAGGGTGTTGCCTGCGTCTAATGGACGCTTTTTTTGATCCCTCACTATACTGCTCGGTCTCCATGCTGGGTTCCTCGACATCATTTGCATAGGATCATATTGAATGCCCACGTCTTGTAGGTCAACTTCGGCTGAAAAACGCTCATCCGCAAAAGACTGCGAGCGGTAGATAAGCTCGTCAGTGCCGTACTTCAGTGACACCAGCTTACGTCGAATGTCGGTTTAGGCCGGGCCCTTAACGTAACGCAACGTGAGATTTTCCATCGCATCCAGCATCAGACGCCGCTCAGCGCAAGAAGTAGTGATCCCATGCCTGCCAATACCAGCACATTAGGGCCTTCCTCTCGAATTGAGTATGATCCATGCCCTCTGAACCTGCTAGCAGCTTCAAGTGCCGCGCCATTGCCTGTGCGGGACTTTCCCTAATATCGAGGATAACCTTGGAGAACCGATGACGGATAGGCTTCAAGGCTATCTGCTCTGCTAGCTGGTCGCGCATATCCATAGCCGAAATAGGCCGCGTAGTGCCACGTTCATCCGACTCAAAGCATTGGTGCTCCTTCAACTGAAAGCCTTTCCCCCGAATCTTGCGCAAATCGGGTAGTGTTGACATGAACAGACCACGCGTGGAGTTCATCTGCCAACCTGCTAGTCATCTAGTACTCGGCTGGTTGTCAGTAGGTATTCAAGTTTTGCTCATGATAGACAGCCACTCTGAGAATTCGACTCGCAGATGAAACTATTTGGCAAGCAATAACGAGATCCAGAACGAGCGTTGCATGCTAGCTCGACCTCCTCGAACCTGTCGATTCTGACGACAGTCACATCATCGATTTCCAGACCTGGGAGTTTTGCATTCTGTTGAGAGAACCAGAACCAATACATTGTCTGCATTGAGTCCCATAAAGAGTGAGCATGATCTTGAACATGGCTCTGGATGTTCAAAACAAGCCAATGCCCCTCCGTGTTCGGACACGCTCCCTGCGGTTGAAGATGCGAGAGAGACGAGTGGCTGTGTGATATGTTGAGTATTGACAGAATCCAGGGTCCCAAATCCAAACGTCTCGCAGTGTTCAACATGTACCCAGTGTTCGGTTCGACCTCATCAGCAAGGCATTCGATCGACTCGAATTGAAGCTACCCTGCAGAGACTGCATTGCATGAGCATGACTGTTCGGTAGCGAAGAAATGGCTCGCGCAGGTGCACAAAGGTATCAAATATAAGATATTGAACCGAACTGTGCGTCCCAGAAATGCAATGCAATCTGGCATCCGCATTGATGGGAAACATCCCAACCGAGCACACATGGCATCTAAGAGGATCGGCCGGTGTGTGGTAGGGGTCACTTTCCCACGGACTGTGAGAGCAAATAACCTGGAGTTCGAGTTCAGCAATTCTCGCCTTGGCTGTTCCTTTCCGAATAGGGGATCGCAGAGGGCGGTCGAGCATGAGGCTTTGATTCCGAGTCGCCGAGCTCACTGCCAGTTGTCTAGCGGACCCCGCGAGCTCTTTGATTTCTGAATGAGCAAAGGTCTCGTCATCGTTTCTGACTGCCTTAATGAGCGGTCTAGCTCTCTGGCGGATGTTACCCTTTCCAGTAATTGTTTCAGGATGCTCGTAGCGGAAACCCGCGGATCCAAAATCGCTGCAGTTTGAACGTCGTTTACTATACCTGTTTGAGCAGTTCCGACCATATTTGGCGTTTGCAACAGCCGCAGATGTTCAATGCCACCTGCTTCCATCATGTGCGCAAGACGAACCATGAGAGGAAGCCTGCAGATTCTGCATAGCGTCGTTGTTTTCCCCTGACTTCGGATCTGGATCCCATCAGAGGCTGGTTGCATGATTATTCGTGGGTTATTCTAGTTGCATGACTGCCAAAGCCGTATCGCTGCTATAACTTTCTTGCAAAGGAATCCATGGCATAGAGCATTCGTGGAGCTCCTTTGATGCTGTGTCTCTTGTATGTGATCGGCGAGAAACCATTCTTGATAATGCCGTCATAAACGTAGGTCCTCTGTTGTGTATTTCTTTGTGGATTGCTCGGACCATATAGTAGCTTTGTCTCTTGCTGGTGGCTTTAGCTTGTAATAGATAGTGCAAATCGATATGATCGCGTATATATGTCGGTATAATCCTTGTGTATCATCCAGTGGCCAGGAATCGCTTCAACGGAGAGTGTGATGATATATAGAGGTGTGAGAGAGGGAGGAAGAAGAAGATGGAAGAAGGGCTTTTATCTTCATATATTGCATCTGAAGGAGTGAATGACCTGGACAAGGGAAGGGAATCCTTTCTAACATTCAATCTTGATAAAGATCTGTAATTGAATATATCGGGTTAGTGCATGGTACATCTGATGAACCGACGCCTTTGATTTATTGACTTCATTATATCATTCATCATTCACATCGCTTCTTTGCCTTCACTCAAGCAATGCTATGTCAGTGTGAGGGCGCAGCATAGTGACCAAAAAACCGCAGTGTATACACAGTGAGATAGCGTTCAAGCTGTAAAACCTAAAAGTACGATGTACCGAGTAGAAAAAAAAAGAATCTCGTATAATACAAATATCTAATATATACAATACACCTACATCAGCAATCTGCGCGACCAAAGTACCGTGGGAAGGCCACCACATCCCTCACACTAGACACGCCCGCCAGGAAGCCCAAGAAGCGATCAAACCAAGACCAAAGCCACCGTGGGGAGCCGTTCCCCACCGTCGAAGGTCCGCGTACCACTGCAGATGACCCAAGTCCTCACCGGGCAGAAGGTGGGGGTACGAGGCACCGGTGTCTTCAGAGGTAGACGCCTCCTCCGCAGCTGCCTCGCAGGTCTTGATTAGGCCATGCTTGCGCATATTCTGGATGATGTTGAGGAGGCGGTGTTCGCGCAGGGACCCGCCGGCCACTTCGGAGACCTCAGGGAGGAGCAGATCGAAGCAGGCGACTGTTGCGTTGGGGCTCGTGGTGTCGCCGTTGGGTTGCGAAGGCGCCATGTAGAACGGCTTCACTGCTGTTGGGGTAGTCGGTGACGAAGACGGGCGGCCGTTGTGGATCACCTCGACGATGTACTTCTCGTGTTCGAGCTGGAGGCCGCCATCCCAAGTCGGCTCGTACTCAAACGATGCTTTTCCTGCGGCGACGTCGCCTTGAAGGGCCGTGATGGCTTCCGCATAGGTCATCCGCGCCCATTTCGGCCCGTTCATCATGTCCTCCCATCGTTCCCGGAGCACAGTACCCGAGGACTCTGTGCTTTCTTGTCCGGACTCGCCGGACCGCTTTGCAGAGAGGATCTCCTGGCCCACGGGGGTATCATACAGTCGCCGGGTCAGGTCGCGGAGGAGGTGCTCGACGAGCCCGGTGAGGGAATCCAGGTCCTGCATGAAGTTCACTTCGGCTTCGAGCATGTAGAACTCGCTGAGATGGCGGGGGGTGTCGCTCTTCTCCGCCCGGAACATGGGCGACATGGTCCAGACATTGCCGAGTTCGGCCGCGTAGGCCTCCAAGTGCAGCTGCGACGATACCGTCAAGTATTTCGGCGCGCGGAAAAAGTGCTCATTGTCGGCCGAAGGGTGAGCTCCCACCGCTTCACGCGGGACGACCGAGAATGTTTCCCCTGCGCCTTCGCAGTCCGACGACGTGATCAATGGCGGGTGCACTTGGATGAAGCCGCCATTTGGGGCGTCGCGGAATACATTCCCTAGCTGGTATAGACATTCGGATCGGAAGCGCGAGAGGAGGGAGTTGAATGGCGTGCGAAGGCGGAGGTGGGGGATTTGACGGAGGAATTCGGGGCTATGGTATTTCTTTTGAATTGGATAGGTCTGTTCAATCAATGCAGTTAGTGATTGTTTCTTATCTGGAGACAAGAGAAGTCGTCAGCACAGTACCTCTGGGTCGGCTTCCCCGACGACATTGACCTGCGTCGTCTGGAGTTCATGTGTTTGCTCCTTTCCCGGCGGACAAGCTTTCCATATCCCTGAGATCTCTACCGCTGTTCCAGTAGTGAGACTAACAGAGGCTCGATTAGCATCGAGCATCCCTTCGCAACAGAATATCGACTTACTCTGCTGCTTGCGCCGGCTTCAAGAACGCCTGCACAGGCTCGACAGTGGAGCCATCTGAGATCTCAGCAAACGCAAAGCGCTTCTGCTTGCGGACCGAACGAACGAACCCGTTCACTTTGATCTCTGGTCTTCGAGGCTGCAGGGCCCGTTGCGGCTTTGCTGGAGGACCTGTGCGCATCGCAGCACGGGGTTCCGCTGCGCGCGGCAGGGCTATTGTTGAGTCTGGCAACAGACGTAGCGAAGGTCCGCCGCCATGTTCGCATTGCTCGTGAGGAGGGCGCTGAAGGGAGCTCGGAGTGGTTTGGGGTGGACGGTGGTTTTGGAGGATCGGAGCTGTGACGGAGGAAGAAACGCGCATATTTTCGGCGCGGGCCGATGATTCAGCTGCGCAGGTGTCCAACTACGTACAACAGGCCGGAGGAACTATGAGCCCACTACACGTTCAATAGGATGGATGTGACACAAACAGATGAATTGAAACGGTGTAAATAAATTTGGATAGACATTATAGGAAATTGACATTCATTACGGTCGAGAGCGAGCGGCATTACAGCATCACATAAATACAGCAACATAAGAACGCCTTCCACCTAACCTGATAGCCACTGAACGCCCAGAAACAAATCATTGAGCCCCACGGTTATCCGATTGCTGCTCATACGCTTTCCGATCTTCTTCAATCATCTCGATGGCATCAAGCACCCTGCCATCGACGGCAGCTGCATACACTGCTATCCGAGAGATCCCACCCTCCTCTGCACTACCGTACCCGAGACTAGCCAGAGTGGAGATGCATTGGTCAATGGCTTGTTGACTTGAGGGGCTTGGTTGAGGTGCATGCTCTGTTGCGGGCGCAGGGGGAGCTGTGTGATGGGTGTAGGCTGGTAACTCATATGTGGGCCAATGGTTTCGGCCGTGGTGACGCTCGGTATGTTGACGTCTCAAAGGCCGCCCGAGGGGAAGTGTCCATTGCCCCTCCACGTGTGCGAGGGGGGAATTGAGCGCCTTCGACAAGGCCCACCATATCCTGCGTAGCTGATATTACCCAAGTCCCAAGGGCGAGGATCTGCCGGGGGTTCTTGTCGGCTTCCATGGTCGACCTCAGGAGCAGTTGGATAGCAGCCTGGAAGGCCATACAGGTGTCCCGAGTCGAAGTCCCGGTTGATAGAGGTTTCTTGTTGAGGCGGGGGATTGCGGAGAGTCCTGGCACGCTCAGACGAGAAATGAGCATCCAACTGAGACACAGGTGGGAACCGGCTCGCCTGATCTGGCAAGATCTCTCGTGAGCTGCTAGTAGGGGGACTTTGCGGAGTGCTCTCAGGCAGTAGAGATGGGTAGAGCGTGTTAAAGCGCTGAGAGTCCACCTGGGACGAGCTCATAGAATCATGGCTGGAAGTCATGTTGCCACACTGGTTGTCGTCTGAGCAGAGATCAGCTACAGAAAGAGCCGATCTCCGATTGTTGTTGGGGTTGGGGCCTTGTTCGGTACTATGATACCGCTCGACGGTTGGCACTGTCGGATATGGCGATTGAGGAACTGGGGGAAGATCGCTGAATTCGAGATTGATCGCATGACCATCGATGTGAGTTCCTTGCACGGCCTCCAGCGCATCCTTTGCCTCCTCGATTGAATCAAAATAGGCGTAGCCAAATCCAGCATGCTGCTGTGCTCCCGGATAGCGGAGAAGAGAGACGCGAGGGTGGAAGCCTTTTGAAGAGAAGACATCACGGACCATCCCATCATGGGCTCCGAAACCAACATTGCCAACAAAAAGGGTCGCTCCGGGCCCAGGAGAGGGACGCGGAGGGCAAATTGCGAGAAAAGGTTCGCTGGGAACATTCGAGGAATTCTGGTTGTCAGGTTGTGAAGCCTGTGCCTGTTCCTCATGGACTAACGAGGCGGACTGAGGAGGCACTGGCTGGAAATGAGGCTCACTGTTCGGGTTCTGGGCAGGTGACGCTCCCTGGGACGTCGTAGGCAACGGAGGGACGTCAGGGCCTGAGACAGTTGCCGACTCTGCATCTTGTTGTGACGGAGGGACAGCATTGTCGCCGGTGGCTCTTTGGCCTTGGGTATTTGAGTTATAGCGGAACTCAGACTCGAAGGCTTGGAACAAGGTCTGTCCCATATAGCCGATCTCAGATGCAAGATTGCGCAGACCGGAAACGGTTTCCGTAGCCGTGGGAAGATCCCCCTGGAAAATGTTCCCACCCCGGAGACCATGAGTATTCGCCGCGTTATTGAGAGCGCTCGCGAGGTTCCTCGCTTGATCCTCCAATGTAGCCAGTGTAGCTTGCACAGAAGAACCGACTGGTTCGGGGAGCGCTCGTTGAGCGTTTTGTAACTGGCGCTCAAATTCGGGCAGTCTAGACATGACTCCAGACCGGATCTTCTCCGCCCCATCGATCAGATTTTGGACGGCCATAGTAAACGCATCATTTCGGCCTTGTGTGGTGTTCGCCTGTGGTGTTTCCTGCATCGGAGGCACGCGGGAGGCATCTGATTGTTCGTTGGCCCGATTCAGATCTTCCGAGGCACGTAGAATCGAAGCCATCTGCGCCTCGAAGGCCGCCAGGAGCGGCTCCATTTCCCTATCCACGGGGGCGGGGGCAGGGGCAGGGGTAATAACTGGGGGAGTACCAGGGGTGGATGACTCCGCCCTGTCCTGTCCTGAACTGCCATTTTGTTCGACGTTGATATGCGGCGATTGTTGGACTTCGGCGGCTGAACTGGCAGCATCTATGTCTTGATCGACGGGGATATGAGGCTGGTATTCGTATCTCTTCCACAGGTCGGTTACAGACTTTGATCGGCGGATGTCGAAGATGTGGGATAAGTCGTCGAGATGTTGTCCGAGATATCGGCGAGGGGAAAGGCTTCGAGGCTGATCGGGTCCTCTAGACGCTGGGAGAGCTCGAGAGATGAACCGACCTATTCCGGATCGTCAGAAACAAGTTAACCTGAAATAACATCTGCGGGGCCACTCACCGTGATGACTTCTCCATCATCATCGTCCATATACATCAGTCGAGACCGAGGATGATTAGAAGCGATAGCATCATAATCGGAGGCGGAGAGCTGGATAATTCCCCGTCGACCGGGGGGATCTCCGCATGGCTGGCTGAAGACTGCGAAGAGTCTTCATGGAGATCCTTGATCTGGAATAACTCCAACATGTCGCGGGTGTCTATCAGGTATGGGGGGGTGGGCGATGAAGGCGAGGCGTCGGAGGGAAAAGTAGGCCAGGTGCTCCGTAGCAGGTACCTAGATCAGTCGAAGGCCAGCCGAGGTCAACTGAGATGAACGAGAGAAGATTCACAAAGGACTCAAAATGGCATCGACAGGAGCAGAGATGGGGAGAGGATCGGCTGAGGTGGTACAACGAGAGGGAGAAAAGAGGGAGACGGGGCGATAAGGCGCAGCACCAGAGGCGTGCGAACTCGTATGCTGCTGCCTATGAGAGGCGGCGACTGAACTGGTTGACGGGAGGCGAACGGGAACCGTTCATGCTGGGGAGGGGCAAATCGGAAGAACAGGCGAAAGTCTGGCAGGCCAGGAGGTGGTGTAACAGGATAGCGGACGGCACGAGGGGGCAAACAGGCAACAAGAATCCCCAAGCCTTCGACCTTGAATGCGAATGAGTTCATGAGGTGGTGTTGCGGATCCAGTCTGATTGGCTGCACTGCCCGCATCGCGTGACCCACCCGATCAAGCTTATCCAACCCACTCACGACCTTACCTGGTAGTTGTCTACCGGTACTGTCCTGCAGGAGCTGGAGCTCTCGCTTGGCTCTTTGGCTCGACAGAAAATTATACCTCAAGGGACTCACGAATACACGCATCCACACACACGGAATATACGCGACCTTCCTCCCCCACTCGCCAATGGCCAATTCCCCGCCAATCCACGTCAACACCACGTCCACCCTTTGGCCGGACGTCTGAACCACCTCCGTCCCTACAATCCAGATTCTCCGTCCTCCGACCAATGCCCATACTCCCATGGCGCCCTCCGACCTCTCGTCCCACACAAAACCCCCCGTGGCCCGTAACGTGAAACACGTCGTGTTAGGCGACCTCCTCTTCCCGACCTGGTACCAGTCCATCTACCCGGAGGATCTCGTCAGCAAGGACACGGACCGGCTCTACGTGTGTCGCTGGTGTTTCCGGTACTCGTGTGACGTCGATGCCTACGCGACGCACACCCGCGTGTGTCCGCACCGGACCATCCCGCCCGGCACCAAGGTCTACGACCAGGGCGGGTACGCGGTGTGGGAGCTCGACGGCGAAGACCACAGCTCTACGCGCAGAACCTGTCCCTCTTCGCGAAGCTGTTCCTCGACCATAAATCGGTGTTTTTCGACGTCGTCTCCTTCCTCTACTACCTGCTTACCTACTCCGACCCTGCCGACCCGGATAACTACTACATTCTCGGCTTCTTCTCGAAGGAGAAGCTCTCCTGGGACGCGAATAATCTCGCGTGTATTCTCGTCTTCCCGCCGTACCAGCACAAGCAACTGGGGAAGTTGTTGATGGGGGTCAGCTACAAGCTAAGCTCCTGGGAGGAGGATGATGGCTTAATCGGCGGGCCGGAGAAGCCGCTCAGTGAAATGGGCCATCGGAGTTATAGTCGGTTCTGGGAGGAGCGGATCGCCCGGCATATTCTACGGCGGGGCTCGGAGTCTGAGGAGGCTACGGAGGATCTGAATTTGCACGAAAGCCAAAACCAGCAAAGGGCTCGCGCAAGAGACATTCGGACGAGCTCCTGACCGTCCAGGACATCGGCCTGGCGACGGGGATGCTGACCGAGGATGTGATCACGGCGCTCAAGGGGATGGGCGTCGTGGAGCCGACAACGCCGTCGAAGAGGCGTCGGATAACACAGGACTTGCCGGAGGAGAAAGAGACCGTGATGATCCGCAAGTCGAGTGTCTTGGAATGGGCCAAGATCCATAAGGTGGCTATGTTGGATCCTGTCAGGACGAGGGATTTCTCGGGAAATGGGCTCCCCGGTCTAGCTCGGATGAAAGTTCGCCGATTGACGTTGATGAGAGCAGCGAATAACTTGGGGCAGCCGCTGTTGCCTGGGTGTAGGTGATATACCCAGGTTACTTCTCCGCACCGACCGATTGCCGGTTGGGTGCGTATGTATATAGCTTATGTTCGATACTCGTGTATGACTACCTAGAGATGGATAATCAAAAGATACCACATTGGCAAGACAAGAAATACTCCCTGATCCAAGCCTGATTGATCGTAATCCCCACACCCGTGGCCTTCTACATACTGTCGGACTGTTGCACGGAGCCAGGCACTACGAACTCCCCGACTACTAACCGACCTGTACGGCCAGAGGGATAGCATCAGTTGAATTATCGTTTGTTCTAGCCATTCGCATGGCTCTCAGTTAAAAATTGAATACATCTGAAGCGTAAACTGATTTTTAATCCGGAATTCTGAGTATCAACCCTCCGTGCCTTTACATAACGGTGTCTATTCATCAACGCCCATCATTACTCGTCCATACCACCGGGTCCACCCTGTCGGCCCATCTGTCTGGCCTTCAGCAGCTCGTCACAGAGGAGCAGGTTGGCGGCGATACCCGTGCTCGAAGCGATGCAGTTACGCAGCACACGGTACGAGTCGAAGACACCCTCCTGCACGGGGTCCATCGCCTCACCGGTGCTGAGGTCCAGACCAGCGGCGTTGCCCTCCTGGTGCTCATCTTGCAGGTTTGCCAGAGAGTCCTGGATATCATGGCCCGAATTCGCGGCCAGAGTCTTCGGGATGATCAGGAGAGCGTTGGCGAAGGCCTCCACACCCCACTTGGCCTTGCCCTTGACCGTCTTCTTGAAAGCCTCGGACTGCAGGTGGGTGGCGCAGGCAACCTGGAAAGCACCGGCACCGGGAACGACACTCTGATCAACGATGGTGTTTGTAAACCGAGCGAAGACCGTCACGGACGGCATCCTTCACCTGGGCGATGGTGTGCTGGTTGGGGCCCTTAATCAGGAGAGTGACCGACTTAGGGTCCTTGACCTCTTCAACGAAAGTGTACTTCTCTTCTCCGAGCTGGTGCTCGTAGACCAGACCAGCCCATCCGAGAACATCGGGCGTCATATCCTCGACACTGTTCTGGGCGATACCACCGCAAATAAGCTGGAGACGCTCCATGTTTCTCCGCTTGGCGCGGCGAAGAGCCAGAATGCCGTTCTTAGAGAGGACATCCAAGCTCAGAGGGTCGATACCCTTCTGGTTGATGATAACAAAGCCCTTCTTCGGGTCAGTTCCGCAGACCTGCTTCTTCAGCTCCACAATCTTTGCCAACTTGGAATCCACGAATTTGCGCTCGCTCTCCACCAGCTTGTCTCTCTGCTCCGCGGACGAGTAGTAGAAGCCGGAGTTGATCTCGGACTTCTCGTACTCCAGACTGACATTCAGAGTCAAATGAAGGCGTTCTCCACCCGCTTGGGCATGTCGGGGTGTCTGGCACCGTGGTCCAGAGCGAGACCACGGATCAGTCTGGTATCGGACGATGACCGATGTTGCATCGTCATGATCTCGACCATGTGCAGATCAGGCTTCTCGGGAGCCCGGTGGATAGCAAGGACGGCATCAACGATATCCGGGGTCAGCTTCTCGGCGAGGGCGCTGTTCAATTTCGTGCTCAGGGACGTCCGGGCAACAGACAGGAGGAGTTCGCGGTCGATCGTTCGGTCAAGCTTGAATTGGTCAAGGAACTACACAGGTGAAGATTTAGCCTTAGCCTGAGGTAACAAAAGTCAGAAGATATGGCGTCACTGACCTTGAGAGTCTCGTTCTTTGCAATTTCGTAGCCGTCCGTGAGCACTCGGGGGTGCAGACCCTCGGAGATGTGACGGTCTGCCTGCTTCAACAGCTCTCCCACCAGCAAGACCACAGAGGTTGTTCCATCACCGGTGATATCATCCTGTGCAGTAGCGGCACGTGCAATCATGACCTTGGAGATGAGTGTTAGGGATTTCTTTTCGACGGTCTGGGAAAAGGAGACATACGGCCGTGGGGTTTTGGATTTGCTGTTGTTGGGGTTAGCCTGGATTCTGAGTGGTCTCGTAGATTATGATGTCCACTAACCATTTCACGCAAAAGAACATTTCCATCCTTGGTCAATTTGATCTAAAGAAGAGTCCGTTAGGTCATCGCCCGCGTCTGGAGGGGTTGGATGTCATACTCCGCCAGCACCATCCACCAACCTAACATTTGTCAGCTCAATCCCAAGCTTCCATCATCGAGCGAATGGATACGTACATCTTCAATGTTCCCGAGGGACCGAGGTTGGACTTGAGCACATCCTGAAGGCCTTCACCAGCGCTGATGTTGACCTTGAGGGCTTCCGCTCGCCGCTGTGCAATGTGAGCAATGTGGGCACGGAGGGGCTGCTGCAGCGAGGGGAAATTTCACATACCCTCGACTCCGCCTTGGGGTTGAGTAACTGTGTAGCAGACATGTTCGCAGCGCGTGTCGACCACGAAAAAGAGACAGGGGACAATGGTTCTCGTCGAAAGACCGGCGAGCGGAGGGCTGGCGCAAAGGAGAGGCACAAACCTGTGGTGGTTGCCGTCGAATGCGGTGAGCTCTGGTTTTGGCAAAAAGCCCACATTCGGGGTTCGCACTAGCGCCGCCGCGAAAAAAAAGAGCTCCGGCGCCTCGACTCGCCATTTCTGCCCTCCAGCCAAATTTTCCATCTCGACGTCGGTCTACGGCAACCCCACCGCCGCACATTTTGGAACTTGGATAGCAGGCTCGATCGGTTTTGAAGAGGGTCCCCGTGCGATTGACATTTTTTTTCGCGGCCATTTGCCTGCTCGATTTTTCACCATGGCCGATTTGCTACTTTTCGAGGGCCCCATGGGCTATGCCCTGTTCAATGTCACCACACAAACCCGACAGCGTGGGAAACCGCCTCAAGGAGGTCCAGGAGGGTGTGAATGACCTCGCCAAGTTCGGCAAGATGGTCGACCTGGCCAGTTTTATGCCGTTTGAGTATGTCTCTAAATTTCTCCCCGGTCGGATCTGCAGCCGCTGACCGAACCCCAGGAACAACAAGCAGGCTCTGAGCGAAATCAACGACGTTTCCGAAGGTGTCGCTTCCGACACCCTGGTGTCTTTCCTCGAACTCAATTTGCCCAAGCCCAACAAGAAGAAGAAGGTTGTTTTCTGGGTCTTTCCGACAAGGCCCTTGCCGGTAGCATCAAGTCCGCCTTCGATTTCGTCGACCGAAACCGGCGACACCAGCGAGGTCGTCCAGGATATGCTCCGTGGAATCCGTCTGCACGCTTCCAAGCTGCTGAAGCAGCTGCGCGAGGGTGATATGGACACCGCCCAGCTTGGTCTTGGTCACGCCACTCCCGCGCCAAGGTCAAGTTCTCCGTCCAGCGCGATGACAACCACATTATCCAGGCCATTGCCATCCTCGACCAGCTTGATAAGGCGATCAACACCTTCTCCATGCGTGTCCGCGAATGGTACTCGTGGCACTTCCCCGAACTCATCAAGCTTGTCTCCGACAACCAGCGCTACGCCCAGATTGCCCTGTTCGTCCAGGACAAGGCCGAACTGACCGACGAGAAGCTGCACGACCTGGCTGCGCTCGTTGAGGATGACGAGGGTGTTGCGCAGAGCATCATCGATGCTGCCAAGCACAGCATGGGACAGGAGATCTCCGAGACTGACATGGAGAACGTGATCGCCTTCGCTGAGCGTGTTGTCAGCCTGTCCAAGTACCGCAAGAACCTCCACACCTACCTGAGCTCCAAGATGGGCGTTGTTGCCCCTAACCTTGCCGCGCTGATCGGTGAGATCGTCGGTGCCCGTCTGATCTCGCACGCCGGTAGCTTGACCAACCTGTCCAAGTATCCCGCCTCACTTGCAGATTCTCGGTGCTGAGAAGGCTCTGTTCCGTGCGCTCAAGACCAAGGGCAACACCCCCAAGTACGGTCTCCTGTACCACTCGTCGTTCATCGGCCGCGCTGGCCCCAAGAACAAGGGCCGTATCTCGCGTTTCCTTGCCAACAAGTGTTCCATTGCCTCGAGAATCGACAACTTCTCCGAGGAGCCCTCGACCAAGTTCGGTGAGGTGCTGAAGAAGCAGGTTGAGGAGCGTCTGGACTTCTACGCTACTGGTGCTGCTCCTACCAAGAACGAGGTTGCCATGGTATGTTTCTTTTTTTGTGTCGAATCTCTCTTTTACATGGTTGGCCAATTACTCACAATTTCTACAGCAAAGCGCCATGGATGCCGTCCTCGCGGATATGGACATCGACGGCGAGCAGAGCGATGAGGAGATGCAGGAGGCCCCTGCCGAGAAGAAGGAGAAGAAGGACAAGAAAGAAAAGAAGGAGAAGAAGGAAAAGAAGGAGAAGAGCGAGAAGAAGGAGAAGAAGGACAAGGGCGAGAAGGAGGAGAAGAAGAAGAAGCGGAAGCACGACAGCGACGCCGAGCCGTCCAAGAAGAAGAAGAAGGTTTAAAAAGCAGCATGCCTGTTGTTGGGACACAAGGGCGTCAATTGTCGCGGCGTTGTCGGGTCTGATTTCTGCGTTTTCATCTTGCTTGCTATTTCCTATATCGACATATGTATGCTCTTTATTTCGTTCACGACTTGATGGGCTGGGGTATCTGTAAATTACTTATTCGATATTTGCCTGCAGTCTGTTAGAAAAAAATGTCATTCAGCTTATTCTATATTCTCGTGCATGAGTTCACACATAGTATACGGAGGGTTCCCTCGGGGGGTAAAAGTAACCCTGCATAGAGTTTGATTTCACCGCCAGCGAGTCTCGGAGGACATGAACTCCCGGCCACAACCCCCTCCTTCTCCTCCGCCAAACCACTATGGCCCGGACCCCCCAGTTCCCCGCAGTCCCTCCATCATAATGGCTTCACTGCAGAGCGCCTGCGCATGTGTCGACTGAATGACTGCGATTCACCTCTTGTGCCTGCCGTCGCTTTTCCCTCTCTCACCTGGATACTGAGATGCCCCCACACCCGCGCACAGTCCTAACCCCGATGATGCCCACGAGTTTCTCGGCGATGACGTCCAACTCACCCAAGAGAAAACGAGAACCGTCAGAAGAGTCAGATCGGTTCAGTCCCTTCCCAGTGTCTCCGTCAACCAGCTCACTACCCAGCTTGCCAGAACTCAAGCTGCGCGAGGAAGAGGACCTGGGCCGGTATAGTCCGCGGGCTATTGTCGCTGGTCGCCTGGGGGAACTAGCCATCCGCGGAGACCATCTCCCGACACCACCACAAACCTGCGATCTGAATGGCAGCAGCAGTCCTATAGACCAACCACTCGTCGCGCAGTCCGCGCAAGGAAGATGCTGGTCACCGTCCTACGCTCGTTTCTCCGCCATGCCTGAAACTGACCCTTCACTGGAACAAACCAGCCCTACTCCGAGCGGTGGGCCGTCTGACAACGCCGCAATCGAAACCTCAGCGCAACTCCAGTCTCCCTCGACCACAACCCCGACATCGTCGCCTCGAAAACAACCGACCCCGAGTCCGCGCAAGAATCTTACTATACTTTCTCCCTCGAAATTGCGCAGTGGGAGACGGTCGCCCCCTCTTACAGGGCGGGAGAGCGACGACCCCCTCACATGGCATGACTCTGAGATAACCGCCACGACCCGAACGATCCCAGACGATGGGTATGGGATAAATGGGATCGATTCAAGCCCACTGCGGCAATGGCTGGTTCAGAACGACAGAACAAGTCGCCGAATGGAAGAATCGCGAGGCAAGGGAGGCCCGCGAGAAACGACGAGAGCGGCGAGATAACATGGACATGGGGAGAATACACACAGTCCAAAAGGGTGCCATTCAGAAGAGGGTGAAGTTCGACGTTTGAGCCTTTTTTTTGGTTACTTTTGGAGTAATGGCGTTGGATTGGGTATAATCTCTATTGCATTTTGTTTCTTTTTTTTTTTTTTTTTTTGTCCTTTGTGTAACGGGAGCCGGGACCATAGATATCTCATGCGATCACGAACCACAGTCAGGACAATATACTCGAGTCCACTGAATCCAAATCTTATGTACTATACATTCCACTCTGACATACATATACAATGATGCTCCAAACAAACAACTCCGTGACTCCAAGCCATGTGCAGAAACAGACTACCAGAACTTGTAGTTTGGGAGATGCGTCCAGCTCTTCCGTTTCCTTTCTTCCTCTGCCAGCCGCGCGGCTTCTGCAATCTTTTGCTCCTTCTCCTGCTGCTTCTTGACTTTCAACTGCTGCATCAGCTCCACCGCTTGTTTCATGCCGTCCAGCTCCTGTACCCGCCGGCGTTGGCAGAATTCATGTGCGACGAGGGAGGTGATAGCGAATGCGCCAACCGCCCAATTACAGGCAGTCCACATCGAACGGAGGCCTAAGCAGGTGGTAAAGTTAGCCACCAATAAAGACTCACTAAACGGCAGATGTGAGGGGTCCGTATGATCTCCTTACCTCCCAGAACGCCTCGCACTCCGCCGACACCGAAGCCCGCTCCGATTCCGAGTAGCAAAGAGTCCCTCGCACATGGCGCTTTGTAGAATGAAGTAGCGTCCTTCAGAGACATTGACTTCATAGCATTCGAAACAGTGGCACCGTCTCCATTGCCGGAGGACTTTGTCGTGGAGAGCATGTTCACCTGCTCTTCCGGGGCCCCGAACGCATCCCAGAGCTTGCCGACCTGCGTCTTGCCGAAGTCATGCTTCGGCTTGGGCTTTGATGAATCCTGGGGGTATTCCGCCACCTCAGGGGTGGTGGTAGGGGTAGTGGAGTCCCGCGTATCATCTGCCATAGCGTATGTTCAGCTGTTGTTCGTAGAAAGCTCGATATCAAGACCACTTCGTCTTCAACACCGACAACGGATCCGATGCGGGAAACAATTGAGCGACCGGAGGAACATATAATCCGGGATGTACTGGGTGATCGCCCAAAAGAGTGAGTTATTCCGGGCCCGCGGAACGTTGGCCAATGGCACGCGTATAGTGGAAACGCGAACGCGTCGGGGTCTCTCCCGCAGAGCCAAAATCGGACAGGAACATACATGGCTGAGTCCTGACCTGGAATCCCGCCAACTTTTCTCCAATTATATACCCATTTCCTAAGCCTTTGTTTCCCGCGTCCGACAAGAGCCATGATCGGCCCTATGCTCTGCTAATTCTACTCTACACACACCCACGCGCGTTCCATGTTCAATCAAGTCCCGAACTCTCCTCTCGTGATTGATCCCTCAAAGCCCGGCCGGTGGGCGCGTTGTCGCAATGCCTGTACGAAAGCCCGCGAAGTACGGGAACAACAAGTTCCTCTCGGGCGCCGCATCGTTCAACCCGAAGCGAACGAAGACGGTTGAATTTTCCTCCCTGCGGTCGACCGAGACGACATCCCAAGATGAGAAATTCGAGTCCATTCGACTGGCCAACAGCATCGACGAGAAGCTCGGATTCCCGCGATATGAAGCCGGCGACAAGAGGGTCGGATGGCTCGTCAACATGCACAGCACCTCTGTGGAGGATGACAATGTCCTTGGAGGCCGCGCAGGGGTGGACTACTACTTTCTAGATGACGAGGGTGGAAGTTTCAAGGCGACGGTGGAATACGACCCGTATTTCCTCATTGCCGTCAAGAAGGGCCATGAAATGGAAGTCGAGGAATGGTGTCGCAGAATGTTCGAGGGTCTGATCAAGAAGGTATCGCGAGTTGAGAGAGAGGACCTGAAATTGCCGAATCATCTACTGGGCACCGGAGGACTTTCCTCCAATTCAGCTTCGCGAATGTCAGCCATTTGCTGGATGTTCGGAAGACACTCCTTCCGTTGGCGGAGAAGAACAAGAAGAACGTGAATATAATGGATACCTATGTTGAGATCTCCAGGTACGTGTTTCCCTCCCAGGGTGGTCGCGGTCCTCATTGTTCCAAGCTAATGGCTCGAAGCGCAAACGCCGGATTTGATCTCTTTGATGATGAGTTAATTAATGAGTCACGACCTAATGGAAATATGCAAGCGAGTGATTATATTATCGATATTCGGGAATACGACGTTCCCTATCATGTTAGAGTTGCGATTGATAAAGGTACGTCTTGCTGCTTTCCACCGCTGCAGGGATACAGCTGACACTTTGAAGACATTCGCATAGGAAAATGGTACACAGTAGATTCGAAGAACGGCGTATATCTCATTGACATGCCTAGAAGAGCGAGTCCAGCGTCCAGATCCAGTCGTCCTCGCATTTGATATTGAAACGACAAAACTCCCGCTCAAGTTCCCGGATGCCGTTTCGATCAGATTATGATGATTTCATACATGATCGATGGGCAAGGATTTTTGATCACGAATCGAGAGATCGTCTCCGAGGACATTAACGACTTCGAATACACGCCAAAACCCGAGTACGCGGTCCGTTCATGATCTTTAACGAGCCCGACGAACGAGCTGTCATCGAGCGATTCTTCGAGCACATCAAGGAAGCCAAGCCGACGGTTATTGCGACGTATAACGGTGACTTTTTCGATTGGCCTTTCGTCGAGGCTAGAGCTAGTGTGCTGGGAATTGACATGTACACGGAGATCGGGTTCCGGAAAAACAGCGAGGACATCTACCAGGCCGACCACTGCGTACATATGGATTGTTTTGCCTGGGTCAATCGAGACAGTTATCTTCCGCAAGGTAGTCGAGGTTTGAAGGCCGTCACAGTCGCGAAGCTTGGCTACGACCCTGATGAACTTGACCCTGAATTGATGACGCCGTACGCAAGTGAACGCCCACAGACACTTGCCGAATACTCCGTTTCCGATGCTGTCGCCACATACTATCTGTACATGAAATACGTCCACCCTTTCATTTTCTCTCTTTGTACGATTGTGCCCTTGAACCCAGACGACACGCTACGGAAAGGAACTGTACACTATGCGAGATGCTTCTGATGGTGCAAGCTTACAAGGGTGAAATTATTCTGCCGAACAAACACAAAGATCCCCCTGAGTCTTTTTACGAAGGCCATCTTCTCGAATCACAGACCTATGTCGGTGGTCACGTCGAAAGTATTGAGGCTGGTGTATTTCGGAGCGATATTCCTGTTACATTCAAAATCGACCCAACGGCCATTGACGAGCTTATTCGGGATCTTGATGCCGCGTTGAAGTTCAGTATCACGGTGGAAGAGAAGAAGTCGATGGACGATGTTGTTAAATTATGACGAAGTCAAAGCTCAGATCGAGACGAAGCTCAGAGACCTGCGAGATAACCCGAACCGCGACGAGGTGCCGTTCATCTACCATTTGGACGTTGCCTCCATGTACCCAAATATCATGATTACCAACCGTTTGCAACCCGACTCGATGATCGAAGAGTCAAATTGCGCTGCTTGCGATTTCAACCGACCCGGGAAGAACTGTGACAGACGACTACCGTGGCCTGGAGAGGTGAATTCCTTCCTGCAAGCGAGACGAGTACAACATGATCCGACAAGCTGTGTCCAACGAGCGGTTCCCAGGAAAGAACAAAAATGCCCCAATGAGATCATTTGCCGACATGGGCACGGAAGAACAAGCAGCTATCGTCAAGAAACGTCTACAAGATTACAGCAAGAAAATCTACCACAAGATTCACGACAGCAAGACAATGGTGCGGGAAGCTATCATCTGCCAACGTGAGAACCCGTTCTATGTCAACACTGTCCGAAGCTTCCGAGATCGTCGCTACGATTTCAAGGGACAGCAGAAGGTCTGGAAGGAAAGACGGATTCGCTCAAGTCTTCCGGTGCTTCAGCCGGGGAAATTGAAGAAGCGAAAAAGATGATCATCATTCTATTCGACTCTCTCCAGCTTGCTCACAAGGTCATTCTAAACAGTTTCTACGGTTATGTCATGAGAAAGGGTTCCCGATGGTATTCCATGGAAATGGCTGGCGTAACGTGTCTTACAGGTGCTCGGATCATTCAAATGGCTCGTGAGCTGGTTGAACGCATTGGTCGGCCACTGGAGCTGGATACTGATGGTATCTGGTGTATGCTTCCGGGGACTTTCCCTGAGAACTTCTCTTTCACATTGAAAAACGGCAAGAAGCTCGGCATCTCATATCCTTGTGTTATGTTGAACCATCTTGTTCATGGAAGCTATACCAACCACGCATATCAGACCCTCATCGATCCCAAGACCTTCAAATACGAGACCTACAGCGAGAACTCTATCTTCTTCGAAGTCGATGGACCCTACAAGGCAATGATTCTGCCCACGTCGAAGGAAGAAGACAAGAATTTGAAGAAGCGTTATGCTGTCTTCAATCACGACGGATCCTTGGCTGAATTGAAAGGGTTCGAGGTGAAGCGCAGAGGTGAACTAAAGTTGATTAAGATTTTCCAGACCCAGATCTTTAAGTTCTTCTTGGAAGGAAAAACCCTCACTGAGACGTATGCCGCGGTGGCTCGGGTAGCTGACCGGTGGCTGGATGTTCTTTATGAGCATGGGTCTACCCTTGCCGATGAAGAACTCATTGAGCTTATTCGGAGAATCGAAGCATGACGAAGACTCTTGAAGAGTATGGGAACCAGAAATCGACCTCGATCACGACAGCACGACGCCTGGCAGAATTCCTGGGAGAGCAGATGGTGAAGGACAAGGGTCTGAACTGCAAATACATTATATCCTCGAGACCGCGCAACACCCCTGTCACTGAGCGGGCTATCCCAGTGGCTATCTTTTCGGCTGAGCCTAATGTGAAACGTTACTTCCTGCGAAAATGGCTGAAAGATGACCCTCGTGACATGGATCCCCGAACCGTGATTGATTGGGACTACTACCTGGAGCGATTGGGGTCTGTGGTCCAGAAGCTCATTACCATCCCGGCTGCACTACAGAAGATCAGAAACCCTGTGCCTCGAGTCGCCCATCCGGATTGGCTGCAACGACGAATCAACCAAAGGATGATAAGTTCAAGCAGACCAAGATGACCGATGTATTCATGAAAGCCGACAAGAACCCCCTGACCGACATCTCGACAAACATCCTTGATCACCGAGTTCAGCACCCCGACAACATGGACGAAGCACTCGCCAATTCAACCGCACCAGAAAAGTTGAAGTCGTCGCCTAATAGTAAAACTTCTCAAAAGAGAAAGCTACCTGAAGGCCACACGAAGACATCTCTCGATCCGTTTGCAAGCCTTCCAGCAAAAATGCCATCGATGGAGGATGACTACGAAGGCTTCATCAAGTATCAAAAGCAGAAGTGGAAGATCCAAAAGCAAGCGCGCATCCGCCGTCGTCAGCTCTTTGGTGAACGCGCGAACGCCTCTGGTGATTCGTTGAGTCACCTTTTCAGAAACCAGGCCGAGCTGCTGTACATTCGTACATGGCAGGTCATTCAGCTTTCAGAAACTTCCAGGCCAGGAGTTGTACGAGCCTTTGTCCTGATTGACCGCAAGATCCACACCTTGACTGTCCGAGTGCCACGGCAGATTTATGTGAATTTGAAGCAGGACTCACTTCCTGATGTCGACATCCCGGATTGTGAGGTCGAAAAGGTCAACCACACCCTGCCCAATGGACATCCGTCGGTCCACCTGTTCAAGTTGACTCTGTCTGAGGATACCTATCTACGCGAATCCGAGAAGATGGAAGTCCTCTTCCAACATCCCAGCATTGAAGGTGTCTACGAGAGAGCATGCCATTGAACGTGCGAGCGATCTTGAAACTTGGCAGCATTTGCACTTTTGATGAAGGGCAACGCGGAGTCCTGGAGAGGGTCTGGAGCGTGGTTTCGACCTTTCGACACTATGCCGGACCCCTTCAGAACAACCATACCTCATGGACGCACCTCTGGCCTACCACTACTTGTACCACGTCGCCTCCGTGACAGGCAAGTCTTTGCACTTTTCTCGACAACGAGGAAGGAAGCGCACATCGTCATTCTGAATCGTACACGCGATATGCAAGGTCTGCCAAACGTCGACAAGATCTACTCGGAACTCCTCATGCGCAAGAATCAAACTGCGGCCGAGGACCAAACCCAGAGTGCGTTCGAATACCAGGACAAGATTCATTTCCGGACGACACAAGTGACAACGAGACGGAAGGCACACCTCGAGGTTGGTGATCTGATCAAGAAATTCAGAAGCGAAGAATCTGGACCTACCGTCATGGTTATCCAATCCCAACAGCGAAGCCGCTTGTGTCACGATATCCCCATCCTCAGGGAGTGCCCTGTTCTGCCGGTGAAGCCAGAGGTTACAGACATGGACCTTCCGCCTCTAGGATGGGCAGTCCTTTATTGCGCGGCGATTGATCACACATTACCTGTATCTCTCGTCATGGATCCAGCACTTGACCTTGCTTGCAAGATATGGCGATGTCCCTCTTTGTATACCTTGAGAGAGTGATGACCCGCGGTACCTTATCGATATCTCATACGCCCGACGACTCCAGCAAAACAATGTCGTCCTTTGGTGGTCATCTGGGCCTAGGCCAGATCACGCAGGGTATGAAAAGGATGACATTACTGGTCCTTTGGAGAAGGTGTCCATGCCGTCGGTGAACGTGCCCAGTGCCTACACGACTGTTTGTCTTGAGATTGAAGTGCGCAATCTAGCCATCAACACGATCTTAACCTCGTCGATCATCAGCGAGATGGATGGGAATGACAGTCTTCTTGCTGATTCGGGAGGCTCAGCCGATCCGAATGGCGGTGGTGTTCTTTACTCGGAGAAGGCCTTCACTTCTGCTGGTGCAGTTGTGCTGCGGGAGATGGTGAAGCACTGGTGGTCGGAGGCCTGTGAAGGCAACAGCATGGCTGACATTATGGTGCAACATCTGATCCGGTGGTCGAGAGTTCATCCTCGTGCCTCTACGACCGCTCGTTGCACCATTATGTGCGGATGCTGTCTCGGAAATCGTTCCAGCGACTCATGGCCGAGTTCAGACGGGTCGGTTCGAACGTTGTCTTCGCCAGCTCGACACGCCTGCTGCTCCAGACTACTAAGTCAGAGGTTGGGAACGCCTATGCATACAGTCAGTACGTGTTGAAATCGCTGCGAGCCAATCCTTCGTTCCATTTCATCGACCTTGAAATCAAGGAGTACTGGGACTACCTTGTCTGGTACGACGAGTACAACTACGGTGGCAAGGGCTGTAAAGAGGTGACCGGGTCGGACGAGCAGGAGCTTGAAACTGTCATGCATTGGCAACTCAGTCGCTTCCTGCCGACTCCGATGCAGACGATCTTCCGGGACTGGGTCGTGGAGTATATCGAGTTGATGCACGGGTTGAAGCATCCCGAGACGGAGGATTCCTCGACGCCTCGTATGACACAGATCCCTATTGGACGTCCTTCCGACGAGGACAGCGAGGAGGTGTCGGCCCTGTTGGCGGAGAAATTCTCGAAGCCGTTGAAGAAGCAGATTGCCGGTCTGATTCGGCGCCAACGGGAGGAAATGCTCCATCCGGAGCTTGCATCTGATTATGAATTCCCGTCCTTCCGGGTGTCTTGTCGGACCCCAATAAGGACAAGCGGAACCCCGTGCTGGAACTGGTCAAGCTGTTGATGCAGGTGTTGAGTTTGTCCAAGACAACGACGATGGAGTCCCGACTGCTCCGACGTGAACTGCTCGCGATGTTCGAGGTGCGCGAATTCAGCAAAGAGGGTCGCTTTGAGAATCCCGCCGCCAGCCTGAAACTCCCAGAGCTCACCTGCGGAGCGTGTTGTCTGATCCGCGACCTGGACCTGTGTCGCGACGAGGATGTGCTTCCTGACCCGGGGTCGGACCCCAGCAAAGCGGTGACCAAGCCCTGGCGCTGTCCGTTCTGTCAGTCTGAATACGATCGTCTCGCGCAGGAGGATCCTCATTGGACAGGTGCAGGGATGATTGTCGGGTGGCAGACGCAGGATCTCAAGTGCTCGAAATGTGGCGGGCTCAAGATCAGTGACTTCATGGAGCACTGTTCGTGTAGTGGAGTGTGGGTGGAGACGATGAACCGGAAGGAGATTGAGAAGCGACTGCGGGTGCTGGACAGCGTGGCCAAGTTCCACGGGCTGAAATTGCTGGAGACGGTGGTGGGCGAGGTGTTGGAGCAGGTGTAAATCTTGTATAGCTGGGAGGATGGGGAGGATTGGGCGCATCCATTGTTTGACTGGCGTTTGGGAGGGAGTGTATATATCCAGGGATGGGTAATGGAATCGTTCATCGTTTATTTCTTGCTATTCTCTGATTTCCACTAGTATCTTGGTTGATTTATATACTACTGGGAAATCGCAAATTTGGTTCCGAACTAGTGGGTGATCCACCCGCGGGCGTCCATGGATGGATGGATGGATGCGATGCGATGCGATGCGCTCAGTCCCATCGTTGTCTCTGCCCCATCTCAGCTGGAGACCTTTCCTCCTTTTCCTTACTCCCTCCTCCTCTCTCCCCCCCTGTCGGCTTCACCTTTCCCTCACCTGTACCCTCCGTGGGAAGTATCCGTGCTTCTCCCTCGTGGCCGTTAGGGCTCCCTGAACGTCTGCGATCGTCCAGCTGCGAACAACCCCGCAATCCACGACATCCCACCATCACCTCACCACCGCCACTCTTCGTCGACTCGACGCGACCCGCAATCCCCTGCCTCTGGTTGGTATCTGTGAGTATCCCCGTCTCAGCGCTTCACGGACACAAGCGATCCACTCTTGACCGGCGTATTTTACGCTGTTGCCTGTCTAGCAGCCTCCTTGCTAACCACAATAGCCCACTCCGGAATCAACCTCGATTACCCCCAAGTGCGCACAACGAATCGGCGACTCTCCTCCCCCTTCGAACAACAATTCTGTGGGATCCCTCCGCCTGATCCCGCCATGGCGTCCCAGGCGCAAGCTCAGCAGCGACCGAAGGTTCAGCCCTGCCGGTACAAGACGGGGAAGACTCTAGGAGCGGGCTCCTATTCGTCGTGAAGGAATGCGTGCACATCGATACCGGCCATTATTATGCCGCGAAGGTGATCAATAAGCGGCTGATGGCGGGGCGCGAACACATGGTAGGTACTTGCCTCTACCGCAGTGGTTGTCTTGTAGCCAGCGGGATGAGTGGGTGGATGGATTAGGCCGCCAACCTGCCAGGAGAAGAGGAGAAGACGAGGCTGACGTGGGCGATCACGACAGGTTCGGAATGAAATTGCCGTGTTGAAGCGCGTGTCGATGGGGCATCAGAATATTCTGACATTGGTGGATTATTTCGAGACCATGAATAATTGTATATCCCCCTTCTTCTCGTTGCCGTTACTGGGGGAGGGGTGGTTGGCATTGGCTAACTTGGTTGACTACCGTGAACAGTGTACCTAGTCACCGATCTCGCCCTGGGGGGAGAGCTGTTCGACCGCATCTGTCGCAAGGGAAGTTACTTCGAAACCGACGCGGCAGACCTCATCCGCGCGATCCTGTCGGCTGTCGCCTACCTGCACGATCATGGCATTGTGCATCGCGATCTCAAGCCGGAGAACCTCCTGTTCCGCACCCCAGAGGATAATGCGGATCTCCTGATCGCTGACTTTGGTCTGTCGCGCATCATGGATGAGGAGCAGTTCCACGTGTTGACGACCACCTGTGGCACGCCGGGTACATGGCTCCGGAGATTTTCAAGAAGAGCGGCCACGCGAAACCTGTGTAAGTCCCTGCACCTGCACCCTTGCGCCCTCAAAATTGGGTAAGGCATGCGAGAATGAATCTAACCTCGGCAGTGACATCTGGGCCATCGGCGTGATCACCTACTTCCTCCTCTGTGGCTACACCCCATTTGACCGCGACTCCAACCTGGAAGAGATGCAGGCCATCCTTGCCGCCGACTACTCGTTCACGCCGCTCGAGTACTGGCGCGGAGTGTCCCAGAGCGCCCGCGACTTCATCAAGCGCTGTCTGACCGTCGACCCCGACAAGCGTATGACGGCGCACGAAGCCCTGCAACACTCTGGGTGAACCCGCCGTACGACCAGTCGGCCGACCAGACGGTTCCGGCCAGGATCTGCTGCGACCGTGAAGAAGAATTCAACGCGCGGCGCACGCTGCACAAGGATCGATACTGTGCGGGCGATCAACAAGCTGCGTGAGGGCGGAGGACTGATGATGGACGGCATGATGAGCATCGATCCGAAGCCGGAACGGGTCAATGGGAATGAGGTCATGGAGGAGCAGTCGCACGATGGGCAGATGGAGATTGATAGTCGGGGGAATGCGCGGGGACAGACGGAGGAGCAGATTCGCGAGCAGGAGCGGAGGGTCAAGGAGGTGGTGACGGGGGCTGTGGGAGGAAGAAATGATGATCTTCTGTCTATATCCTCGTAGCGTCCTCTGCGTGATACCATCCTTGTCTTGCTTGATGAATTGATGTGGATAGTCCTGTCACATTTAACTGCATACACGCCAATGAGCCATTGAGCCTTTGCCAATTGTCGGTCCATCGGCCATGCCAATCTCTCCAACCCTCTCTCTCCACAGCAGGATTCATTCCGAGTATGATTGACGGCGATTCCCCGCACTTGATCCTCGGTGCCGAAGTGATCCTGCATTGACTGCATACGCGGGGTAACGATGCATTCTATAGTCTATCGGTTATTTAGGAGTCGTCATTCCAGTCTGGTCAGTAAGTCCATACATACACTAACATACCTAACTTCCACTTAAGCCTCATATCAACCAACCATGACCATCTACCAGACCAGCGACATCACCGTCCCTACAGACATCAACCTCACCGAACTCCTCCATCAATGCGCCTGGGACACTCCCCTACACCCCTCGCATGTCATTGCGCGCGACAACCTCAGCAATCGCAGCTTGACCATCGGAAACTGCGTGACCATGCCGGTCGTCTGGCGCACGGATTCACCACTCGCCTAGGAGCCAAAGACGGCGACAACTGGGCCATCATCGTGCCCAACTCGGTCGATCTGATCGAGCTCTTCCATGCGGTGCTATGGACCGGTGGTACTGGATGTCCAATCAACCATGCGCTCAATGCGACGGATATTGCGCGGGGACTGGCCATCTCCCAGCCGCGGTTCATCATCGCGTATACCGGTTCTCTCCCTACGATCGAGGAGGCTGTCAAGCTCGCTCATGCGGATATTGAAGCATCATGGTATTGTCTGGGTGTCGCCGCGTATTCTTACGGTCGTGGGAAAACGTACGCCGGCCTACTCACATCTCCCGAATGACTTTCTGTCCGAAGAGACTCTCCCGATCCCTCACTACGAGGATACCACCCAGCGCATCGCATCGATCCATCTCAGCTCCGGCACAACCGGTAGTCCAAAAGTACACCCATCCATCCAACCCTCCCAAGCAAGCAGCAAGAACTAACAGATCAAAGGGCATCCAACTAACCCACCACAACTACATCTCCAACTGCCACCAACTCCGCGCTCACGACCCCCACCAGTGGACAAAAGACAGCCGCGTGGTAGCCTTCACCCCCTTCGTGCACATCGCCATGACCACCTTCCCTCTCTTCTACGGCCCCTGGGCCGGCATGCTCCACCACGCCATGCCCTCCTTCAACCTCCCCGACTACGCCGCCATCACGCGCTCCGTCCGGCCCACCTCAATCAACAACATCCCCTCCATCATGCGCAACTTCATCGACGACCCGGCCCTCTTCGCGCAATTCGACTTCTCGCAGACAAAGCTCCTCTTCGGGATCGGCACGGGCACCTCCCGCGAGATGCATACCAAGACGCTCGCTCTGGCGAATTGGCAGACCGTCAACCTATACGGGATGACCGAGGCGGCGCCGTATGTAGCCTATCAGCGTGTTGGCGAGGACGTCCCCCTCGGCGCAGTGGGTCCGCTTCTCCCCGGGATCAAGGGGATGTTGAAAGTACCTGGCACGGAGGTGGATGCCCCCGTTGGCGGACCGGGGGAGCTGTGGATTCACGGGCCGAATGTCGCGAGACGGTATGTGGCTGTTACCGGGGCGGAGGAGGTGAACCGTAAGGCGTTCCCGTTGCCTGGGTATAACACGGGGGATGTGTGTACGATTTCGGCCTCGGGGGTGTTGGCGGTGGTGGGCGGACGAAGGAGTTGATCAAGTATAAGGGGTTTCAGGTCCCGCCGGTGGAGCTGGATGCGTATCTGAATCGACATCCGTTGGTGGTGGAGGGGGCTGTTGGGGGGCTCTGGGATGAGGCGCAGTTGACGGAGGTGCCGACGGGGTATGTGATCTTGAAGGAGAGTTGTAGAGGCAAGGAGGTGGAGGCGTTACGGCAGATTCAGCGTGATGTGGATGCGGTGGTGACCGGGTATAAGAAGCTGAGGGGAGGAGTGTGGGAGGTGAAGCGATTGCCCAAGACGCCCACGATGAAGGTGACGCGGAATGAGCTGAAGAAGTGTGTGACGGGGTTGTGTTCGTTGGAGGAGAGTGCTCGACCTCAGCCCAAGGCGAAGCTGTGAGATAGGTACATTTACTTGGTTTGACTGGTGATGTATGCATTGGTTAAGATTGATTGAACTGAATGGAAAATGAACCTAAATGTAGACCAAAAAGTCTGCCTGAGACGCCTTGCCTCTGAGACACCACATCATTAAACCAAGATGATAAATATGTAACCCATCGTAGCATAGCAGGTACCTGTAAATCCCCTAGAATGAACAGGGAGACGGCTAAGACAGCGTCGCCGCCCCATCCTCCAACGACAACACCCACTCGCGCCATGCCTGCCATTCAGCATACGAAGCTGACGCCTTCAGTCCCTGGTACTTGACCGTGCGGAAATCCGACACCTGCTCCCACGGCTTGGAGGAGTGCGGGTTATGGCTGGTGCTGGTATTGCCGCGGAGGAACCGTCTGGCGGTACTCTCAGTCGCCCCGTCCCAGCCGGCCTTGTGCATCAAACTCCGCACGGTCTCCTCCTTGGTCCAGCCTTGCTCGACGGGAACGTCGGGGAGGTAGGTTGCGCCGTGGCGCCGGCCGCGGTGGACAAACGAGATTCGGAGACCGTGTGTGCCTAGAATCCAGTCCATGGCGTTCGTGCAGGTTCAAATGACCCGAGGAGAGTTAGTGAGCACGAAAGAGAGGGTAGAAGGGTGGATGAAATCGGTGAGAACCGGCTGTCATCGAATGCGCTGGGGGTCATCAGCACAACAGGGTTATGAACCTGGGGGCGGTGGGGGATTTGCGATGTAGCTTTCCGAGTGAGGGGAAGATACATACGATGTGAGAGCGTAGGATTTCAGTCCCGCAGAAAGCTCCTGCGCCTCAAATGTACCGATGCAGCCGCGAAGCGACTTTTCACCGCTCCGGGATATCGTGTTCCATGTCACAAACAGCGGGTAGTGCGTGTCTCTGGAGCTCGGGGTTGTGACGCTGGTCGTGCTGGAGAGCATCGAGTGAGACGAGTTGTTGATGCAATCGATGTTGACGAACTCGAGTCCGACGAGGACTGGCTTTGGAGACGGCTCACGCCAGGGGGTTTCAGTGCCTGGGAGCGGCCTGTTTCAGTCTTAGAAGACGAGGAGGCTTCGAGGTTGTCACCATCGTCGTCTACAATGGGCGGGTCGAGGTCGTCGGTTTCCCCCAGAGAACCTGACTCTCTGTTGTCTTTAAGGGCGTTGACTTTATTGAACTGCTCATACTGCATCCAGAGCTCCTCCACGGTGGTGAGGCTGGGAGGCTCTTTGCCCTTGTAGGAAGCGGCAAGGCTCTCGAAACAGTAGAAGCAGTGCGCTGGGCTGGCCATGGTTTATGTTTATCAGGCGTGGGCTGTGTTTTTGTGAAGAAACCGCAGATTCCGACAGTCGTTGGCAATCTAGGTTGTTGAGCAACGAGCCCAATGTCAACGATATATACCTGGTGACGGAGGCAAATGACCAGATCCACCTGCACAATTGTCGGAATCAACAGCCGGCAAATTACTGGTGGCTGAACCGGGAAACGCCCATGGAGTCAGTCCGGCCGAGGGAAAGAATACAGGGAAGCAACAGTGCTGAGAGGCACTGCGAGGGGATGAGGAGGAAGAGGAGACGACGGCGGGCGAAGAGGGGAGAAGAGGGGCGGATAAGATAAGCAGGTCACCTGACGCTTATCTTCCGGTTCTTATCGTTCCCTTGCCTTCTACCAATACTCGACACCGCCTACATCTCTCCCACGCATATAGTCATAATGGGAGGGTTCATTATTCGCGTTATGTACCCTTCCTACAGTGGGCTGAATGAATGGATATATCCTCGAATCCCAGCAAGTCGGCGCAGACTCGTCACTGCTCTTCCCCGTCCGAGAGGTGATAGACCCTGATAAGCACTAACACCATGTATGGCGGACGAGTGATCCGCTGCTTGTGACAAGCCCATCATATGTGCCCCTAGAAGTGCCGAGTCCGCGTCACTCTGTGGGGTACATCAGGCGGAAGGTTTGCTTCCCACCCGATGACAGTAATGGCGGTGATGGGGTGTGGTTGTGATTATAACTGGACCTCGCTTCAACGGCCACGATCATCCTTGGGCATGCGCAAGTTCATCATAGAGAGCATGTTGCCAGGTCCTGCAGAACCCGCTTGGCCTTGAAGACTCTCCAGCAGGTTCTTCGCGAGGTTGATGTCGATATCTTCATCCTCGAGGTCGATCACGCCCTGTCGGCGCCCGCTTCTTTGCCAGTGGACTTTCCATCAGATAACGCCTGCTTGCCTTTGCCCTTTGGTGGGTTCAGATTAAGCGCCCCAGTACCCCGAAGCTCACTCTCCATCTCCTTCGACAGCTTCTGAATCTGCTCGAGTTCATCGTCGGAGTCGTTGTCCAGCTCCTGCACACGGTTCCGCGACATCGACGGCTGCGAGCCCTGCAAGCCAGACATCGATGGCATACCCATCATCTCTTTCATCATTCGAGAAAACTCCTCTTCGTCAAAGGAGGCCTCTTTATCTTCCCCTTCGCTGTCCAACTCGTCATCATCGTCGTCTCCGGCGTCTGAGTCGGATTCGTAGTCATCAATGAAATCGGCGCCTTCAAAACCGCGGACTCATCATTCAGGAACTTTTCGAAATGCGCCCACAATTCGTTGCAAATTTTCTGAGCATTGGCATCGCCGAAGCCTCCTTTCGGATCCGCTTCACTGGTCTTGCCCTTGCCTTTCAGCTCCCGGTCGAGGTCCTCAAAACTGATATCCAGCCACTTTTCGTCATCTTCCCGTTTGTCCCAGGTATCAATTTCCGCATTGTTAGGAAGTGTCTCATCTCCAGTCTCAATGTCCTCCAAAACTAGTTTCATCTCTCGTACTGCCGGCTTATCTTGGTTTTGCGGGTCGGTCAGCAGCATCTCGAAGCCGCAGGATAGTTTCATGCCGAGCTCCGCCTGATCATACGCTTTACCATCATCCTTGGGGGGTAGCTTATCCACCCAGGACTTGGGGACCGGGAAGTCCTGGCTTTTGAGCTGGGCATATCCCACACGAGTGAACCGCACGCTAACCGTGACGAAGTCTTCAGGCTTGAAGATAAAGCTGCTCGTTTCCTTCGAACGCAGCGGTCGTAGGGCAATCGGGTCTCGTAGGTAGAATGCTTCCACTGCTGGAGAAATGTAGGCCGGTTTCTGATGCAAGAGAAAGGCGATCGTGCGAGGTATGGTGACCAGTGCGGAATGTAAGTTCTCATTGATCTGAGTAGGATAGTTGCGTAGTCGGTAGAAGGCCTCCTCCTGGATCATGGTCGATCGCATGAGGCGCCCAGGCTCCTCCCGCAAGATTTTATGGGACTCAGCGAGTGATAGCTTTTCCGTGACGTGCCTTTCTTTTCGTTCTTCGGTTTGATGATGACGAGTTTGCCTTGATGGATCCATACCTACACCATGTTTAGAATCGTGACATAAGGAGACATCATCTGCAGAACATACCCTGTTATCGGCAATGTCTGGTTCCAACCACGCAGGCAGCGCGCCGGCCGCTTCCACCAGAAGAAACTGGCCATCGGAGTCAACCACCTTCACCCAGATATCCTTGTGTTTCGTTGTCAACTCGCGCAGCAGATAGACAATCACCCATTCGTCCTCGATCGAGTCGGCAAAATTTGTGCGACCGCTCAGTGAAGTAACCCCTGCTTGATCATTAGCATGGAATTCTTTTACCCCAATTGAGACGGAATACGCACCGTCATCTTTGGTGATTTCCAATTTAAACCCTTCGCGCTGCCATATGTAATCCTTCAAGTGCGTCTTCATCAGCTCAGCTGCCGTCCGTTGCACGTCCACCAGACGCGCCCGGGTTTCTGCGACCTCATCGACGATGGCGGGGGCGGGGTCGGTAGGGATGTAGTAAATGGAGTAGTCGACACAGTCGTCCGGAAGCTCTGGTTTCGGGATGGGGTGGAAGGTAGACTTGAACCAGTCGATATCCTCCTGCGACATCGGCGCCATTTTTGCAGAGTGAGAGGAAACGCAACAAGCGTACAATTCCCGTCGCAAGCTGGCGATAAATTTCCAGACGGAGACAAATTGATGACTTCATCCGGCGAAACTGCCGGCCCGACCGCCCGCGTCCGTAACGCTAGTCCGTTCCGGGCTAGATGTCAACAACGGCAGGAAACAATGTTCACCGCCCAAAACACGTCCTGTAATGCCGCAGCCTCTCTCCATTCCCTCCCCACGCGCCGGACAGATCAGACCGACATGGCCCCGTGGTGAAGAGTGCATGGCCTCCGACTCTCCACACCCTCACTCGCCCCAGTGACCCTCTTCCACGACCATGGCGTATCCCTACATCGACACGCCGCGCACCGAAGTCGACGGGAACGCGACCTATCTGACCAACGGCTTCCGCAGCGTCGGCCGTCACAATCTCTCCGCGCTCGACTCGGTGGAAAACTCATTCCAGACGCCCTCCAAGGATGAGGACATCCTCAAGAACCTCGGCGGCGACGGCCGGAGACGCAGCTCCACCGCGTTCAAACTGAACACGCCGCGCGCCGGCTCCGGACCCAAACCTGCCCGAAGCGCGTTGAATAGCCGACAACCTACCCTGCCACCGAAGGGTGAATTCACGCCGTTGATGAAGAGCGCCACCAAGGCGAACTTCTTGCGGAACATGAATTCGACGCGCATCGGCGGTCCCAAGACTCCCGGCTACCTCAGATCCGGCGCTCGGAGCAGCATGGAGACCCCTGGGTTGCCTGGGATTGACATGACGGAGATTGATGAGGAGGACGCTACTGATGATCAGCCCACGCCGTTGCCGCAGGTTGCCAGTAGTAGCGTGCAAGGTACGCCGTTGCCAGGACTACCTGGACGCGACGGGGGCGGGGTGCTCAATGACGGGCAGAATATGATGACCTTGAAGGAACAAGAAAAGGTGATTGTTTACTTTATTTTGGATGGGGTGGAAGACAATTGGCTGACCTGATTTGAATTAGATCATCGACAAACTCGACAAGGACAACTTCGGACTGAAACTGAAGATCCACTATCTTCAGGAGCAACTTGAGAAGGCCGGTCCCGCATACAACCAGGCCGCGCTGAAGGAAAATACTGAACTCAAAGTTACGAAATTGACCCTTCAACGCGATATATCCCGCTACAAGAAGAACCTCCAACAAGCCGAACGCGATCTTGAAGCATATCGCGTCCAATTCCAGGAACTCCGGGAAAAGGCGCGAAGACGACAAAGCGACGATACGATACAAAGGGAAATGGATTTGATGCGAGAGGAGATTGAGTCGCGCGACACCCGCGTGAAAGAGCTCCAGGAGGCTCTGCGTGAAGCACGCGATGGCCAGGCCCAGGAGGTGGATAAGCTCCGCGATGAAGTCGAGGATCTGGAAGCCTCATTACGAGAGAAGGAACGAATGATTGATGAGCGCGATGAAGAGATCGATGAGTTAAAGGATCGAGACGGAAAGGAGAACGATGCGCTCTCGGAGCTCGAGTCTGAGCTTCAGCGTGCGAAGGAGCAGATGGAGGATCTACAGGAATCCTTGGATCAGGCTCGGTCTGAGGCGCGAGAGGCGCGCGACACGAAAGAGGAGGCGGAACGCAATCTCCAGGAACTACACGATGAGATGGCCAACAAATCAATCAGCACCAAGGGCCTTAATCGTCAGCTCGAGGAAAAAGCAGTCAAGTTGGAGGATGAGCTGCGAGAGTTACGCGAGCAAAACGACAGGCTCAGGCAGGAATTGGAGAATAAGGCCCAACAGGAGGCTCGTCTTGAGCAACAATATCAGAAAGCCCAGCAGAGCATGGACAGTGAAGGAAGACAGCTCCACGAAGAAGTGGATGCAGTCAAGCGTGACTTGAGGACGATCCAGCAGGAACGGGATAACCTTCATGCGCAATTGCAGGATGCCTTGGACGAAATTCAGCGTCGATCCGAAGAGAAGGAACTACTTCAGACTCGCCACCATGCATTGACTGACGAGTCTGGTGGCCTGCAGCAGGACCTGTCCAATGCTCAAGCTAGAATTCGAGAACTCGAGTTGGCTGTGGAGGAAGAGAGACAGCGTGCCTTGGAAGATGGCGATAATGTCCGAGCCGAGTACAGAGATGAAGTTGAAAGAATGCAGGAAGAGATAGAATCATTGCAGCATGAGATCGAGGACAAAGAAGGACAGTTTGCGCTTGAACAAGACCGATGGGAAAGCGCCAAGCGGGCCCTGCAACTCCAAAAGGACAGAGCTGAAGACCAGGCTGCCGGATTCAAACGCACCATTGAGAAACTCGAGCAGCTGGAGCACACACTGACTGGCAAAGAATCTAAGCTCCAAGAGGTGATCGACAGCGAAAAGGCACGGCACTTCAATTCGGAGGCAGTCTTAGGCCGTCAAGTCAAGGAACTGAACGATGAACTCATCTCGAAGCGACAAATCATCGACGACCAGCGAAATGAGTTGCTTAATGTCAAGGAGGAACTTCGCCAGGCCAGACGTGCTGAGGGTACCCTGACAGAGAGGGTACAGGGGCTGGAGGACGAGATTGTTGTCCTACAGGCCAACCTGGATGAAGAGCAGGAGCTGGCTCGGGGCCGGACGCAGAAGGGCTCCGGGAACGACAGCCAGGTGCAAAAGTTGGTCGCTGAAAAGCAGAAGCTTCGAGACCAGCTCGCCAACGCTCATGTCGAGTTGCATGACATTCGGACTTCTGCAGCCGAGCTGGAAGCGGAGCGTGACGAACTTCAGACCCAGCTTGATAGCGCTCAAAACCAAGTGGACGACACTAATCGATTCGACCGCGAGAAAGTCGAGCTCCGAAAATCGACTTTGCGACTGGAAGCGGAGATGAAGCGACTGAAAGAGGAAAAGACCGCTCTTCTAGAGGCCAAGGAGACTCTTGAGAATCAATTAAACTCGGAGATCGAGCGAGCCACCATGGAGGAGAACCGCCTATCTGCCGAGATCGATCAGTTGCAAGACAAACTGCAGACTTCGACTGGGGGAAGAGACCGAGAGTTGACCCTGGCAAAGAGCAAGCTTCAACGCTATGAGAGGCGTGTGCACGAGCTTGAGGCTCTTCTCGAACAACACCCGGCCGACACTGACCATGTCTCCGTCAATGCCGATCTGTCCATGCTGCGCCATAACCTCGATGAAGCGAAGAAGCGAGAGAAGGTCTTGTTGCAGCGTGAATCTGAACAGAAGTCATCTGTTCGTAGCTTCAAGCCCGGATCGCGGAACTCGAAAGAGAGTTGCACGATGCTTTGATGAAGAAGTTTGACACCCAATCGCCCCAGTCTTCGCCTTCTGACAAGCTTCATGGTGAGCTGCGAAGCCTGCGGAAGCAGCTTTCCGAGGCTCATCGGAGCTTGCGAGACTTGAAATCGAAGAACCGTGACCTCGAACGGGCTGCCATGAGGGAAGAAGACCAACGAGACTTCCATGAGTTGCTTAAGTCGTCGACCCTTGAGGCGGAGTCACTAGCCCTTAAGGTATCGGAGCGAGATGCCCGGTTGAGCGAATTCAAGACACAAATCCGGCGAATCCGCGAGGAGCGAACCTTCTGCGCAAAGAAGGCAGAGCGTGCCATGAAGGAGCTCGATTCGCTGCAGGAACGCTACAATCAGGTCCTCGAGAAGTCCGGATCCAAGTCGGACAGCCAGTCGAGACACGACAAAGAGATCCTTGGCTTGGGCAAGGAGATCATCTGGCTCAGAGCCCGGTTGAAGCGTGAAGAGAAGTTCCGACGTGACCTGGCCTGGAGCAAGGGGTTGATGGAGCTTGGAGAGCGGGTCCGGGTTGTTTGGTTCGTTGCACCCCTACTCCTTATATTTGTATCATGACAGTGACTGACTCTTTCTTCTTACAGCAACGAGGCGGATCTGCGAATGATCTCCGAAATGGGCGTCAAACCCCGTGATCGCCAGAACGTGCGAGAGCCTCGTCAGAAGCTCAAGTCCGCCATCTCGCTGGTCCGGGCAACGGTGCGGATGAAGAAGATGAGCCAGGACTGGAAGAAGGCGCGCAAACTGGGCGAGGGTCTGAAACGGGCGAAGAACGAGGTGATGAAACGACGGGACGGGTCGAGTCGGATCTCGATGTGAGGTTGTTTTTTTGATGTCTATGAATTGTTTATTTTCTCGTTGGATTGTCGAAGAGATTCCCCTTTGCGTCTATGTATCTATCTTGATGCCGGTTTGTATTTGGCTATGTTGCTGTTCCACCAGGCGTTTTGGTGGTTGGTTTATAGTTTAGGTTGCCATGGCCCACTGCTTTTATCTCATGCTTGTTCCTTTGCTCCGTCAATTGCAAATATAATTGCCTATTTCGTGAGTACTGTGACATACTCTGAGGCTACATGTATACCAAGGATAGAAGAGTCTACAAACACAGTCCAATCCGGCAAAGGGTTATTCAGTATACCCCAGTTGCCCTTGAAGCTACAAACGTGTAACATCAAAATGAAGACAGCGAAACCAATTACGATGCCTTCGCCGCATTCTGCATCTTCTCCTTCCACATCCGATCCTGGATGAGAATGAGCTCCTTGACCGTCTCCCGCGCATTCATCTTCTCCAACCACGCCTTGACATGCAGAAACTCGTCTGCATTGACACCCTCCTCCGGCAGCATCATCTGCACCGCATTCTGCCACGACACAAACGCTAGATCCGCATACGAGAGCTTGCCTCCCACGAGCCACTCGTGCGTCGCCAACCACCGATCCAACACCCCCGACACCCTCCGGATCTCATTCACATATCGCTCCAGCGCACTGGGTACTGGCTCCGGGTGGTACCGTTTGAACCACACCGCTTGGCCGTAGTATGGGCCCTGACCCGACATCTGGAAGTGGAGCCATTGGCGCGCTTGGTGGGCTTCTGCGGACCCGCGGGGGAAGCTCAGTCGGTGGTCTTTGTCGTAGGTTTCGATGAGGTATTCGACGATGGCGCCGGATTCCCACAGAGTGATCCCGGTGTTTGGGTCGTGGATTGCGGGGAGACGGCCGGGGTTGGGGTTGATGGCTTCGTAGGAGGGGGTTTTGAGTTCACTGAAGTCGATAGCCACTGGCTCTGTGGGGAGATTGAGTTCGGAGAGGATGATGGAGACTTTGAAGGGTTGGGGCCGAACGTGCCCCCGTAGATCTTGATGGGTTGGAGCATGGTGATTACGGTTGTCGAATTGAGTTGGGTATATGTGTTGAATGTTCTGGTGCAATGGACTTGACTTTATATTGTACCTCTGGGTATGGCCTGTATGGGACACCAGGTGGAGATAGTATTGGTAAGCGGTGCTCCACTTCGACTGTATCGGAAGCTGTCAACACCGAAGCCGATGTCGATTACCAATCTTCGTAAATATTTCTCAAGATACTTGGCAGGATCTGGTGTCTTTAGGGATTGCTGCACAGAAATGTAATGTGATTCCCAGGTTGTTCCGCGAACACACAGATGTGCTCGAGAGCCAACCAGGTCGTGTCTCTTTTGCATATGAATACTCGGGAGACCAAAGCCACTCGCTTGAAACAACTAAGAGAGGTGGTAATTGGTGTTGTATAAGGCATTGTTATGTCTGACTCTATACATTCCGTGTATAAAGCAGCTGCAAATGCTTTAACAGCCCAGGGGGGTCCTCGGCTTCAATAGTCAGCATCATCACTATTCATGACGAATGGTTCACTGTTGTCAGAAACGCGTTTGCTGCCGTTCTCGGGGCCCCGAGAGAGGGAATGAATGATCTTTTTTTTTCTCTCTTGAACGTTTCTCCTTCTCCTTTGCGAGGCGAACAAGGGTCCTTTGCTTTGTGGCCAGGATTTAGTCTCGGTCTTGGGTGATATGTGATTGGTGAGATCATGGCTCGGGCCGCTGATTACCGTCGATCAACATTAACCTCTTGGAGGCTGAGTGCGCTTTTTCCCTTGGCTATAGCCAGCAAAGCGTAATAGATTCCTAGAATACGGGATGGGTGGGCGGCTGGGCGAGGGGTCATCGTTCTGGTAAGAGAAATAACACGCGAGGCTGTGCAAGGAACACTGATGTTTGAAATTCTCCGAGATAAATGATCAAGGTGTAAGTCAGCCGGTACAGCAGTCATAAACCGATAGCATCTCGATTCTGGGGGACTATCCCCGAGTCCGCGGCGTAAAGAGCCCATGCCTCCCGCCACCTCCTTCAACCTCATAAACGCGATCCGGTCCTGGAACGTTTAGTTCCATCGGAGGACCCTTGGTGTGAAATGCCTGCCCTTGACCGGTTGTATCTGAAAGACTAGGGACTCGGCATCGTCGATTCGACAGGGCCATAATAGCAACCCCAAGTACGACACCTCCAACACCGGCTCCAGCTCCAACACCAGCCGCTGCGCCGGTCGACAATCACCTTTTGCTGGTTGTGACGGGAGATGTTGTATTTCTGATGGCTGAGATGCAGGGGTGGCCCAATCTCGAAGCACCGAGGCAACAGTGACCGAATCACCTGTACCGCAACAATCCAGATTGTTCCCACAGCACCACTCGGTCGAATTGACGGTGCCATCGCATGGAGTCATTTCCATCGTTTGATCCGATTTCTGTTGAGATTCTCCCACCGAGTTAGATAAGCCTGTAGCGGGGTGTATGGCATGTTATGCAACAGAGAAGAAGAAGAAGAAGAAGAAGAGAGAAGAAGAAAGGAAAGGCAACTCACACCACCATCAGCACATATCTTTAAACAGCTCTCCTCTGGCCAGTCCTTACCGGTACACAATCCACGCCAGTAGGTAATCTTTGTATTCCCACCCTCGACATATTGGCCCTGGCACATGCCATTCGGTAGACACATGTCGTTTGCCTCGCCCATCCCCACTGACGACCCGTATTCATGTGTGCGGTTTAATCCACAGCACATGCTGTCATCCCGTCCACAGAGACGCATGGTTGGATAGTTATATCGTCAATCTCCGAACCGTTAGGAGAGTAACAGGTGAAGAGTGAGGTTGACCGAACAAAGACGACCAGAGGAAGGAGGTAAACAGAATTGAAAAATAGAAAAAAGCATTTTACATAACCTCTGGTGGCAATTATGACAATTAGGACTGGATGAGAGCTCCTGGGATGATGACAACTATCGAAAAGTGGGGGAATGCTTCTCTTGTAGGAAACCCGTTCTAGGGTCTAATAAGAGGGTAGTATGATAAGGGGCTGCTGACCTAGGGTAATTGACGATGATCACGTTTACTGCTTTCAGGGTAGGGAAATATAAAATTACCCAATCTCTCCCGCGTTTCCTTAATACGAATGCACTTCTCCTGCATTACCCTCGCCCCTCTTCCTGACAGGATGCAAGGCTGCATCCAAGTTCCCATTCCTATTATTGGTCCACCCCGCCCACGAACATACTATGTGCCTGGCTATGTGACTCTGGTTGAAACTTCGCTAAATCTACTCCTATCTATCTAGTACGAAGTATGGCACTGGTACTCTGTACATATGAAAAGGCGCGCGTGACGATCCATCTGTGCACCAGCTACATAAGCGGAATGGCGATGCTGCAGCAAGATACAAGGTGCGTGCAAGGAGTTGAGGACCGGGTACGCCAGGATCCCAATGAGAAAGCGAGTTGATATAGGTACATCCTGCTAGCTTCAGGTACACTTCTTTAGCTATAGACACACCAGTAAAGCGTAATTAGATACGAAAACTACATGTGTTTTATCTCTCGAATTGCCTTTATGGCTGTCTCTAGAACTTCGTTACTCTTGATGTTAGCTTTGATACTACTTGGCCAAAAAACCCAACGCTGGTGGTTGCTGGTAGCTTATACCCAACACTACATTCTAGATAACTTTAATTCAATTATCTACTGCTTCACCCTCTGCGTACCACAAGTATACTGAATAAACCACAAATGCTAATGAGTATTAATCATGTTCCACGTACAAAGCTAAATCTAAATCTCTATTACATAACCATCGGCATAGGGTATGGATTTCATCACAAACCACCCATCGATATATACAACATAACCAAACTCCGCACTCTTCATCACGCAAGGAAGGAAAACAGCAACATAAGAAAGGCAAAGAAGACACCTCATTTGATTCCTCCAGCCGGCATTTCCGCCGGTGGCGCAGGCGTTGACCACCGCGCCGACGTGTCTGGCATCTCCGACGGTACATGGATGTACGACGGCGCATACGCCGTCGTGGAAGGCGGACATGTTGCTCCGGACTTGACAGGGTCCTGTCCCTGTCCCTGTCCCATTACCATGGCGGTGGCATCGTCGCCGCCCCCAGATGGACCCTTGCGCATCCGTCGTGCGAAGAGCACACCGGCGACAACACCTGCGATGACGGCGACGGGGATGGCGACACCGATGCCTGCCTTGGCGCCGGTGGAGAGACCGCTGGAGCCGGAGCCGGAGTCAGAGCCTGAGCTGCCCGGGCTGCCGGTAGAGGTGGCGGAAGGAGCGGCGTGCTCTAATGGGTGGGTTGGAGTGGGCGTCGGAGTGGAGGAGGCGGAGGCGGTGGTGGAAGTTTGGCTTGGCTCTGTGAGGTTGAAATTGTGCGAGTTTGATACGATGTCCGGGGCACCAGAGATGTAGAGGGCGAAGAAAAAGTCGTTGGCTTCAGTGAGGTTGGCATCCGTCTCGATGGTCCATTGGTAGGATGACAGGCCCGAGACGTTCCCTGTATTCAAATTATCGTGAGTTTGCGTTCACGGTGACCAGTGAGGTTGCTCATAGATACATACAGAAAACAGGATACTCCTTTCCAGTCCCAACTTGCCACATGCTCAGATCCAGATGGTCAGTTTCCCCGTCCGTAGCCGTCCATTGAATGTTGATATTATCGCCGATCGTGTAGGAAGGATTCGTCGAGTCGCCCTCTGGCGGTGGGTTGTTGAAGTAATAGCCGCCGGCGACGGGGGCAACAAAGAGGAACCAGGAGGACCAGATAGGTGCCTTCATCTTGACATGGACGTGCAGGTGTCTCTTTCGGAAGGAACCGAGTCCAGTCAAATTGAATCTCGCGAACTGAGTATGTAGGAGGATCAGGATTTGTTGTTTACCCCAGAGATCAGGGGCATAGCAGAATTATTTACTCAATGATTGACGGGCTCATAGCGGAGGAAAGTAAGCGACGAGGGATCGGCTGCTTCGGCAGTCAATTTTGATGAACACACTAATAAACCCGACAAGTCGTAGCGTGTTCTATTCTGCCCAGAGCAAGTCTCTGCCGTTGGTGAATAGCACCATTCTGTTGGGCGGACTTTGGGATCTGCAGCCAACGAGGCTGAGAGCCGTCAACCGCCAATGCGACTATCTCCGCTGGCCATCTGCGCCCCAGTGGGGGCCATTCGTCTCCATTGGCCCAGCGCGTTGCTAATGTCCAGTTCATTTCGGGCCTGGGTCAAAATCAAGCATAGCCAACACCTCTCGCCGCGTGGTCATGCTCGCTTTGATGCTTAGCGCTTACTCCCATACCCTTGGTGCTGTCTCAGATTTGTTGCGGAGAGATGGATCAGTTAAGCATGATACAAGAGAATGCATTGCTGCATGTATCTCAGCATCATTCGGTGACATAATATCCAAGGAGAGCGACCCTTTCTCCTATGTTGTAGTGTAAGGTGTTTGATAGGGGTTATCTGCACCCGGTGATCTGCAACTATGAATAGGGGAGATGATAGGCGGTCACAGCCTCAAGTCGCGACTTGACCCTCTTCTACCCTTAGAGATGAAACTTCAATTGGTGTATCAGGCCGAGATCAACCCCAGGGCTCGGTAGCGTTGTAAGGGAAACATGGAGGAAGAATGCAGTGGTGACTTGGACATCCCCACTCTAATCTCTTTGAGCGGCTTAGCATGACGATCTCCAGATAAAAGTGGAGGATGCCCTCAAGCCCCGTTGTATATAACTGAAGACGGGCGAATATCCCTATTCATCATTGAGGCTCTGCCTGCTCCAAAGTCAGTGACCGTGATCAGCTCAATGCGCATAGCCCTCGGGAGAAGATTACAAGGAAAGAATCAACCACTAGCCATCTGGATGATGTCCAAAGCCACCGCTGATATGCTGGAGTGATTTATGAAAGATGCACAGAGGGGCGCATTGACTTGTGTATGCAGAGTTTGACAACAATCGTGATATTGCAAAGGAATACAAATCGCCCTCCGCACATGATGAATAAATGAAATTGAGAAAAAAGAAATTGCAACGCCTCACCCTTGCCAAACAACAAAACGCTTCTAACACCAAGCTCATGGAAGATATAGGGGTAATTGGAGGAGGAAAATACAACGTGACATGGCATCAATGTATGGGAGCGTGAATCGTCATCCCTTCGAACAAGACCAGCACCAAACAAGGGAAACACAAAACAGAATAGAGCAGCGAGCAATGAGCAGGACGAGCTGGGAAGCCATGACACTGCATTCTATCAATATGGGTCGTTTGTTGGCAGAAGAACGAAGGCCGCGGGCAGACTAAGCGCCTTCGCTGCCGAATTCTTTGGTCCACTCCTCGTTCCTCTTGAGGTCCTCGCCGCTGACGGTGGGTCGGGAGTTGCGGACAGCCTTGATGAAGTCCTTGAGCACGAGGGGTGGCTCCAGGAGCTGCTCGGCTTCGATGTTCATCCAGCTCATTTCCATGGCTCCAGAATCCCCTGGGGAGCATGGAGTGAGTTTCTCGGCACCATCGACCATCACCTATAACCATGTCAGAAAGGAACGCAATCAACTCCACAGTAGAGACATACCTTCTTGTAATGCGTGGCGGTTTGGATCTTCCGAATCGGCTGCATCAATGCGTCTTGGACGGCGATACTGATATCACTGCCAGAGTAGCCTTCGCTCATATCGGCCAGGGTCCGGTAGTCAGCTTGAGTCATCTGACACGGCGTTTGGCCGACCGCAAGCATGAACATCTTCATCCGGGCGTTGAGATCGGGCAGACTAATGTGGACACGACGTTGGAATCGTCGCCGAATGGCGGCATCTAGTTGCCACGGGATGTTGGTTGCGCCTAAGATCAAGACTCCTTGGAGTCCTTTCCGACACCATCCATCTGCACCAGCAACTCGGTCTTGATGCGGCGAGAAGCCTCCGACTCGCCTTCGCCACGCGGGCCGCACAGAGCGTCGACCTCGTCAATGAAAAATTGCGGGCTTGTTTTCTCGGGCCATGTTAAACAGCTGCTTGACCAAACTGCAACGCCAGTCAGCTGAACAATCCACAATGTGGGACATTCCATGGGCTCCTACCGTTCACTCTCACCCATCCACTTTGACACCAGGTCACTGCTGCTAACACTGAAAAACGTGCTGTTGGCTTCCGTAGCCACCGCCTTGGCTAGGTATGATTTACCAGTACCAGGGGGTCCGTAGAGCAGGATACCCTTCCACGGCTGGCGCTTCCCCGTAAACAAATGCGGGAATTTGATGGGAGAATGACCGCCTCCTTCAAGGCTTCCTTCGCGTTCTCAGACCAGCAACATCTTCCCATTGTACATTCGGCTTGTCCGACAGGATAGCACCAGCCAGGGCCGATCGGAGCTTCTTCGACTCGGCGTCTTCATTATCGTCATCTTCCTTGCTGCAAGAGATCAGCATATAACGTCATAAACAATCGTCGACAAGACAGAAGAAGGGAGAAAGGAATAGAGTGAAAGAGAAAGTAGACATACCCTCCCCCCAGTCCCACTGGCGACCTTGTTCCCATTAGCGCCTACCGCGCTCGGTTTCTTCCGATCTAGCTGAGCCAGATGATTCTTGAGCTTCTCCGCGCGGTCCATGTACTCGCCCGTCTTTGCGCGGATCATCTCTTTGGACCGAGGGTTCTTCTCCCACTTCAAAGCCAGCATGAACAGCTCCAGTGCGGAGTAGTACATCTGGTAAGCCTTCTCGTACTCGCCCTCATTGTCGTGCTCGATGGCCTTCTTGACCGTGTCAATCGCCCGGCCCAGGAAGTCGGTGTTACTCATGATGACGGGAGAGTCGCAGGCTCTGGACAATCGATGCGGGGGTGGTTCTGGACGGGGCAGTGTGGGTTGACTGGGTCGAGTGGTGTGTCGGAGCAGGAGGCGGGGGAGGAGTGGGATCGGTCGATAGGCGGGAGCAGATGGCGTTGCTATGGGCGGGTATCGGCGAGACCAGGCAGAAACGGAAGGGCAAGCTGGGGGAGCGGCTATATGAGCATGCAGGATAGGCAGCGACAATCGTGATCGGGGCTGCAGCGGAGGAGGATGTCAGAATGGAGCGGAATGAATTTGTCGGGGGCGTGAGGGAGGAGAGCGAGGGGAGAGAGCAGGAGGAAATGAGGGGACGAACTTCCAAGGCGGAGAGGCTCGGCGTGTTTTCTGCCACTCGTCATCTCCCCGCGATTCCTCTCCGTGTCGCTTTGTACAACTCCCGCCCCACTGGCCATTCATCGCATACACACATAGCCAACCATGGCCGACGCCCAGAAGACGCTCCAGGCCCTCACCGAGGAATTCCAGACCCTTCAGACCGGTACGTGGAGGAACTCGCACTCATTCCATCTCGCACACTGCTGTTAGCGGGGGTGATAGAACTGGACGGCCTGGTGGAAGCGCGCCAGAAGCTCGAATCCCAACAGCAGGAGAACGAGAGCGTCCAAGAAGAATTCAACTCGCTGGACGAGGAGTCGAACATCTACAAGCTGGTTGGTCCGTTCTGTTGAAGCAGGATAAGACTGAGGCCATCATGGCCGTCAACGGTCGTCTGGAGTTCATCGAGAAGGAATGTACGTCTGCGTCCTGAGTCTTCGATTGCTACTTGCGGAGGAAGCACTAATGATCGCAATAGCAAGCGCATTGAGGGTCAGATCACGGAAAACCAAGAGAAGAGCGACAAGAAGCGCGCGGAGGTGAGTATTCCCATCGATGATATCAGTGCCAGTGTTGCCAGGAACTGACCCTTTCCAGGTGCTCCAATACCAAAGCCAGGTTCAGCAACAGACCGCCGAGGCTTCTGCCTGATCCGTAAATCGACACTTATTTCACAACAAGCAATGAACTAGGCGATTGAACCAGAGGATCGGCACGTCGCACAAAGCCCGCCATCTGGTCGGAGTATGATTACCAAAAGGATTATGAGATTACTAGTGCCAGTATGGTCGATGGCCATATGTACATATAAACCGGCTTGTTCAGATAAGAGCTGCATACGGCTCCGGCATGCCGCACGGTCGCTGTCATGACGTGATGGCTGTTTGCATGCGAGAACGGTTGAATTGGATACCCTGGAGGTGGATCGGTGTAAAGGGATGATGCAGGCTCGACCGAAATCGTGCTACCGAGTCAATGGCAAATTCAAAAGATAACTCCGATACAGAAATCTACAATGTGAAGCTACCTGACCAGATTGTATTCCTTTACACTTTTCTCTCTCAAAAATGGGTTGTATTTTATGCTCCGTCCCGTCGTCGCTCAAAACAAACTCCTGTAGTTTAACTATTCATATCTTCATAATATCACGCAACCCATCTACAGATCGAACATAGTATATATAGCACAAATCTACGCCTTCACCAACAGGCTCTTTCCGGACATCTCCTCGGGCTGCTCAATGCCCATGGCGGCCAGGACCGTGGGGGCAACATCACCGAGCACACCCTCGGTGCCCTTCTCGAGGCTCCAGCCCTCGGGGGCGTTGGCCATAACGAAGGGAACCTTGTTCGTCGTGTGAGAGGTCTTGGGGGTACCCTTCTCGTTGAGCATCTCCTCGGCGTTGCTGATATCGTCAGTTAGCATGACTCCAGATGAAAAGGAACTGGACAATAACATACCGTGATCGGCAGTGATGAACAGGGTGTAGCCGTTCTTCTTGCATGCCTCGTAGATCTCACCAATGGCCTTGTCGGTAGCCGTGACACCCTCAATGGCGGCCTTGTAGACACAGTGTGGCCGACCATGTCGGGAGGAGCAAAGTTGTTCATGATGAACTGGAACTTGTCCTCGCCAATGCGCTCGGCCGTCTTCTGCCGACACCGGCGGCGCTCATTGGGGTCCAAATCGTAGGTGGCAACACGGGGCGACGGGATCATATCGCGGACTTCGCCCTCAAACTGCTTCTCGACACCACCGTTGAAGAAGAAGGTAACGTGGGCGTACTTCTCAGTCTCAGCAACGTGGCATTGCTGGACATCCTTCTTGCTGAGCCACTCGGCCAGGACGTTGCTCATGACCTGAGGGGGGAAGGCAACGGGGAAGGTGTGGTCGGTCTTGTACCGGGTCATGGTGGTGATCTCGATGTTCTTGGGGTAGGCAGGTCGGGCTTGGGGGAGCGGTCGTAGTCGCCCAGCAGCTGGTGATCTCACGGACACGATCGGAACGATAGTTGAAGAAGAAGAGGGTGTCGTCATCTACAACAATTGTCAGCATGTAATCCTGTAAAGTTGATTGTCAGGGCTCAAGCATACCTTGCACGCGAGAGTCCTTACCACCCACGATGATGGGCTTCAGGAACTCATCGGTCTCGCCCTTCTCGTAGCGCTCCTTGATGGTCTTGACGGGGTCGGTGCTATCTTCACCCTCGCCAGAGAGGATGCCCTTGACGGCAACCTCGACACGCTCCAGCGCTTATCACGGTCCATAGCATTGTAACGTCCGACAACGGTAGCAATCTCTCCGATGCCAATCTCCTTGGTGGCATCGAGCAGATCCTGCATGTACCTGGCGGAGCTCTTGGGGTCGGTGTCACGGCCATCGCCGAAGAAGTGGATGAAGACGTGAGGGATCTCCATCTCCTTGGCGACCTTGAGAAGACCAATGAGGTGGGTGATGTTGGAGTGGACACCACCGTCAGACACGAGACCAAGCAGGTGCAGACGGCCATTGCCATCCTTCGCGCGCTTGAAGGAGGCGGCGATGTTCTCGACCTTGTTGAGCTCACCCTTCTTGAGGGTCTGATCAATGCGCACACTGTCCTGCCAGACGACACGCCGGCACCGATGTTCAGATGGCCGACCTCACTGTTGCCCATGAGACCCTCGGGCAGACCGACGGCGAGCGACGAGGCATCGAGCTCGGTGTAACTCTGCGCCGTCTTGGAATCGGCGGCAGCAAAGCCGGACATGTAGGGGGTTTCGGCGGCGGCGATGGCATCTCCCTCCTTAGGGGAGTCGGGGCCGGCAACACCCCAACCGTCAATGACGACTAGCGATTGAGTTAGATGTGAGTGGTTGGAGGGTGTTGGGGCAGTCGGACATACTCAGAACGACTTTCTGGTCGACCTTGGCCATGGTGTAGTAGTGGAGCTGTTGCGACGGGAAGTCAGTCAATTGGTAATGAGGAAGGTTATGGTGGTGGTAGTGGTGGTAGGTAGACACAGTATGAGGACTGAGTGACGAGGGAGCACTATACACAGGAAAGGGGGAGAGAAGGTGAGGTCGGTGAATGGAAGGAGAAGAAGTCTGGAGAGAGATGGTGGGGGAGAAGGTAAAAAGTCAAACCCGCAGGAGTTGGCCGGTGAAGTGAGTGGAAGGAGGGGAGGGGCTTCCCGGTGACGCTTTTGGAGCTGCTCCGACGTCACTTGTTGGTACCTCAGGCTCGCCCACCCGAGCTCGTCCCGGCGGTTCTCGTCTCCTCCGGCTCTTTCCTAAACACTTACCACGCCGTCTGTGCCTTCACAGGCCATTCTCGTAGGCGCATCTGGCTGTCCGACAATTCATCGTGTGCAGTTAAGCCCGCCAGTGGGCCAATGGCACAACGATAGTTTGCGAGCCCGTAGATCACGGATGTGTTGGCTTCAGAGATGCGTAACTTATGTCCATAGATGTTTGTTTAGTTGTGCAGGCATGTTGACCAATCAAAAGACCTGTGACCTATTAGGTGTTGAAGCCATGGAAAAGTTTCGGAGACATTCAGTCCCCTCCAGCATGCGGCATCAGACTCCTGGAGAACACCAGGGCGCGCACCCTTTATATGCCAGACAACAAAGCCGCACGTGACATCGAGATCACCCGTCGACGCCAATCCTCACCCTCAAGGTTCCCCAGCTCCCTCTTCTCCATTGCCCACCGCATCTGCATTCGGATCTGACCCATCCCTTCGTCATGGCCGCCCGATCACCGGCCGTTCTCACGCCCCTGGCAAAAATCCTCCCCTGCTCCGAACACGCCCCCGTCAACAAAGAACCCGTGCCAGTTCCGACTACCCAACCTGTACCTTTCCCTCCACCCCAGACCTTTGACATCCTTCCGCCGCTGCACGGACTTCTCCTGCGTCTGCTCTCGCCCCAGAACAACAACGAGAACGCATCAAATGATGTGAGACCCGGGGACGATCCCGCGGGAACGAATGGTCCCCCATCGGGCGGACCAGGGCCGTCTCAGTCGCAACAACCATCGCAAACCCAATCCCAATCGCAGGGGCCACAACCTCCCTCCTCGGGGGAATGAGAGCGCCGGAGTCATGCCGACCGTTTCATCCGCGGCACACGGCAGCGCCTCTGCCGCCGCCGAGATAGCTGCTCTCAGTTCCAGCGCACCTCCTCCGTTGGACATCAAGAACCTTCCCACGGAGGCTAGCTCGATCAAGATCCGAATTCAGAAGGCCCATGCAGTAGTGGCGAGCCTACCCGATGTCGACCGTTCCGTGGCGGACCAGGACAAGGAGATCCGGGAGCTCGAAGATCGGATCGCACGGTTGACCTCGCTCATCGCTGATCTTGGGAAGCGGGCAGCTATACCCGCCTCGTGAAAGCAGCCACTCGAAGACTACGAGAATTCGCACAGCTGTGCAGCACATGCTGGAATAATATGGCAAATGGATTGCCAGAACAGCAGCGCTCCCACCTGATGGGATACCCTGTGCAATTGCATACCAACGGGGATCTATGGAGCCCTCTAGAAGGAGCGTGAATAATGGTGGACCGTCATCCGTTCAAGCAGGAACCTTGTACACTCGCAATACACAGCGAGGTACTGTAAATTGGATGTGTCAGTTTGCGGGGAGCGGGACCTCGGTCTGGGTAGAATGCAACTGAGCATCTAGGGAACGGAGCGTACATGGCATGAACCGACCGGAACGCAGGAGGAGTCTAAAGCTGCCATCGACCTCCGAGAATAGACCGTGAGGCACTCCGCATCAACCCTGTCTGGCTCCCATGGTCCCCATCACCACCGTGGGTTGAGCAAGGGTCAACAGGTTGCTGTCGACCGGATGGGAGCGAACTATATTACCTAGATAGGAATACGAATCCTCTACGTGCTGAATATCAACCCTGTACCTATTATCGTAGTCGGCCGAGGAAAGCTACGCACGAGAAAGCCGCTGTCATCGGGATCAGTCATGGCGCCGGAAAAAGTGGTGGTTCGCCTCCGATCTCGTCGGGAAAAGTCTAATCATGCCGGGTGGCCTCAGGCAGCGATCACCCCACCGTTTTTTCTTTTTTTCTTTTGCTTCCCTTCTTTTCTTCCTCTTCTTCCCCCCATCCCCTCCTCCATCTTCTCTTCCTCTCATCTCCCTCGCATTTCTCTGCATCCCCCTCTATCCCCTTAATCACTCCCACCCCATCCTTCACAATGGCCACCTACGCTCTCTCCCCGGCTCACCGGGAGGTACGTCTTCTCGCCCTGGGAACCAAACCCCTCACTCCCCAGACAAACTGACTCACCGGTGTCACAGCAAATGGAGAACACTCTCGTTGCCTCCGACCCTGAGATCGCTCAGATCATGGTACGTCTCGATCATCGTCTTCACTCCAAGGAGAACATCCTCTAATGCATTGGCCTACAGGAGAAGGAAATCCAGCGTCAGCGCGAGTCCATCGTTCTGATTGCGTCGGAGAACTTCACCTCCCACGCCGTCTTCGACGCTCTGGGATCCCCCATGTCCAACAAGTACTCCGAGGGTTACCCCGGTGCTCGTTACTACGGTGGCAACCAGCACATCGACGCCATTGAGCTCACTTGCCAGGCTCGTGCCCTCAAGGCCTTCAACCTCGACCCCGCCAAGTGGGGTGTCAACGTCCAGTGTCTCTCTGGCAGCCCTGCCAACCTCCAGGTCTACCAGGCTCTCATGCGTCCCCATGACCGCCTCATGGGTCTGGATCTCCCCCACGGTGGCCACTTGAGCCACGGCTACCAGACTCCCTCCCGCAAGATCTCTGCCGTCTCCACCTACTTCGAGACCTTCCCCTACCGTGTCAACCTGGAGACTGGTATCATCGACTACGACCAGCTCGAGGCCAACGCCGAGATGTACCGCCCTAAGTGCCTGGTTGCCGGTACCTCCGCCTACTGCCGTCTCATTGACTACAAGCGCATGCGCGAGATCGCTGACAAGGTCGGCGCCTACCTCATCGTCGACATGGCTCACATCTCCGGTCTGATCGCCGCTGGTGTCATCCCCTCCCTTCGAGTACGCCGATGTGGTCACCACCACCACCCACAAGTCTCTCCGTGGCCCCCGTGGTGCCATGATCTTCTTCCGCAAGGGTGTCCGTGGCTTCGATAAGGCCGGCAAGGAGATCCTGTACGACCTTGAGGGTCCCATCAACTTCTCCGTCTTTCCCGGTCACCAGGGTGGCCCCCACAACCACACCATCACCGCTCTGGCCGTTGCCCTGAAGCAGGTTGACAGCCCCGAGTTCAAGCAGTACCAGGAGCAGGTGCTCAAGAACGCCAAGGCCCTCGAGAACGAGTTCAAGGCCATGGGCCACAAGCTCGTCTCCGACGGCACTGACAGCCACATGGTCCTCCTCGACCTCCGCCCCAAGGCCCTTGACGGTGCCCGTGTTGAGGCCGTCCTCGAGCAGATCAACATCGCTTGCAACAAGAACTCCATCCCCGGTGACAAGTCCGCCCTCACCCCCTGCGGTATCCGTATTGGTGCCCCCGCCATGACCACTCGTGGCATGGGCGAGGAGGACTTCAAGCGCATTGCCCACTACATCGACCAGTCCATCAACATCTGCAAGGCGGTCCAGGCTGAGCTCCCCAAGGAGGCCAACAAGCTCAAGGACTTCAAGGCCAAGGTTGCCTCCGAGACCGTCCCTGAGATCCTCAACCTCCGCAAGGAGGTTGCCCAGTGGGCCAGCACCTTCCCTCTCCCCGTTTAAATGGGGAATCCTTCTAGGATGACTACGATACCATCATCTTAATTCCTGTCTTTATTCTTGTCGCTTCTTGTTTTGGTTTTGTATTTGCGTTTGGCGAGTTCAACATCATTGAGTATGAAAAAATCGGGTGTGCGTTCCTCGGGGTTTATACAGGGTCTGCTTTTTCAACTACGCGGGTCACGGATATTGGATATGCATGAACATGAACATGACCATGTCGATGACATACTTGCATGACATGAGAAAAGCACTGGGATGGCTTCTTCAACACACTTCTTCAACAGGACGAAACGTTCCACGCCGTTCTGACTTGGTATGTGCCGGGTTAGAGTGGTTCTGCCATTGCCATCTATCACGAACTAGAAATTAATGAGTTCATGAAATTTTCCTCGTAAACCCTACTTCCTAGTAGTATTCATATGCATTTTACCTAAACCATCAACCCATCGCCGCTAAAGAATAAACTGAATCTCAAGTAAACTACCTATGAGCTGACCATGTGCGCATATGATTATCCCTCGAACGCCCAAACCCTATCATAACATCTCTAGCAAAATATCAATAACACAACCTTAAGGAGACACGGAGAAATGGAAGAGAAAAATCACAACTCCCCCCTCTCACCCTCACCAACACCAACCTCAACATCAACATCAACATCCACCGGATCCCCCCCAACAACCTCCTCCTCACCCCCCTTCCACCCCAAAGCAATCAACTCGGCCACATTCCTCCCCATCAACGCACTCGTCTCCATCGTGGAGATAAAACTCTCAATCCCACCCGTATACCACAACCCTGGCGCCAGCGCCGGCTCGGCAAAGGTCACGCGCGGATACAGGAACGGATACGGGCGCCAGATCTTCTCGTGCGACCAGCTTATATCCCCGGTGGGTAGGTCGTCGATGGATGATTCTTTGTTTGTGGTGGTGGTGGAGTTGAGGCCGAGGATTGAGCGGATGAAGGTCGGTGTTACGCGTTCGGGGGTGAAGATCTTGTAGACGTAGTGGGTTTGTGCATTGTCTGAGTTTGAGTCTGAGTCTGGGGGAGAGGTCGAGGTCGAGTTAGAAGGGGCAGGGACGGTGCGGAGAGTACTGATACTCCAGAAGTTGGCTGGGCCGACGCCGTGTTCGTCTGGGCCGAGGGTGGAGTTACGCGGGGGTGGTGAGGACGGTTTCTGGCACCGGGCCGGAGACGTGGAAGTACTCTGGAGACAACCGGTGGGGGGACGCGAAGAGCGTGACGTGGAGTTTGACGAAGGGGATGTCGTCGGGGGGATAAGTGGGTGGTGGGGAGAGGGCGATGTCGGAGTACTGCAGCGGGTTTTGCGAGGATGACGTCGTCAAAGGACAGGGACTCGCTGTGGGAGGAAGGGGTGTCGAAGGTGACGGTCCAAGCGGCCTGGTCCGGGGAGCGCGAGACCGCCGTGACAGGGTGGTTGAGACGGATGTCAGCTTTCGCGGCATGCAACATGCGATCGAAGATTTGCCAGTTTCCGCCAGCGACGGCCATAGCCCCGTCGGTGGCCATGCAAACCATGGCCTCGAGGCCGTGGATGAGCGTAGGTTCTGGCCGTAGTTCACCCGGGTGCTGGCCTGGATTATGTCGCGGGCGAAGTCGGTGCTGATGCCGTTGGCGTCGAGGAAGGTCTGGCCTGGAGCGGCGGTCGTGTCGGTCAGGCCGAGGGCCTCAGCGGCGGCAGACAGCGAGGGGAAAGGGAAGTATGGCGCGGTGTAGAGACGCATGAACTGCGCGACAGTGCGTTTCATCAGGTTGGGGTGCGGATGGCGCCCAGCCATATCGCCAGATGAGCTTGCCGATGTTCCACCAGCTGGAGGAGTCCTGGAGGACGAAGACGAAGCTGTCACCATCCCAGATGCCGATTGAGTCGGGGGATTCCTTGGGGCGGTGGTAATTGGCGCTCTCGACGGAGAGACCGAGGTCACGCGTGGCGTTGACGAGGTGTTCGTTGACCTGGACGAAGATGGAGGCGCCTAGTTCCACCGGGTAGGCTGGATTGTCGAAGACATTGACTGTGGTGGAGCGACCGCCGACATATGGGGTGCGTTCGAAGACGGTGATGTTGAGGGGTATGGATGCATCGTCTGCGGCCTTGCGCAGGGAGTAAGCTGCGGAGGATCCTGCAGCGCCAGCTCCTGGGGTGATAGTTAGCATGGGAGATGGTGGTATAGTCGGTGTTGGGGCTGTGAGGGGATACCAATGATGGCCACTTGTTTGGTGGATGGGAGGGTTCTTGGTTAGTGGAGTGGGCGAGGGACAGGGAGGAGAATGCGAGAAGCCATTGTGGTGTGTGGAGCTTCATGAGTGGAGGTTGCAATGAGGGAGCAACTAAGTGATGGGGGATAAGATGAAGAGGTTGAGTTGGAGTTGAGCTGATGATGCGATGGCCATTTAGGGTTTCTCCGCATTCGGGCCGACATGCGCCGTCATACTGGACTGATCACGACTGGTCATATATTATGGGAGTGTCTTATTGAGCGATATACTATTGATACTATTCAAGGCTTGATTGGGAAGAGAGGTTGTTCCTGAGTGTTTACTACTTTGAAGAAAAGAGGGATGGTCTATATTCAGGTACCTATCTAGTATACCCCTTCCTACATCACTGTACACAACTTCTTTTTATGTATGACTGATATCGTCTGTTCCTACGCAACAGCTTGCACTTGAACCTGTGAATATCCTCCAAGCAAGCAATGAGAGCATACTGTGATCATCTGGATCTTTCTACCAAGCTCTGTTGGTGTCGATATTACATCATGTATCGATCGTATTTAATGTATTAGGGATCCTGGGGCCTTGCGGGTAAGTAACGGTATTACCGCTCGCCTCCCCCCGCCATCAATAACAATAATTTTTTTTTATCTCCAACACACTCGCACTTTTATACATCCCACTCCCACTCCCACCACTCTATTTTCAACCAAATCCCGCATATACCCACATTGCACCATCATGGATCCCTACGACAGCGACTCCTCCGGTTTCGAAGAGGACGGCGACTACACCGAGACCGGAGTGCTGCTGGGTTACCCCTCCGAAAAATCATCGAAGATACCATCAGCCACCTCGGAGGATGGCCTGTACGTCTGGACCCAATTCACCGCATTCCCATACAATCCCCCAGAGTGACATAGACTAACAAACCCAGAACTGGATCGACGACGCAACCCCTCCGCCAGGCGACTTCGCCAACTGCAAAGTCTGCAACAGCCCCATGACCCTCCTCCTCCAACTCCACGGTGATCTTCCCGACCATTTCCCCGACGACGAACGTCGCCTGTACATCTTCGCCTGCCCGCGGAAACCTTGCAACCGCAAACCAGGCAGCATCCGCGCCCTGCGCGCCGTCCGCCGCACCAAATCCCAGCCCGCCGCACCGAAGAAAGACACGACCACCGAGTCCGAAAAGCCCGCCCCAGCGGAACAAAAGCCCAAGACAGATCTCGGCGCGAGTCTCTTCGGCGCCAACAATCTAACCGGCAGCGTGTCCGCCAGCGCCAACCCATTCGCTGCGTCCGGACCCGGAGCCTCATCCGGTAGCAACCCCTTCGCGACGCCCGTCCCCGCAACAACCCCAGCCCCATCCTCAACCTCGACCACGGCGCTGGCCGAGTCCTTCGCGGACAAAGTGCGCGTGTCGTCTCCTCCCCCGACCAACAACCCGCCTCATCCTCCAGCCTAAGCACCCGCCGCCAGAAGAAACCCCCGGCCCGACGAAACCCTGGCCCGCGCAATCCGCCTTCCCAGACGCCTATAAGCAATTCTACCTCGACGCCGAATACGAGGCCTCTCGCGGCCCTCCACGCCCACCGTCCCGAGAACGTCACGATCGACAACTCCGACGAGCCCGGCAGTGCCGGCGGCATGGAGATGAAGGACGCGCTGGAGTCGCAGCTCGACAAGGCCTTTATCAAGTTCTCGACCCGCCTGGCGCATAACCCGGAGCAGATTTTGCGGTATGAGTTCCGCGGCACGCCGCTGCTCTACTCGCATGCGGATGCGGTGGGGAAGCGCTTCCATGACCATGCGCGGGGCGGACCGGCGCATGTCACCACGACCGGAGGTGCGAGCGCGCATATCCCCCGGTGCGAGTACTGTGGTGCGTCGGGTGTTTGAGTTGCAGCTGGTGCCGCATGCGATTAGTGTGTTGGAGGAGGGTCGGAGGGAATGGATGCGGGGATGGAATGGGAACGATCATCCTGGGGGTGTGTAGCAAGGACTGTGGGCCTAAGGAGGCCGGTGTTGGGTGGAGAGAGGAGTGGGCTGGAGTGCAGTGGGAGGAGGCTCAGTAGCTTGCACGTTTTAAAATTTACGACTATAGACGTTGGTAATTGAATATACATATACCCTGACCAATATCTTCGAGCAGGCGGAACTCAATGGTAGATAGATGTTACTTTCGGAGGGACGAACTCGTTTGCTTCTTTATTCTATGGATGGATATCTTTTCCAACGGAAGTAGATACATTCGAAGAACGGGTGTTTCTTCACAGACAATACGACAATGACGGTATAACCTCAGTTAGCGAAGCAAACTCATAACGCCGATGCGCCGGCCCCAAGCCTCGTTTCATGGGTGAATGGGTGGGACATGGTCCCTTTTGGGAGGGTCGTCTCGACAACCGTAGTAAGCCAGACATACCCAGACCAAGATCCACGGGATCTTGCAGCAAGAAAAAAGTGAAAAGGAAATATTATCAAAGAAGAAAAAAGAACATAGACGTAGATGCATCTCAGGCTCATCAATCACACAGAACAAACACAGCGACCCGCTCAAGCGGCCTGCTCGAAACCGCGACGGATGACACGGCCGAACTGCTCCATGCCGACGCGCTCGCTCTTGACCTCGCTGCGTACCTCGTTCTCCTTGTTCGTGGGCACCTTGACGACGGTGGTGGAGCCGGACTTGTCGACAACCCAGCTGCAGACCTCGGCAACGAACTTCTCGAGGGCCTCGCGGCTGCGCAGGTCGAGCCACTGCTCCAGCACGTCGGCGTTGATCTCACGGAAGGCCTTACCGACCTCCACGGCGATGCGGATGCGGACCAGCTCCTCGAAGCCGGCGACGTCGGCGACCAGGTCGGCGTAGAGGTCGTCTGAGTTCAGGGTGGACCAGAACTGGGCGTACTGGGCGGACTCGAGCAGCGTGGACAGATGCGCGAGCTTCTGCACGGACTCGACGAAGTCAGAGGTCTGGGAGGCGGCCTGGGCTTCGGCGTTGGCGGCGGGGAAGGGCTGGGTGTGGGCGGGGAGCAGGGCGAGGCAGAGAGAAGGCGGGCGAGGGGAAAACGGTGAGGGCCTTGGCGAGGACGTTGGTGACGGTCTCGGGCTGGAGGAGGTGGGGGTTGAATTGGTAGCTGGGGTGTGATGGGTTAGCATGTGCCCCGTAAAATCATGCGGCAATGGCAGCAATGTAGAGTTTATGGGCATTCAGTAGAAACAAAGCTCGACATCCCCCAGGGGGGTATCAGTTAATAGGAAACGTGATAATAGAGAAGAGTTTCTTCATCATTAAGCCCGTTGGTGTCCCAGTGGAGGTGGTTTCGACGATCGTGCATGAAAAAGGAACAGCACTCACAGCTTCAGCAGCGCCAAGTTGGCGTAGCAGTCGAATGTCCGTCCTCACACTGCTGCACGACATAGTCCTGGAATACCGTGGTGGTCTCGGGATTGTATCGGTCGAGGCCGTTGAGGATGGCGTCGATGTTGGCGGGACGGGTCTCGCACTTGTCGAAAGCAACGCCCATTGTGACGGGATGGGAGGATGGATCGGGGAAAGAGGTGAGGTGGTGGAACGAGGGGATGGCGGGGTGGAGGTGGACGGAGGTGGTGATGAAGTCGCTGTGTGGGAAATTTCGAATGGCTGTGCGGATCCAGCCTCGGACCTGCCCGGAACAATTGCCCGTCTCGGGTACATTTCTCCGATTGGGCCGCCGATCGAAGTATACTGTCGTACATCGAGTCGCTAGTGAGCAACTACAGACTATGACTGCATGTTTCTCTTTCCTGGCTGACCCCGCAGCATCTCCCTAGTCTGGTATAAATTAGCCGACTTCCCCTCTCCACGACCAGCTGCCGTGGTGGACTTGGATCACCCTTCATCATGCGTTTCCCCCTTCCGTGCCCTAACCACACGGGCCCCTTGCTCCTCCTTGCTCTGGGAGCGGCGGGAGCCGTCGCATCCGAGCAGCAAGACTACTCGCAATATGTGAATGTCTTTATCGGATCAGAAGGCCCTTACTCGGGTACTGGCTTCGGAGGAGGAGACATCTTTGTAGGGGGTGTTTTGCCTTTCGGGGTGGCCAAAGTCGGGGTCGACACAACTGCAGCAAACTGGAGTCGAGCTGTGTTGAACGGTGGCTGGACCCCGGATGGGAATGTTACCGCAATTAGTAAGGGATTCACTCTTACTTACAGGGTCGTGACCTGGTCTGATGCAACAGTGTTCAGCTATGATGCACGAGAGCGGCACCGGCGGCGCTCCCAAATATGGGATCATTCCGCAGATGCCTCTCACTTCTGTGGCGCCGCCGGTTAACATCCTAGATAATTTGACCTACAGCCAGCCTAGAGTATGTCGCCTGGTTGTCTTTTCGCTATTAAGTGTATCCAAGTCTAACGGAAACAGGTCGGGAACGACTCCGCCGGCGTGGGATACTTCAAGACACATTTGCAGAGCGGCGTTGAAGTAGAACTATCCGCATCTCGACATGCAGGAATCATGCAATATTCTTTCCCTGAAGGTGAAAAACATGTTCTAGTGGACATATCGCATGTTGGATCCCCAGTCTCTATCACGATGACCAACGGCTAACTTACTAGTTTAGTATCTTCCTGGTTCTCCCAGCGACGCCAACGGTCAAGCCTATATTGGCGGAGAAATCAAGATAGAAGAGAGCGGAAAGTCTTACAGTGGATTCGGAACTTATGTCGGTGGATGGAACAACGGTAGCATTCCTCTCGTATATCTCCAAACTTCTCAAGCTAAACCATCACAGGAGCCCCTTTCACTGTCTATTTCTATGGGGAGTTTGACATAAAGCCCACTTCGTATCGCATATTCCGAGGAAAGAACACCGACCCCATGCGACAGTTTCAGACCCTTGCAAACGGAGGCATCAGTCATCCGGTGTATGGCAATGCATCTAACAAGGCGAGCTCCGGGCCCATGAACGACCGAATCGGCGGGCTATTCAGCTGGGATACTAGTTCAGCGAGCAAGATCCGCTCCCGAGTTGGAATCTCGTTCATCTCGTCGGATAAAGCCCGATCTTACGTTGAATCCGAGATCCCCTCATGGGATCTAGACGACGCAGTCAAGGCAGCGGTAGATGAATGGAACAGAGATGTGTTCAGCAAGATTCAAGTTGCGCTAGATGATACGGCTAATATGACTAACGTGCGGCTGCTGTATAGTTCGCTTTACTTCATGCACCTCATGCCGTCTGATCGCACGGGCGAGAACCCCCTCTGGGAATCAGACGAGCCATCTTGGGATGACTTCTACACTCTCTGTAAGTAAGCACCTGGGTCTCACAGCACCTACTAACGCCCATCTAGGGGACATATTCCGCTGCACAGTCAGCTTCTACCACATCTTCCAACCCAAGTACTACGAGTCGATGATTCGGGGCATGATCGATATCTGGAGGTAAGTGAGCCATGTCCGTAGAGCCTAGCTCAAGACTCACCATCATGCCAGACACCAGGGCTTCCTCCCAGACGGGCGCTCCGGAAACTGGAACGGTCTCGTACAAGGCGGCTCCGACGCAGACAACATGCTCGCAGACGCCTATGTCAAAGGCCTCCGCGGCGCCATCAACTGGACGGACGGCTACGCAGCCATGCGCACCAACGCCGAGGTCATCCCCTACAACACCTACGACCCGACCGATTTTTCTGCAAGCACGAAAGAAGGTCGCGGGGCGCTCAACGACTGGCTGGAGCTGGGATACGTGTCACAAGACCGGAACACGCGGTGCATCTCGCGGACAGTCGAGTATAGTTTGAATGATTTTGCGCTGAGTCAGGTAGCAGCGGGGGAGATGCCGGATGATCGCGAAAAGTATTTGAATCGTTCAGCCGGGTGGCAGAAGATCTGGGATTCGAGCGTTGAGAGCTTGAACTTTACCGGGTTTTTGGCTCCGAGGTTCGCGGATGGTACGTTCAACAGGAGCGGATATGATCCGCTTTATTGCTACGCTTGTGAATGGCATTCGCATACATATGAGGGTATCCCATGGGGTGAGTGTCCATCTTCCTTGTTGTGAGTGGATTGGCTAAGGGTTAGAATATTCCTTCGTGATTCCACATGATATGGAGACGTTGATTGAGTTGATGGGTGGTCCTGATGAATTTGAAGCACGGTTGGATATGATGGTAAGAAATGTCGCTACAGTAAGGGGCAATTCTGACACGACATAGTTCAAACCCAACATGTCTGTTCAGGACTTGGACATGAACGGTGCAGGAATCACAACCCTTATGAACATTGGGTATGCTTTCAACACTCCTGGGTACAAATAATCGCAACTTCTAACCATCCACAGCAATGAGCCCGACTTTGCCACTCCATATCTGTACAACTACATCAACAAGCAAGCGAAAAGCGTCCAACAGTCTCGCAGCCTAGGCTATCAATAGTAAGCAGCTACCACCCCATGTCGATAAAGCATGACTGACCGACCCGGATAGTTTCAAAGATGCAGCTTACGGCGTACCAGGGAACAGCGACGCTGGCGCAATGAACAGCTGGCTGCTCTGGCAGATGCTCGGAATCTACCCAGTCGTCACGCAGCCAGTATATCTAATCTCGTCACCATGGTTCCCCGATCTCAACATGACGATTAATGGAAATCAGACTTTGAGAATCACCGCGACGGGGCTGGACCAGGGTTACTTCGTGCAAAGCGTAAAGATCAACGGTGAGAAGTGGTCGGTGAACTGGTTTGAGCATGAGGACGTGATGGCGCATGGCGGGATGATTGAGTTTGAGCTTGGGGCGGAGATGAAGAGTGGGAGATTGGAAAGGTCCCTCCCTCGCCGGGACATGTTAAGCTGTAGTTTACTATGGCAACTGCGTGGGATTATATACTTGAGGGTTATATTAACCATTGATTATATTCCTTTGGCATCTTCGAAGACTTTAGTTCCACGAAGACAGAACATGACTACGAAGAGAGAGCGTATCACTTCGTATCCGCCAGAGGCCTTCATCGTAGCAAAGCATACTATACACCCCTTGCATATATCGAAGGCCTAAGCGACGACAAGAACGTAAGCCGATGCAAGAAAGTACATATGATAGACACTATGTCGAGAGGCTTTCACTTGGATGCCGTATGATTGAGGCTGTGTGATGACTCGCGAATCATAATGTCGCCCAGATGGTGCGTATTCTAGCCGAGAGATGATATCAATGGAGGGGGATCTTCATCCTGCCCTCGTCGCAATAGGATGATTGCGTCATATCATCGTGGTCTGCCATCAATGCCATAGACTCAACAATATCCGGTTACAGAACTAATCAAAGATATATCTGGTCACTCGATTCAAGTTCTAACAAGCTAATAGTTTGATTGATGCATACACCTCGACATAAGAAGGGTGGTGGAGCATGTGAACAACGAAGCCCTAACGCAACCACCAAGTCCATCATCACCACATGGAGATAAACTTCACACATACTGGGTAATGCCAAACACATCTCCGCATCATAATTGGCGAGTAAGATGACATGCTTCCAAGTTTTGAGATTTGCCTCTGTGCCAGGAGATCGCTGCTTGATCCGGGGAGAGATTGACGTGCGTTTGACGTCAGCCTCAACACTGAGTCAGATGTAGTCGGTGTATATCTGCCTCTGCCGGTCCTCACGTTTTCCTTTTCTTCTTTTATGTGTACTGTTGTGTAACGATTTTAATCATCTATAATAATTCTTCCCATCGCTCAATTACCATGGTAAGTAGATGAAGCAGACATCTCGTACCCATGGATCCTGCCGCAGTCGGCCCGAGGCCGAACCGTGGATATATACAACCACAACACCATATCCAAATCACCACCCAACAAATACCTACAAACCTGTAGAAGAAAGACACTAACTGATAACAACAGCCCCCCACAAATATCCTCCAAACCCGCCAACAAACCTCCTCCAGCGACTGCCCATCCACCATCTCGGGCGGCGGAATCGCCGGAATCGTCATCGGCAGCATCGCCGGAACGCTCCTCCTCCTCTGGCTCTTCCGATTATGCTCGTTGCCCGGTGCTCGAGGCGGCGGCGAGCCTGATTACGGGTATGTGAGCGGCTCCGGGGGCATGGAGACGCGACATCGCCATCGTCGCCGGAGGAGTCCGTCGCACTACGAGTATGTTGAGAAGCCGGCGGTACGGTCGGTGAGGAGGCCGGCGAAGGTGTATTTGAGTTGATTCTCCTGTCATTATTGGATAGGGGTGTATGGAACGATGTTATGAGTATGATTGAATACGGACGTGGTACGGATGATGGGTCATGTTGGATTTTTCTCTTGGAGTTGTGGTGGCTTGGATTCTTGGATTCTTGGGGGTCTCTTGGCTAGTTGGGTTTATATTTCTCTACCTATAATGATACTACGGAGTTGTTCATATACTGTTAAAATGCCAAGTACGATATGAAGCGACCATGCGATCCTAATTATTATGAGACGAACGGTGGTGGTGGAGCTCTTGGCTGAAGAGAGGGGCTGGTGGAACTGCACTGCAGAACATGCGGGATTTTCGTTTCATTCGCGATTCGATCGATCCTGACAGACAGATCGATTGTCTCGTTCTGTCTTGCACTCCTGAGGGGCGTGGTGGATGGCAGGTAATGTCATTGATTTCTATTTATTGATGCGGTGAAAGCCCTGGCGATGGACCGCTGCCCTAATGAGAACTATTGGAGTCTAAAGATAATTATAGACCGGTTGTTATCCACTGACAGTTCGGAATTGCGTCCGGCCAGGGTTTTGCCGAGCTTGTTGACTAAGGAGTAGGTAAGCTCGAGAGCGATGACTGCTGTCAGTTCGAGTGAGCAGGTTTATTTGCCTGATTTCTTCTCATCTTGACTGGTTTGACGGTGCATGGCACTTGCTTGGCCGAGTCTCCGAGACCACAATGGATGGATCCCATGCAGGAAACTAGTTTCACCTGTGTATCTCAGACATCATCTCCTGGTACCTGCAGGAAGTCAGGGAACTGACGACAAACTTTTCACCCAGCAGTTGGACGAGGCAATGCATTCTATGGTCCTGCTGCAATCTTCCTTCATTCGGGACGGTTGATCAAGCCCGTAAGATGTCGCTAAAGTAGGGCAACCGTTTCTCGCGCCAGTGAGCCACGCCGTAGTTTCTTAATTCCGGTGGACAGCACAAGTTTCGACAAACGCAGGTGAAGTTTTTCAGTGGAGCCCTCCACAGCCACCTTGCATGCGGGCCTCGAGCCTGTCTTTGGTATGGATGAGGCAGACTCCCGTGGATTTGCCGGTATGCACAGTGTGTCCTCCTGGTGGAAGCGAAACAGTCAAGTCACCATTCTCTCATAGATTCGATGAATCAAATATAATATGAACAGTCTAAAGGACGATGGGAAGAAAGATCCCGCAGGCAGCATGGCGGAGACAACAAAGCCGTGCACGGTGGGCACTGAATTGTGGGATGGTTGACGATACCGTTCGGCCACTTTTCACGACGTCTTGGCGAACGCCACAAGTTTCTAGGCTCCATGGCGTGGAGGATCATGAAGATATCCACGAGGATGAATGTCTCTGACTCTGACTCCATTGTTCCTTTCGCGTATAACGAGGCTTCTGAAAGCTAGACAGGAGGAGACCAAGCCAAGGAATGGATGCATGTGTACTACGGTGGAAAGGTAGTACTAAGGTACACCAGTACTGTATGTTGCCGAAAGATCCCTTCCAGCATCACCTGAGCCAGGAACACGATGGCACGCGAACACGGATCTCTGTTTACCTGCATATAGGAACGTTCGCCCTTCATATTGCCGCAAGGAGGGTGCCGCCAGGACGATCCAAATATGTCCGCCGACGGGCTAGCTAATTTCCAGCGAGCAGATCTCAGCAAGGAAGCTTCTTCCGGCTCGACTGGTGCGGTCTTCTGGCATTGCCACCTGGATGAGCAGGTCATGGCCCTGCCCTCCGCGATGGGTCGGGGTCTTGGCGAGGGGTCCTGTCGAGAGTTGATCCGGTAAAGATCCAATTAAATACGGCGGGAAGTGCGATTTTCTTGTCAATACAGTGGTTTACAGAATATCTACTCCGTACTCGAGGGGAGATACAAGCTACTGGGAAAGTTGACCAGCCGTCCAGGCAGCTGGTGGAAGGAATCTGCCAGGCACGGTTGCAGTGGCGGGCGATCCAAGGGTCAGACCAACCCCGCGGCGGGTGAAACCAGTGGTACAGTTGTCTCGACCGGTTGACAGAAGGCGGCGGGGAATTGTTTCCGTGGTTGGCCCGTCTCCCATGTTGTTTACTCCATTCATCCCATGGACGGAGGATGACTGTAGGACTATGTAGTGTTCTAATTAGTTATACTCTCATGGTGAAGAGTTTGAGAGACGCTGACTGTGTACTGCCTGAACCCGGAGATTGACCGTATTCTGCCAACGTTGGCTGATCATTGGTTAGCGTCGGTTATCGACTTTCAGTGGGATGTGATTCGTCCATCATGCGTCTTAACTACTGGGCTTGGGATCTTAGGGGGCGCCCGATGGGGCAGGAATCGGCAGGACGAGACCTGGGATGGGATGGGACTGTGTGTTTGGTGGCTGACTCGGATCATATCACACTAAATATTAGGTACGGTTAGCTCCTGGATAAGAACTTTAAATGCTCTGGAAATAACCGTATTTCCTCAGCGTTCTGACTGGAAGAGTCTGGCTGTCTGGACTGAATTGTGTATGGACGACTGCAAGGAAGCGACCCCTGCCGAGATCGACTGATTGGTGGCGTTTCCTAATCGCGACTCTCCCAGCCAATGGATGGGCCCTTGCCCTCGCCCCATCCGGCTAGGTGTGCGGTTGTGGCGCCCCCCTAGACCCTGTAGGGCCTTAGGGTCCTGGGCCCTGGGCCCGCTAGGCTGGAAGGAGGCTAGGGCGGGAGTACCCGAGCGGGGGCGCTTCCTGATTGGGAATACCCCAGAAGAAAAGAGAAAAAACATGAAAAGCAGGAAACGACAAGACCAGATGCGACAGGCGAAAGGCCCATTCACTTTCGCTGCCAAGTGGCCAACGGGTCGATGCAGACTAACGAGGATCAATTTAATTACCGGGCCATGGGGCAATTGATCCGATTCTTCTCCTTCTTCCTGCTTCACTGTCCTTCATTGTCCTTCCTTCGGCCTCTCCACGCTCTTTCTGCTGTTTCACCTCGCCCACCTGCTGGTGAACGGTGTACTCGTGCGATTCGCACGTCCATTCTTTCTATATCTCCAGATTCTGGACTATCAGCCCCTTTTGCGGTGCTCGACATTCATTATTCGTTGGTCTGAGATACCAACTCTACCACCATCCACCATCCCTTCGGATACACGGATACACTACAACCATACCAACCACCATGACCTTCTCTCCCTCTGGGCGCTGCTGTTCGCCCTCTTTGGCGCGTCCTCGCCCAAACCTGGACGGATTGCAACCCTCTCAACGAGACCTGTCCGGCCGCCGCCGCCCTCGGCACGAACCACACCTGGGTCTTCAACGCCACACAGGAAGACACCGTCTGGAACATCACCAACGGCGAAATCACCTACGACGAGAATGACGGCGCCCAGTTCGTCATCGCCGAGAAGCTGCAGTCGCCCACGATGCAGTCGACTTTCCACATCTTCTTCGGCATCGTCGAATGCCACCTGAAGGCCGCCAAGGGCAACGGGATCGTCAGCAGCATCGTTCTGCAGTCGGCCGACCTGGACGAGATCGACTGGAGTGGGTGGGCCAACCCCAACGAGGTGCAGTCCAACTACTTCGGAAAGGGTGATGAGAAACAACAAGCCGGCCGCCTGCACCAGGTGGAGAACGCCGACACCGAGTTCCACAACTACACGACTTACTGGGATTCCGAGAAGCTGGAGTGGTGGATTGACGGCGAGATCGTCCGCACGCTCACCTACGCCGAAGCCGAAAATGGTACCCGTTACCCCCAGACCCCTAGTAATGTGCGTCTGGGTATCTGGCCTGCCGGTGACGAGGGCAACGCCCAGGGAACGATCGAGTGGGCCGGTGGTGAGGTGGACTACTCTGCTGGTCCGTACACCATGGCTATCCAGAAAGTGCGCGTGCATGACTTCCACACTGGTAAGGAGTACGAGTACACAGATCATTCTGGGTTTTGAGAGCATCAAGGTGGTTGAGAAGTATCCTCCTACCTAGCGGAGTATACCACTGAAGATTGTGCAAGAAAACACAAGCTAATAAACAAAACAGAGGAAACTCCACGACCTACGAGGAAATTCACAAGGAACCCGAAAAGACCCTCGCGCAGAAATGGGACGAGGTCCCCACCGGCGGCAAGATCGGCGTCTACGTCGGCGCCGCCGTCGTCGGAGCCATGCTCGTCGCCGGATTCATCTTTCTGCTTGAGACAGCGGAGAAAGGGCCGTCTCGAGCACGCCCTGGACGACACCAAGTGGAATTCCGAGCGCACGGAGATGAACAACTTCCAAAGCGACTGGAAGCAGAGCGACTGGAGCAGCCGGGGTGGCTACAAGCAAGTTGGATAGCCGGGGTGCCCGGACCTTTGCTCTGTTCCTTTCCTTGCTTCTTCCTTGCTTTTCTTGCTTGTGCTTCGATGATGACACGACCACTATCTGCTCTTCCGCGGCATTTCGTCACCTCCACTTCCCCGTGCCAGTGCTGCAGCCGGGAAAGTCTTGCGCGGGGCGTTGCTGGTCCAAGTCCCGCGCGCTGGGTTGATTGATTTCGGTTTGGCGTCGTGGTAGAGCTAGTTTCTCTACATTTGGCTTTGATTCTAGCTTTGATATCATATTATCCTGTGGTGGTTCTGGTTTTGTTTTGGTTCTGCATCTGTCAGGTCAGGGCAGGTCTGAGACTCGATTTGTTTATGTAATATCGGTTGACTCTATAATCTGGTCTTTCGCTTCGTTCACTTCCCACTGTTGCTTGAGCACATGGACTACCGGTATCTCGTATCTACATTCTCGACATAGGTCGAGACTGTACCTATTTTCCTAGGTTGATGCACTCAACCACCTCTTCTCATCCGATCCCAAAGGCTTCGGCATGATATCCCACCCAACCTCCACGCCCTCGATAACCCCAGCATGCGACAACGCCGTCATCTCCCCAAACCCCGTATCCCTCTTCTCCAAGAACTCCTCCGGCACATCATCGACAGTCTTATGGTCCTTTGTCTCAATCTCAAATCCACTCCGGCCGGGATACTGCCCCAGCGACCGCAGA
>JASHHO010000051.1:0-67751 GCA_039763685.1 Aspergillus micronesiensis | reverse complement strand
ATTAAGAATAATTACCTAGTAATAAAAATCTAAAATTAACTATTAATATAGTATTTTTAATTAGTAATCTTATAGGTAATCTAATAATTTTTTTATGTAAGTAGATAATTCAGATTATTAATTAAAACTATTAGCTACTATAGATAACGTAACCGGTAAGCGAGTGGCAGATGTATGCAAGCAGCAGAACAACACGATTTTAGCTAACTAAGTGGGATTCAAGCGCCTTTTTACTAACCAACCAATTTACATTCTATAGAAACTAATTACTAGGTGGATTAGGATATCTAACCCTAGTATACCCCCAAATATGACAATTAGAACACTATAGTAGCATATATATAAGATCTAACTATAGAAAGCCTAGTATCCTAAGACCCTATATCTTAAGCTTTAAATACCTAATTCTCTTATTAAAATTATTCCTAGTTCTCCTAAATAGAAAGACCCTCTAGTATATTAAGCTACTTAGTAGATCTTTTTCTCTTTTAAAGCTGCTTCTCATTTATAGCTTATAAATTATAAAGTTCTTAATTATAAGAGCTACCTTATTTATAGCTAATTTACTTATTTAATAATCTTGTCTAATTATGCCTCTAAAGAAGAGGTAGGGCTTTATAAATATTTCTCCTGTTATATATGCCTTTAAAGAAGCTTTCTTTTAACTATAAATACTTACTTCTTAAGCTGTCTAGTAGTACAGGGTGTCTTTAGTACTAAATTAGTTAATTAGCTACCTAGTAGTATTAGAGTTCTAAGTTAAATATTTATTTAACTGAGTACTTGCTCTGGGTTATATAGAACTAGCCTAGTAGTAGAGAAACTACTATATATATTACTAGTAGTATAGATCTCTGTACACACCTAAGGGAAAGTTTTAAGGAAATTAAGCTTATTAATATAATTAATTCTAAGGTATATCTTACTTTTTATTAAGCATCCATATATATACTTTAATAGTGAAAAATAGCTAATATCCAGAGGTTACAGGAGATATAATAAATAAGCAGATATATAGATAGAAATTATATTATTTTACTATATATCTAGTTAAGTTAAGGTGTTAAATAACTGTCATAGTTATTAAGAACTAGGAGGTAATATTTCCTAGTTATATAACTAATAGTTATAGGAATAAAGAGGTTTTTAAGCTAATATAGGCTTATTTTATTACTAGTCTAGCTATTTAGACTAACTTTAATCCTCTAGTTATATAGTAGATTACTCTATACTAGTTTCTATATAGACCTTTCCCTTAAAGATAACACAGGGAGGAAGAGCCTAACTAAAGATATTAATATACTTAATAAAAGTTACTTATTCCTGATTTTCTAGCTATATAAGAGGTATTCTACTATAGTATTTAGCTCTAGTAACTACTTAAGTAGTAGCTACTAGGCCTATAGCAAAGCTAGTTTTATTAAAGTTATAGATATCTTTAGGTATAATCCTATATTTATATTATAGTAATTTATATATAGTTAAACTATTTTTTATAACTTTAGGGTCCTTATATTGAGTATACTAATAGTTATATTATCTAGAGAAGTATGTTTTTAATTTATTATATCTTTAGATGAAGTTATAGACTCATTTCTCTCTAACTAATTTAAGAGGTGTTATATTATGTATAATAAAAAGAATATAGCTATTTCTTATATATAAGATAGTTACAGGGGTACTCTATATTAAATAAGTAATAGAATCTATTATATAAGCAAATACTCTTTATTTTAAGTTAATTTATGAGAGTTAACGCGTGTTTCTAAGCATAATATTATACTATATAGTTATTAGTAAAGGGTTGTCTTAGGAATATTAAAAGTACATACTACTTTACATATAGAAGAGACTTATAAATTCTTTATAGTAGATATTACTAATATGATCCTACCCTCCTGCTTTACTTATTGAGCATTTTAAACGCGCTTTTAGAGGCATATTTGGTAGTTAGATGAAGTGAGGTTTTTAACCATAGCCAAAATCGTGTTGTTCTGCTGCTTGCTTACATCTGCCACTCGCTTACCGGTTACATTAGTACTTAGTATTATAATACTAGGTAGAAAGGTAGAACCACAAAGAAACTAAAAAATATATATATATATAGATACTACAAAAGAGGGTATAAAAAGTACTAAATAATAATATAAAAAACCCCTAGATCTAAGTAATATAGAAAGTAGATAAATCAACCTAAAAATAATAGCCTTACTAATAACTATCTAAAAGGTAGTTAAGAAGGTAAATAAAGATATCTACTAAATTAATCAACCTAAGCCAGGTAAATAATATAATAAAAAGATATTACTAGTAATAAGAACTAACTAATCCTTACTCTAATAGTAAGAGTAGGAATGCTACCTATATCTAAAGAAGAAACTAATAATTATATTATTATAGATATAATAAAGTATATAGTAATCTATTACTTAATTCCTATTAGCTAGAACATATTAAGGATATAATTAGAATTTTATAATAATTTAGCTTTCTCTAAGATTATTTATTCTTAGATAAGACTTTAGGACTAAATATATTATAACTAAAATATAATTAAAAAAATATTATCCTAGACTTATTCCTAGAATATAAGTAGGTAAATAATAAGCTTTTATTCTTAATTACTATAATAGATTAATAAGCTTTTAGAATTAAAATAATAGGAATATATATAATTTTATTAAATACTTAATTTAGCTCTAAACTAATAAAATTATACTAAAAATTAGTCTAATAAAGTAGAGAATTAAAATTAATCCCTACTAAGAATTAACTGATAAAGTTATAGAATTAGAATAGCTTAGATAGCCTAAAGTCAGGCTAATAAAAATATAAAATTAAATTAAAAGAGAAGGTCTAAATAAAAATAGTTCTAGTATTATAATTTATTTATATAAGGCTAGGAATTTCTTAATATAATTAATAATTTATCTAAATATCTTATCTATTTTTATACTGTTTTAGTAAGTTTTTCTTTATTAATATACCTCTAAATTATTACTATTTAGTTTATAAATATTTTCTAAAGCCTAAGTTTACTTAATATTTAAAGTATCCATAGACCTCTTCAAAGAAATATATTTTTATATAAATAACGTAAGATATTTAAGATTAGTTATATACCTAATAAATAATATTTAGTATATACTATTATTTATAAATTAGTTTCTTCTTTAATCTTTTTCTTAAGATTTTATTTACTAATTACTAGGTTTTATATAGACTTTTATAGGTTATTTTAGGGCTATAAAATAAGTTTTAAATTATTACTTAGGTTAAAAATAGAATTTTTAATATAATTATTATCCTGCCCATTAACTGTAAAGATAAGAAGAATTTAAAAAAAAGAAACCTAATTTTATTTCAATATAAGATTAGTATCTTTTAAACTTATTATAACTCTTTATTAGTTCTAATAAGGATATTTAAGAATATAGAAATAGTTATTAGTATTAATATAGGCTTTCTAATATAAAAGAATTAAAGCTAATAAGTTAAATTATTAATAAAATATAGGCTTTCTTTATAGGTTTTTTTCTAATAAGTTTTAATATAAACTATTAATTAAATTTATTAAGTCTTTTATAACTCCTATTATATTCTATTAAAAGTTTATTAGCTTCCTTTCTTACTAGTTAATAATAGGTATACCTTTTAGGAGGTAATGAAGGATATCTTTATTAAAAAAATTAGTTAGATTATTTCTAAGTATAAGAAGGAGGAAATAATGTAAAAATTAATTAAATACTTCTAATAGACCTTTCTATTGAATATTTATTAGGATTATTAGATTATTTTATGGGTTTTATATTATAGTTTAATAAGTAATAAATAGAGAGACTCCTACTAATTTACCCTAATAGATTAATAAAATTAAGTTTTCTTTTAATAGTTTCTTATAGAAGTAATAGTAAACTTAATAAATCCTAGATTAATTTTATTTTAATTTTGTTTATTTAATAAGGAATAATAATTATTTTAATACTCTTTAATAAGTTGTAGGGTATTTAAATATCTTCTTTAGAAACCTATTAATTATATTTAAAGGATTATACTACCTATTTTACTTAATGATAGAAGATTTAGTTTAAAAGTTTAATAATTCATTTTTTTTTTTATTTTTTATTCATTATTATTATCTTCTAGCTTAGATATAGGAAGTTAATTTTTTTAAAGCTAATTATCTAAGGCTTTAGAAGTAATATATAAAAGGTATTATAGATCTAATTATATTAGCTAGATAAATATAGCTAATATACCTACTTTCCTACTAGATTTAGGACTTAAAAAGATTTTATATGTACTAAATATAGCTTCTTCAGAGTTTTTATTTATAGATTTTTATAAATAATCCTACTAAGTTACCAATTTTTAGTAATAATAGTTAATACTTATTATTATAATATTTTACTTAGATTTTATTTACTTTTTACTAGTATAATAATAATAATTTATATAATTTTTCTAATTTCTTTAATCTTTATTATATTAATTATATTGTTATAAGTATATTAAGTAGTTAATAAGAGGGTTAATCATATATTTAAATTATTATAAATAAATAAATAAAGATAATATTTAAGTATTTAATTTATTCTTTCTATTTAGCTATTAGTTTATAGGTAAAATACTATAGATAAAAATTTTAATATTAATCTTATATAATAGTTTAAACTAGAATTTATTAGTAAGGATAGATCCTCTATCTAGTATAATATTATTTAGAGGTTTATAATAGAGTTCTACTTATTTATAAAAGAATTATACTAGTTCTAATATATTTTTATATAAAAAACTAGTAAGAATAAGCACTATTTTATAAAATAATTAATTATAACTAGAATAGAGTTAATTAAATTAATTATCATAGAGTACTGGAGGAAAATTTAATAATAAAGTCTATTAATAATTTAGTAACAGGATATAATAGAATTAGTAATAATTAATAAGTATTATATAGATATTATCTTAGAGCTTTAACTCCTAAATAAATAGTATATAAATTAATATAATTTTAATATTATTAGGTAAATTTATCTAATAAAATATTTTTTAGTAGGTTCTTAGTATATTTTTAAAATAACCTGCTAAAGGATTATTATAATAGAGAATAATAAGATATAATTAAAGACCTTTATAAAAAGAAATATAATGATAATTTTATATTATAATATGTCTTTTATATTAACTTTCTAATTCTTATCCTAGGTTGGGATTATTAAATAATAGTTTTTTAGTTTAAAGTCCCTTAGTCTTCTATTTAAATATAAATATAATAAGTATCTTAAGCTTATTATTAGGTTTTAAAGAATAGGCCTTTTTAGATCTATATACTTAAGTACTTAGATATAACTAATGAAAGAATACCTCCTTAGTTTATTTTAAATAGTCTAATTAGTTAATTTTATACTAGTTTCCTTATGTAGGAAACTTAATATTATATAAATATTAAGCTTAGGATTTACCTATAAAAATCTAGTTTAAATTAAGCTTAAATTAGGTTTTCCATTTATATAAATTTATAATAGATAAAGATTATATATTAAATATATAATACTAAATTAGTAGTAATATATTATTATTCTATTTAGGTTTTAATAAATTAAATTATCTTAATAGGGTATTTAAGTCTCTCCTACTTAATACTTAATAATAAAATTAAAAGATATTAGAAATATATACTAATAAACCTATTTTCTATTTAGCCTAGGTTACTCTATAAAAGTTTATAAATTTATATAATTAGATAGTATTTTAATTATATATTAGGCCTTTTTAGTATACTATATTACTATTTAAAGTAATATATAATAATATATAGTTCTTAATCTAGAGTTTCTTAATTTACTTTATAACTAGTATATTTATAAGACTAAAGTATTATAGAATAAAATTTTCCTTAATTATTAGATTATAATATAATACTAGTTATATTTTAGGTCTAAAGTATTAGTTTTAAAATAAATAGGCTTTTATAGATTAAAGTATTATAATAAAGATATAAACTAAAAAATAATAATTAAGTACTAAAATATTAACTTTTTTTTAAGATTAAAGTAAAGTTTTTTTAGTTTTTATCTATTCTTTATATCTTTAAGTAAATTAGTTATAGGTAAAGTAATATATAAATAATTATAAATAAAGTAGTATTAAGTATTATAAAATTTTAAAAATACTTAGATATCTTAATATATTCTATATTTAGGCTACAATTTAATAGTATTTATATAATATTTATTTATAAAGATACCTTAGTTAGAGACCATATATTTAAGAAATTTACTCTAGAATTAATAAAAAAAATTTTTATAGAATTTATATAGAATTAAGCTTTTTATATTCTTTTAAGTATTTACTTAATTAATTATATCTAGTATATTCTTCTCAGATTTTTAAGAAATAAGGATTATTAGATAAATAATATAAAAAATATCTAAAATATTATATTAGTATATTATAAATATAACATTAAAAGATTGTAGATATATTAATTAAGCTAAATAATATTACTAAATACTTATAATAACTATATTATAATTAAAACATAGTTTTTTACTTTTTATCTTCTTAAATGGATCTGATAGTAGGTATCTTTAGTATTTAATTTAGTAAAGTATTTAGCTTTAGCTAATTAGTCTAGTATCTTAGTTGTAAGTAATAATAGATAATAATTTTTAATAATAACCTTATTTAGTTTTCTATAGTTAATATAAAGTTTTAGTCCTTTATCTTTCTAAAATATAAAAAGAATAGGAGCTCTAATAGATTTTTTAAAGAAATATATATATAACTATATTTTAAGTTTTATTAATATATTTTTAGAGGGTACAAAGTTCTAATTAAAATAATAAATAAATAAGATTATATAATAATAATTTATTAGCTTTAGGATTAATTATATAATTAATTTTTTTTTACTAGTAATTCCTTTATCTTTTCTAGAGTAAAGATATTATAAAATACTTCTAACTCTATAAAGATAAAATATTGACTTTTTAGTTTTTTAGATTTTTTATAGCTATAAACTTCCTTAGAAAATTTTATAATTATAAAAATAGGTATATATCTTAGTAGGCTTTTATAAATTAATATAATATATTAATTTAAATATTAGGAGTTTAAATCTATTATTAATAATATATAACTAATAAATAGATAGAAAGATCCTATAAAGCTATTATAAAAGAAAAATAAAACTAATTTTATTAGTATTCTTAATAATAATATAATAATATAAAAAAAATTAATCTTCTATAACTTAGTAGCTATTATAGGAACTCTTTAAACTCTAAAAATAAGTATTCTAGCTAATTAACTATAGAAATTATAGAAGCTATTATTAGAATTTATTATAATTTATATTATATTATTAAGTTAATATTAATTATATAAACTTTTATTTTTATATTTAGATTTATAGTTATTTCTACTTTATTTTATAAGTAAATAGGAATATAAAAAAATAAGTATTAATCTCTATTTTATTTAATAGAATAGAGATAGTAGAGATTACTTTTTTTTAATTTTATATTTTACTTTAGATATCTAATAGAATAAAGACTAAATAATAATATCTTTTTTTATTCTTTTCTTTATTTTTCTAGTCTTTTTTATCGTTAATTTTAGATATTAATTTTAAAGGCATTCTTTACTATTAGATTTATAATATTTTAAATATTTCTCATTATTATTTATAGGATTTTAATAAGGTTGTTTTAGTTTTTTATAATTTTCTTTTTGAAGTATCTTCTTTACTATTTCTTTATTATTTAGAATATAGTATAGAATGCTTTTTATTCCTAAATTTACCCTTCAGTTTTTTTTTATTAAATCCTAGTGGTGAGTAACTAGTATACTATTTAATTCCATATTTAAAGTAGCTCTATTTAATATTACTAAATAAAAAGATTAAGGTTGTCTTATGAACTTATAAAAAACGTTAGATTTTACTAATAATTTATCCTTTCTAAGAAAATATTATTCTAGAGTATTAAAATGAGCATAAAAGTTTTTAGAATCTTAGTTTAGTTATTATTAAGTATAAACTAGTTAATTTTTTATATCTAGTTATAGGGTAGCTATTTATTAGCTATAATCCTTTAAACTTTTAATAATTATTAGGTTTTTTTTTTTAATATATTAATACTATCTTTACTAATAAGTAGAATTTATATTATTAATTTATATAAAAACTTTTTTTATTTTAATTAGTATTTTTTTAGTGCTTTTCTAAAAGTATACTTTCTATTATTAAGAATCTAGTCTTGATATTACTAAAGGTAAAAGCTAAGAGAGAAAGAGGTAATATTGTTTAATTTAATATTACCTTTACTTTATACTAATAAAGAGGAATTACTTTAGAGACTTTTCAATAATAAATTATTATTTTTTTTCTGTTAAAGATCTTTTTGAGTCTTTTATAAATCTTCTAGTATTTATTTATTTTACTAATAGTGGTTTTTAATGAAAAAATAGAAGGTAGCTCTTATTAAGCAAAAAATAATATTAATAAAGGTAATAATTCTCTAGTTATTTAAATAGAATTAAAAGTTTTTATTTAAGTATTATTTTTACTATTATATAATATTATAACTATTTAGGTGGCTTTTTATAAAGAATTTAGAATATAGTGATATCTACTATATAAATCAACCTAAGCCAGATAAATAATATCATAGAAAGACATTACTAATATTAAAAACTAACTAATCCTTACTCTTTTAGTAAGAGTAGGAATACTATTGATATCTAGAGGAGGGACTGATAGTTATATTATTATAGATATATAACTAAGTAGGCAGTAATCTATTACTTAATTCCCATTAGCTAGGATGTATTAGGGTAATAGTTAGAATTCCATAACAGTAATACTAATAATAAAATTAAATATATTTTTAAACCCAGATTTTAACTAAAAATACTATAAGATAGTCAAAAAGTATAAAAACCCTAAAAATAATATATCTAATATTATATTTTTATAGTATAGTAGCAGTACTACCAAACATAAAACTACAAAAAATATATAGCTAATAAGGCTCTATACCTAGGCTACTACTATTATTTATAATAGGCAGTTAAAATAGACTTTAAAAAACTATAACGGCTATCTAAATAAATAAGAAACTATAAGAAAGTATACCCCCCCTAGCTACAGATTTTGTAATTGTATGACGGGTCCACTTAGTTGTATAATTACACGCCACATGTTTTTAACATATATGGAACAGTATATATATATATATATATATATATATAATCACTGCCTACCTACCTATCTTCCTAACTACTAGACTCAGAAGGATGCCTTATCTTTATATGTTAGATAAGGCTTTATGATTACCTAAAGTGGTTAGTAGGCAAGAAGACGCTACAAATCTAACCTGTATATATATTTATAACCTGCTTATAGATCCCCATACTACTTTCCTTATAGAGTGTTGTACTCGGAATACCTGCGATTATACTATATATATTAGTGGGGCGACCCTCAGAGAATTACAATTGCCGTAGCCAGAGGGGGTATAAAGCTAGAATTACATCCTTAATTAATTAATTAGATCAGGATCTAGTGGAAATAATAGAAAAAAAGATAAAAAATTTTAAGAAAAACTCTTATTTTTTTTAAGGTTTATTGGTAGATCTCTTAGATATTAGTAATATAGAGTATTCTAAGCTAGCCTCTCCTATAATTAAATAATATAAAATTATTATAGTTATTTACTTAGTAGTACTAGATAAGGGATCTAAAAAGAATAGTATTTTAAACTAAGTATAGTATTAATTAGTTAATATTATAGAGTTTCTATAAACTTTAAAGAAGATTTATAATTATATATTTATATTAGTTATAACTTTCTATAGTCCTAATAGTTAAGTATTATAGTTCTATAAAAGGGAGGCTCTAAGTAAGACTATTATATAACTAAGTTATATAGGCTAATAGCTCTATTTAATATATTAAATAAAGGCCTTAAGATGTAATTATAAAATAATTAAGTTATTAAGTTAAGGAATACTAGTTACTATCTCCTACTTATTTAGGGACAGAAAGGGTATTTCTATAAAATACACTATCTAAATATTACTTAATAAATTTAAACTATATAAAAAAAGAGTATTTAATAATTAATATAATAGCCTTAAATATAAGTAGAATATATAATAATATAATTTATTAATTCTTCTTTATAACCTCTAGGTTAAAAGACTAAATATAATTATTTTATATATAAGGCTTCTCTCTTAAATTATAATATAGGATTTATATATTAAAGAGTATCTCTAATCCTACCCTAATATTAATAGATATTTTATAGAGTTTCTTACTATTATTTAGTCTATATTTATTATATAATTCTGCTTTTATAAAGGGCTATGGTTAGACTAAAATTATTATTTATAACTAGATAAATAATATCTATAATAGTAATTAGTAAAATAGAATAGAAGATAATATAGAAACTCTAAAAAATATATTAATAAATATAGAGATAGGCTATTAGATATATATCTATATTTATACTTAATAAGTTCTATCTAATATATTTTATTAATATAAGGATATAGATAGAGTTACTTTTATATACTACCCTTACTATTAATAGTAATAATCAAGGTAGCTAAGAAAGTAAAATACTATTTAAAGTTTTAGTTAGATCCTAAGCTTACCTTTAAAAAACACTATAAGATTATAATAGATAAAATAATTAAAAGTTTAGTAGCCCTCTAAAGTCTTATTAAATCAATCTAGAGGATAAATCTTATAGTAATAAAAATAACTTTAACTAATAGATGTAGTACCTAAGATACTATATAAAATATTAATATAGTTCTAAAAGGGAATACTTAGAGTATAATAATAGAATACTATAGTAGCCCCATTTAAAAGCCTATAAAAATAGGTAATACTAATAATTAATAAAGCTTTTTATATAACTATAATAAATACTCTAAGTACTAAGCTTTTTCTACCTCTAATCTAGGTTAAGATAGAGTAAATTAGTAAAAAAACTACTATTTAAATATAAATTAGTATTATATTTATAATATCCTTATATCTCCTAATATTATATAATACTAGAGAGTATTAATTAAGTAAAAGATATATTTAATAGAGATATAAGCCTAATAAAAAAATAAATATTTAATAACTCCCTCTAGTACTATAATAAATAGATAAAAGAGTTAGTAGATATTTATTTAATTCCTTTAGTAGGTATCTCTAGAGGTAGTTATCTAGAAAAAAAATAAGAATATAATAAGATACTTAAAATAGAAAAGACTATAATATATATAGATAATAGTAGATACTAGAAATAGATTAATACTATAATATAATACTAGGCTGGTTAAAGCTATAAACTATCTAGATCCTAAATTAATATTAATAGTATATATAGCAGAACTCTAGGATATATAAATAATATTAATTATAGTACTCTAGTTCCTAGAGTACTATAAAAAAATATAAGATTTACTATAGAGTTATAGTCTTTTTTAAGTAGTTAGATAGTACTTAAGATACTATTTAAGCTAAAAATAGTTTCTAGCTAGTAAAAACTTATGATAAGTATCTAAATAATAGAGAAATTATATTTAAAAAATATAGATCTCTACTTCTAGTAAATACTAGTATATAAGAAATAACTAAAAATAAGAAAATAGATTAATTAACTAAGAAAATAGAAATATATAATATTATTAACCTAAAAAAAAAATAGGATTAATATAAATAACCTAGCTATAAGTAACAGCTAAATAATATAATATATAAAAATTATAAAATATAGATCTAAATATAATATATAAATAAATAGCTTATTTAATAAAGCATTTTTTTAAGCTTTTTACTAAGGTAAAATACTAAGATACTAAAAAAAATCTCTAAAAATAATTTATTCTATTCTTCTTTAGGTTTAGATAGGGTAAATTATACTTAACTAATATTTTTAGATAATTAATATCTTAGAAATAGTACTTTATAGCTATTAATATAAGGAATTAGAGTTTAAAATATAGTCTTCTAATCTATTCTTTATATAAGCATTTATAAAGGAGAATATAAAAAGAACTTGAATAAAAAAATCCTAATATCTATATTAATTAGATATAATATTTTATAGAAAATAAGTAGGCTACTCTAATACTAATAACTTTATAATATAAATAGAGCTCCTAGTATAGTTTTATATAGTTAATTTAATAGCTATTAAAGTTATAAAAAAACTAGGGTTCCTAAAATCCTAATAATATAATACTAAAAGACTTATTATAGCTAATAAAAATAAATATATATAAGTAAATATATAAACCTAGGCTCCTATATATATATTATCCTATAAGATAAACGAGTAAATTATAAAGACAGAAGTACTATAAAAAATAAATAGTAGGTACAGGATCAAGCCTACTATAGAAAGGTAACTAAGTAATAAAATAAGTAGTTTAGAGATAGAGGGATTAAGATAATAAGATTACTAACTTAAACTAATAGGATTATTAGTGTAAAGATTAAGATAACAGTAGGTAGGTACTTAGGATTAATACCTACTAATACTAGTACTATAGGCAGGCAGGAGTAACATTAATATATAATATTAGGGGGTTATAATACTATAAAAATATACGAATATATATATATCAACATCTTAAGAGTTATATTTTTATGTAATCTAGTATAAAGTAGTATTATAAGCTCAGTCTATACTTATATATACATACAGTAAAATTTCAAATTATAAATATATAAATCTTTCTTTAGTAAACAATCCCATTATACTTAAAATTATGGGGGTTGAGATATTAGAGCTGAAAAATCGCTCGATTACTATGGGATACGGAGGTGGCCGCTCGCTTGCAGTGGCCACTCGCTTGCCGAATACATTAGTAGCTATTAGTTAGGTAAGCTAGGATAGGTTAATATATACTACTACTACTACTACTACTACTACTACTACTACTACTACTATACTACTACTACTACTACTACTACTACTACTACTACTACTACTACTAACTTATTCTTAATAGCTATTACTATCTATATAAATTTTTTCATTTTAAGTATCTTATTGTGTTTCTATCTTACTTTCTTTCTTTTCTAAATAATTACTGCTAGGGGTACTTACTAGAAAAATTAAATTAATATTTATTAACTCTTTTAGTTACCTATTATAGCTTAAAAAGGAGTTTTTATATATATATATATATATATATATATTTACTAAGCTTATGTCTTTATAGATATTATTTTACTAAGCTAGTACTCTCTAGTATTATATAATATTAGAAGATATAATTTATATTTAAAAAATAGTTTTTTACTAATATTTTATTTTAATCTAACTTAGAGGTAGAAAAAGCTTTATATTTAAAATACTTATTATAGTTATATAAAAAGCTTTACTAATTATTATTATTATCTATTTCTATAGGCTCTTAAATAAGGCTATTATAGTATTTTATTATTATACTTTAAGGATACCTTTTTAGGATTATATTAATATTTTATATAATATCTAGGATATAGATATTATTTATAGAGCTATTTTATAGCTATTAAGTTTATTTTTTAAATTAATCTAGTAAGGCCTTAGAAGATTATTAAGCTTTTAATTATCTTAGTTAATATAATCTTATAATATTTCTTAAAATCAAGTTGTAGATTTAATTAAAATTTAAATAATATTTTATTTTTTTTAGCTATTTTTACTATTATTATACTCTTTAGTATTTAGCGTAGTATATAGAGTAGTACTACCTATACCCTTATATCAATAAAATAGATTAGATATAACTTATTAAATATAAATATAGAGGTATACTAAACTAGCTACTATTATACCTATTAATATATTTTTTAGAGTTTTTATATTATCTCTTACTCTATCTTACTAATTATTATAATATAGATATTATCTATTTGGCTATATAATAGTTTCTAGATTCTAGGTACTATTAGTATTCTAATATTATATTATTAGAATTCTAGTAATCCTATTTTTTTTATAACTCTAGTAGCTGTAGGATTAATTATATAAAACTATATTAGGAGCTCTATTTATATTATAAAGACTATTATTATTAAAATAACCTATTTATTTCTAATAAAAATTATTATATCTAGTTTAAATAGATATTAGGATTTTTTTTTATTTATATTTCTTCTGTATCCTCCTCTATAGATTATTATATAAAGAATAAATAAAAAGAATATACTTTAGACTTTAAATCTTTATATTATAGCTATAAAGCACTATTTCTAAAATAGTAATTATTTAGAGATATTAATTAAGTATAATTTACCCTATCTAAACCTAAATAAGGATAAAATTAGTTATTTTTTAGAGCTTTTTTTAGTATCTTAGTATTTTATTCTAATTAAGAAGCTTAAGAAGATGCTTTATTAAATAAGCTATTTATTTATTTTATTATACTTAAATCTATATATTTTATATATTTTATTAGATATATTATTTAGCTATAGCTTATAAATAGGTTATTTATATTCTTTCTTCTAGGTTAATAATATTATATATAGCTACTTTCTTAGTTAATTAATCTTTTTTTATTTTCTTTTATTTCTTCATGTACTAGTACCTATTAAAAATAGAAATCTATGTTTCTTAGATATAATTTCTCTATTATTTAGATACTTACTATGAGTTCTTATTAACTAGAAACTATTCTTAGCTTAAGTAGTATCTTAAATACTATCTAACTATCTAAAAAGACTATAACTCTATAATTAATCTTTTTTTATATAGTACTCTAGCCCTTAGAGTATTATAGCTAATACTATTTAGATACCCTAAAACTCTGCTATATATACTATTAATATTAACTTAGGACCTAGGTAGGCTACTACCTAGAACTAGGCTAGTACTATTATTATAGTCCTAACCTATCTCTAGTATCTACTACTATCTATATATATTACTAGCCTTTTTTTTATTAGCTAGTTATGTTCTTTCCTAGCTTTTTTTCTTTTATAATAACTACTACTAGAGGTACTTACTAGAATAACTAGATAAATATTTATTAACTCTTTTATATATCTACTATAGCTTAAAGAGGAGTTCTTAGATATTTATCTTTTTTTACTAAGCTTATATCTTTATAGATATTATTCTACTAAGTTAATACTCTCTAGTATTATATAATAATAGGAGGTATAAGGGCACTATAAAAATAAAACTAATTTATATTTATATACTAGCTTTTTTTATTTATTTACTCTCTTTTTACCTGTATTAGAGGCAGAAAAAGCTTAATATTTAAATTACTTACTATAGTTATATAAAATATTTTATTAATTATTACTACTATCTATTTTGTAGGTTCCTAAAGGGAGCTACTATAGTATTTTATTATTATACTTTTAGGATTCCTTTTTAGAACTATATTAATACTCTATAAAGTATCTAGAGTACTATTATTATTAAATAAAGTTATTTTATTAATAATAAATTTACATTTTAAACTAATCTAAATAAGATTTTAGAGAATTATTAGACTCTTAATTACTTTAGCTACTATAATTTTATATTATTTCTTAAATGTAAGTTCTAGATCTAATTAAAATTCTATATAATATTTTACTTTTTTAGTAGCCTTGATTATTACTATTAATAATAAGAGAGGTATATAGAGTAACTCTACCTATACCCTTATAAAAATAAAATAGGTTAAATAGAACTTATTAGATATAAATATAGAGGTATATTAAGCTACCTATTTTTATATTTATTAGTAGGCTTTTAAAGCTTTTATATTATCTCCTACTTTATTTTACTAATTACTATTATATATATATTATTAATCTATTTATAAATAATAATTTTATTCTAACTATAGCCCTTAATTAAAACAGGGTTATAGAGTAAATATTAAATAAATAATATAAAAAATCCTATTAAATATCTCTTAATATTAGAATAGGATTAAAAATATTTATAAATATATAAATTCTTAGTCCTATAATTTAAGAGGAAGGCCTATATTTATAATATAATTATATTAAGGTGTTAAATTAGAGATTATAGAGTAGCTATTAATAAGCTATATTATTATATATTCTACTTATATTAAGGGCTACTATATTAATTACTAAATACTCTTTTTTTTTAAACTAATTTAACCTTATTTAGTAATATCTAAATAGTATATTTTATAAAAATACCTTTTCTTTCCCCTAGATAGGTTGGTAATAGTAATTAATATTCCTTAACTAGATAACTTAGTTATTTTATAATTACTACCTTAAGGCCTTTATTTAATATATTAAGTAGCGCTACTAGCCTATATAACTTAGCTATATAGTAGTCTTACCTAGAGCCTCCCTTTTATAGAACTATAGTAGTTAATTATTAGAACTATAAGAGGTTATAACTAATATAAATATAATATTATAGATCTTCTTTAGAGCCTATAAAAACTCTAGAATATTAATTAAATAGTATTATTTAGTTTAGAATATTATTTTTTTTTTAGTACCTTATCTAGTGCTACTAAGTAAATAACTATAATAATCTTATATTATAAAATTCTAGGAAAGACTAACTATTTATAATTTTTATATTACTAATATCTAAGAGATCTACTAATAGAGATTTAAAAAAAAAGATTTTTTAAATATTTTTATCTTCTTTTTTTACTATATTTATAGGATTCTAATCTAGTTAATTAATTAAAGATATAATTTCTACTTTATATATCTTTTATTAATTTTTTACTTACTTTAATAGTTTCTAGAGTTTCTAGTGCTTATTTTAATTATTTATTATATATATTAGTAGTATCTTAGATATAGGGCCTTATTAAGTATATTTTTTTATAATTTTTATTTAGTAGTACTGCTGCTATACTACTGGGATATAATATTATATACTATTTTAGAGTTTTTATATTTTTTATCTTATAGTATGTCTGATTAAAATTAGGATTTAAAAATATATTTAATTTTATTATTAATATGGTATACCTTCTTTATAGCCTCTAAATAGGTACTAATAAAGCTATTATTTTTTTTAAGATTGATTTATCTATTCCTTATATTTTTTAGATCTAGTAGTCTTTTATATTATTATAATACTTTTTAGACCTTTTTCTAGAGTATCTTAATATTAGTTTTCTTTTAATTTCTCTATAGTTCTACCTTTCCAGCTAGTACTATAATACTAAGTTCTATTTATAGTAACTAATAATCTAACTAGTAATCTAACTAATAATCTAAATTATTTACTTAGTTATAAAAAATTAGATTATCTATAAGAAATACTAGTTAAATATATTATATTAATAGTTAATTTTAGTAATTTTTATTATTAGGTAATTATCCCTAATATATCTACTAATTTAAGTATATAGGTAATAATTAAATTTACTAGCTTATTATTTTTTATATTATTCTTAAGCTGTAGTCCCCTTTCTATATAGTAGTAGATATTAAAGTTCTTTAGAATTATTTATTTAATATTCTTTTCTTTTTTTTTTTTTTTGTTGTTTTATCTTTTAGCTTAGTATTTAGAGTATATTAGTTTATAATTAATTATGTATATTATATATAATAATTATTTGGGTATCTAGCTTCTTAGAGATAGGCTTTTTAATATTCTATATTACCTTTAAAGAGGCTGCCTCTAGAAAGACTTATTATTAATATTATAGCTTAGGCTACTGGTAGTCCTTTAGAACTATCTAATAGAACTAATCACATAGATATATCTCTCTTAATATAAATATATAGACTCTAGTATATTCTATCTTCTTTTTATTATTTTATTTTATTTTTTTAATTTTTCCCTAGTCTCTTTTCTTTAGATAAAGTAGTATATATATTATATTTATTATTATATATAGTTTTATTTATAGTATTACTCTATAGTTTTTAAATTATAATACTTTAAGCTTTTTATACTATTTTATCTCTTAAAAGGATAGTTATAACCTTATTCTTAGGCTTATATATATTATATTAAATAATCTAGAATTAGTATAAGAGCTTATCTTTAAAGAATTTAGAGAAGGTATTATATATAGAACTTCTTATCTAAAAGATTATTTTTAATCCTCTCTTTACTAGTTATTATTAGTAAGTATCTTTTTATCTAACTATTAGCCTTCTTAAGAGGAGTAATAATATTTAAAAAGAATTTATAGCTATTTACTAATTATATTACTTTTTATAGTATCTTTCCCTTTTTCTTAGGCTTATTTATATTATATATAATACTAAAAGGTATTAGTACTTAGTATATAAGTTAATAAGGAGCTAATACCTATATAAAAACTTAGATAGAGGTTATATTAAGACTTAGATAAAGATTAGAACTACTATTTAAGCCTTAAAAGTTAGCTTTAATAGAATATTCTCTTTCTTACTAGCTTTATCTATATTAATAAAGAAAGTAAAATTCTTATTTATTATCTTCTTTATAGTCTTTATATAAGGCTACTTTATAGTATTTCTATTTAACTTATTAGGATTACTTAGAGGTATAATAATAGAGCTATTATAGCTATCTCTAAAATATAGATTACCTACTCTAATAATTAATATTTTAATAGTATACCTATAGACTAGCTAGCTAAGATAATAGAGTTTATATAAATAACCTATTATTTTAGAGTAGATAGGGTATTATTTTAGAACCTTACTAGCTTTAACTAGGGTTAGTCTCTTAGTTATTTCTACTATACTAGCTACTTCTAAAGTAATATAAGAGGTATTACCCTAATAATTATATTAATATTTATATTTCTCTAGAGTGATAGTATTTTAGTAAACTAGAAAGTATCTATAAAAATAGTTCTTTTACTTAAAAACTCCTTTTATTATATATAAAATAGTATCTAGTAAAATAATAGACTTATTAATAAAATATTTTTTATTTATTTTATAGCCTGCTTTCTAGCTTTATACTTAGTATTAATAGTATAATATTAGCTATTATAGTTTATATATTTTATTTTTATTAGTTAGGGTGGGTTTTTACTAGCTTAAATAATACTAGATTAGATACTAAGCTATATAGATATTATACTTAGAATTATAGAGATACTAACTTTAGAGATATCTAATATTATAATATTAGTAATAAACCTATAATTTAATATCTTAGATAAGATTATAGTAGTTAGTATAGTTTATTTCTAAATTATACTACTTTATAATAGCTTAATTAGTAATATAAAAGTTAAAAACTTAATAATAGTTAATTTTAATAGCTTCCCTTTTTATAACTTAATAAGTTATTTTATATATAGAACCTTTATATTTTACCCTTAAATATAGGGATTTATTTAAATTAGATATTTTATCTTTCTTTCTAATAATCTAGTAGCTAGATTAATAGAGCTAATTAAAATTCTATAAATAATACTTTCTATATTAGAACTTAGATAAATATACTCTAGCTAAATATTTTAATTTAGAAGTCTATTTTCTCTTATAAAACTCTATATTTATAGTATTTTAGGTTCTATAGTAAGATATCTCTAAAAGATAATAGATATATAATAATAAATTTAATACTATTTTAAATAGTAATAGATCTTTCTATAGAATTATTAATTATACTTTCTCTATTTTTTTAAGAATTTAAGCTAGTTTTTAGTAATAAAGTTAATTCTAAATAGCTTTATTATAAATCTTAACTATAATCTTACTATCTATAGCTAGCTTATATAGTATACTAGGGGTAGTTAAATAGGATCCTAATCCCAATTCAGTGGACTAAGGTACTAGGGGATTAGTATCCTAAGTTCTCTACCTCTATTAGTAAGCTATAAAAGCCTACTAGTATACTACTAAAGCTTCTAATAAGAAGCCCTAGGAGACTACCTTATTCTAGATATATTTAATACTAGTTATTTACTAATTAATTTACTTAATCTTATTAGGGATTTTACCTATTATATTATAATTACTATAGTATTATCTTAATAGATAATTCTATATATATTTTTAATAAATTAAAGTATTATATTATTTATCTTAATTATAGGGCCTTAGTAGATATATTTTAATATTATAATTATAGCCTATTCTAGTTTCTTTATATTAGTAAAGTTAAAATATGGCCTTCTTAGTACCTTTTAAATAAGTATAGAAATATTATAAAAAGATTTTTAAGATAAGAAAACCCCTTTAATAATACTATATTAATATTAGTTATTATATTAGGACGAAACTAGTATTAAATTAAAGTTACTAGTATTAAGTATAATTAAATAAATACTAAGTACTATATAGGCTATAATTAGTAAGTAATTTTAAAAAGAAATTCTAGGTAGAAAGAGTTTTATTTCTACTTTTAGTTTTAGATATTAGTTTTAAAGGTATTTTTTACTATTATATTTATAATATTCTAAATATGATTTTTATTATTTATAGGGTTTTAGTAAGATTTTTTTAATTAAAAATACTATTTATTCTTTAAACTTTATCTATAATTCTTTAATCTTTTAATAATTATTAGGTATTTTTTTAATATTTTAGTACTATCTCTACTAGTAAGTAGGGTTTATATTATTAATTCCTATAAGAACCCTTCTTTTATTTAATTAGTATTTTTTAGTACTTCTCTAAAAGTATACTTTATATTTAAAATCTAGTTTTAATATAAAAATAACTCTTTCTACCTAGAATTATTACTTACTAATTATAGCCTATATTGATAGGGCTTAGGATCTATTTAATTATATTTAATATTAGTAACTTTAATTTAATACTAGTTTCGTCCTAATATAATAACTAATATTATATAGTATTATTAAAGGGGTTTTCTTATCTTAAAAATCTTTTTATAATATTTACATGCTTATTTAAAAGGTACTAAGAAGGCTATATTTTAACTTTACTAATTTAAAGAACTTAAGCAAGCTACTATAGTAATATTAAAGTATATCTACTAAGGCGCTATAATTAAGATAAATAATATAATACTTTAATTTATTAAAAATATATATAAAATTATCTATTAAGATAATAATACTATAGTAATTTATAATATAATAGGTAAAATCCCTAATAAGATTAAGTAAATTAATTAGTAAATAACTAGTATTAAATATATCTAAAAAGTAATAGCCTCTTAGATAACCCCTAAGTTATTTATAGTATACTAGTATGCATTTATAGCTTACTAATAGAGGTAGGGAACTTAGGATACTAACCCCCTAGTAGCCTAGTTTTTTAGATTAGGCTCTTACTTATCTGCCCCTAATATACTATATAGGGAATTAGCTATAGATAATAAGGTTATAATAAAGATCTATAATAGAGCTATATAGAACTAAATCTATTAATAAAAACTAGCTTAAATTCTATAGAAAATAGAGAAAGTATAATAAATAATTATTTAAAAGAATCTATTTATAGCTTTAAATAGTACTATATTTATTATTATATATTAGTTACTATCTAGTAATATCTTACTATATACTAAAGATAATACTAATATAAAAGTCTTTTAGAAAAAAATAGACTTTTAAATTAAAATATTTAGTTAGAGTATATTTATGTAAGTTCTAATATAAAGAGTAATTATTTATAAAATCTTAATTAGCTCTATTAATCTAGCTACTAAATTATTATATAAAAAAGTAAGATATTTAATCTAAATAAATCTCTATATCTAAAGTCTAGATATAAAGGTTCTATATAAAATAACTTATTAAGCTATAAAAGAGAAAGCTATTAAACTTAATTATTATTTAATTTTTTAATTTTAGGTTTATAATTATGTTATTAAAAAGAGTATAATATAAAAGAAAATTATATTAACTATTATAATCTATATCTAAGGTATTAGATTATAGATTTACTATTAATATTATAATATTAGATATATTTAAGATTAGTATTACTATAATCTTAAATATAGTATTTATATAGCCTAATATCTAACCTAAAATTAATTAAGCTAATAAAATCCATATTAACTAGTAAAAATAAAGTATATAAACTATAGTAGCTAATACCAGACTATTAATATAAAATATAAACTAAAAAGTAGGCTATAAAGTAAATAAAAAATATTTTATTAGTAAATTTATTATTTTAGTAAGTACTACCCTATATATAATAGAAAAGTTTTTAAGTAGGAAAACTATTTTTATAAATATTTTTTAATTTACTAGAGTACCTTTATTTTAGAGAAATATAACTATTAATATAATTATTAGAATAATATCTTTTATATTACTCTAAAAGTAGCTAATATAGTAAAAATAACTAAAAGACTATTCTTAGTTAAAGCTAGTAAGATTCTAAAATAATACCCTATCTACTTTAAAATAGTAGGTTATTTATATAGATAGTTATAATCTTATTCTTAGTCTTATATATATTATATTAAATAATTTAGAAATTAATATAAGACCTTACCTCTAAAGAATTTAAAGGAGATATTATAAGATTTATTATTTAAGGATTATTAATACTCTCTTTACTAGTTATTATTAGTAGGTATTTTTCTATCTAACTATTAGTCTTTTTAAGAGAAGTAATAGAGTTAAAGATAATTTATAATTAACTACTAGCTATATTATTATTAATATTATATTTTCCTCTTCTTTTTAGGCTTTCTATATTATATATAATACTAAATAGCATTAGCACTTAGTATATAAGTTAATAAAAAGTTAATATCTATATAGAGGCTTAGATAGAGGTATAAATTAAGACTTAAATAAAGTTTAGAAACTACTACCTAGGATTTTAATATAGAAGTTAGTTTAGAAATATTCCCTCTATTACTAATATTTAAATTATATGAATGTAAAATTTTTATTTTTAAGCTTCTTTGTAATTTATATAAGGCTACTTTTAGTACTTCTAAATAATCTATTAGGATTACTTAAAGATAATTAGTTAAGCTATTATATCTTTTTTTAAAATATAGGTTACTTACTAGTAATTAATACTCTAATAATAATACTAATAGACTAACTAGCTAAAATATAGAGTCTATATAAATAACCTACTATTTTAGAGTAGTTAGGGTATTATTCTAGAATCTTTTTAGCTTTAACTAAGGATAGTCTCTTAGCTATTTTTATTATATTAGCTACTTCTATAGTAATATAAGATGTACTACCCTATAATTATATTACTTTATTATATCTCTTTAGGGCTATAGTAGCAGCACACTAATAAATTTAAGAAATATATATAGAGGTAAGTTTCTTACTTAAAAACACTTTTTACTATATATAAGATAGTATTTGTAGAATAATAAGCTTATTAGTAGAAACTATTTTTATTTACTTAATAACTGTTTCTAGCTCTATATTTTAATTAATTAGCTCTAATCTAACTATTATTATTTTATATAATAAATTTTTATTAGTTAGGTGGATTCCTACTAGCTTAAATAATTTAGGTTAGATACTAAGCTATATAAACTTTATAGTTTATATTATAGAAATACTAATTTTAGATATATATCTAATATTATAATATTAGTAGTAGGTCTATAATCTAGTATCTTAAATATAAATTATAGTAGTTAATATAGTTTATTCCTATATTATATCTTTTTTAATAGTTTATTACTAATATAAGGTTTAGAGAATTTAATAATAATTAATTTTAATAGCTTCCTTTTTTATAGCTTAATAAATTATTTTATATAGAGAACTTTTATACCTAGCCCTTAGGTATAAGGATTTATTTAAATTAATTAATTTATCTTTTTTTCTAGTAATCTAGTGGCTAGGTTAATAAAACTAATTAAAATTCTATAATAATAACTACTTTCTATATTTAAACTTAGATAAATATATTTTAACTAAATATTAATCTAAGAATTAGTCTTTTTATAAAAGATCTCTGTATTTACTATATCTTAGATATATAGTAAGATATTACTAGATAATAATTAATATAAATAATAAATATAGTACTATTTAAAGCTAAGTAAATTTTTTAAATAGTTATTTATTATATTTTCTTTATTTTCTATAGAACTTAAGCTAGTTTTTATTAATAAAACTAATTTTAAATAGTTTTATTATAGATCTTAACTATAACCTTACTATCTATAAATAATTTCTTATATAGTACTAGGGGTAGATAAGTAAGAGCATAAGAAGTAGATTACTAAGAGATTAGTATCCTAAGTTCTCTACCTTTACTAATAAGCTAGAAAAGCATACTAATATACTATAAATAAACTAGGGGTTATCTAGAAGGCCATTACTTTTTAGATATTTTTAATACTAGTTATCTACTAATTTTTCTATTAATTAATTTACTTAATTTGATTAAAGATTTTACCTATTATATTATAAATTATTATAGTATTATTATCTTAATAGGTAATTTAATATATTCTTTTAATAAATTAAAGTATTATATTATTTATCTTAATTATAGGGCCCTAGTAGATATACTTTAATATTATATTAGTAGCTTACTCTAATTCCTCTATATTAGTAATATAAATATAAAGCCTTCTTAGTACCTTCTAAGTAGGCATAAAAATATTATAAAAAAAAGTTTTTAAAATAAGAAAACCCTACTAGTATTAAATTAAAGCTACTAAATATTAAGTTAATAAATAAATTCTAAGCCCTATATAGGCCATATTTAGTAAGTAATTTTAAAAAGAAATTCTGGGTATAAAGAGTTATTTTTAATTAGTTATATATATTAGTTTTAATAATTATTTCTTTGTTTAGATTACGCTATACTAGTACTAGTAACTTAGTAAGTTACTACTTAATTCTTTTTAAATATATCCTATTATTCTTATTTTTAAGAATAGATTTAACTCTTCTTAAGTAGTTTAAATAGTAGTTTATAATTTTAATATAGTTATCTATATATCTTTAGTACTAGTTAACTAATTTAATAGACTATTATAGTTCCTATAAGTTTTATAGTATAGGCTAATCCCTAATTACCTATACTTTATTATATTCTATTTATATTACTTTTATTATAATCTAGTATTCTAGGAACGTAGTCTTTTAGATATAGAATTCATATTTTCTAAGTCTTAACTGTAAATTTACAAATTCAATCTTATAGAGTATAAGTTTTATATAATTAATATATTCCTTCGTAGTCCTTAAAAGATGAGAATATTATCCAAATTTTATATTAATAATAAAGTTATCTAGATTATTTACCTGGTACTTCCTAGATAAGTTATTAAAATAATATAGACATATATTTAGCCTAAATAATATAATTACATACTTATAATATCTATATTTTATTTTAAATATTATTTTTTACTCTTTACCTTCTATAATATATAGTTAATTATAGGTATTTAAAATATTGAATTCTATAAATTATTTTACTCTCCTAATCCGATCTTAGATTTAATAATAAGTGATAATAGGTATTAATCTTAAATTATAATCTTATTAAGTAGTTTATAGTTAATATATAATTATAGTTCTCTGCTTTTCTTAGATATAAATAACACTCTATATCCTTTACGTAATTTAAATAGTTAAATAATACTATTCTTAAGTCTTTTATATTATCTCGTGCCTATAGGGTTAGTAAGGTAAGCTAGTATAGGTTAATAAATTCTACTACTACTACTACTTAATATACTTATAATATATAATTAATAAATAACAATTTTTATTCATATACTAAGAATAATATTACTAAAAAATTCTCTATAATTAAAGTAAAAAATAACTCTTTCTACCTAGAATTTCTTTTTAAAATTACTTACTAATTATAGCCTATATAGGGCTTTAAATCTATTTAATTCTACTTAATACTGGCAGCTTTAATTTAATACTAGTTTTTATATCTATATAATAACTAGTATTAATATAATATTATTAGGGGGGTTTTGTTATTCTAAAAATTTTTTTAAGATATTTTAATACCTATTAAAAAGGTATTAAGAAGGCTATATTTTAACTTTACTTATATAAAGAAACTAGAATAGGCTATAAATAATATTAAAATATATCTACTAAGGCCCTATAATTAGGGTAAATATTATAATACTTTAATTTATTAAAAATATATAAAATTACCTATTAAGATAGTAATACTATAGTAATTTATAATATAATAGGTAAAATTCCTTAATAAAATCAAGCAAGTTAACTAGTAAATAACTAGTATTAAGAATACTTAAAATAAGGTAATAATCTCCTAGAACTTTTTATTAAAAGTTTTAGTAGTATATTAGTATACATTCCTAGCTTGTTAGTAGAGGGGGGAACTTAGGATACTAATTCCCTAGTAATCAAGTTTTTCGGGTCTTACTTATCTGCCCCTAGTATATCACACAGGGAGCTAGCTATAAATAATAAGATTATATTTAAGGTCTATAATAGAGCTATTTAAAACTAATTTTATCAGTAAAAGCCAGCTTAAATTCTATAAAAAATAGAGAAAGTATCATAAATAATTACTTAAGAAAATCTATCTATAGCTTTAGGTAGTACTATATTTATTACTATATATTAGTTATTTTCTGGAGATATCTTACTGTGGATCTAAAATACTACTAATATAGAGGTCTTTTAGAAGAAGATAAATTCTTAAATTAAAATATTTAGTTAGAGTATATTCATCTAAGTTCTAATATAGAAAGTATTTGATTGGTTGATTGATTGATTTATATGTGTCTGAGCTTGCCTAGTTTTGGCTGCTATGCATGATGGGCCATAGCCACATAATCATCAGGGTTACACAGGATTAAGTATCTAGATACATATTCCTTATCCCTTAGATTTATATATCCCCTATTTCCTGTGTCTCTGCTAGTAGTCTATTAGGGCCTGTCTCTTTTACTAACTATTTATTGTTTTATTCTTGTTCTGCCTCTTGATTTATACCTAGTATCTATAACATAAGGGGTTGTCCTTTTAATAAATTATATAAACTCTAACAAATCTAGGCATATTAAAAGTAGGTTAAGAGACAGTTTTCCTACTACCTATTCTAATATATGGTACTACCCTAGTAGAGGGAATAAGCAGAGGCAATTATACTTAGTATATAGTAGAGGGCAAGATATAACTCTACTAGGTAGTACTACATATTTAAATATCTCTATTCCGTGGTCTTTATATTCTTTTATTCTGCTATTCCCTTGGTAGTGGGGTATTCTTATAGTCTATATAGTATCTATTCTTTCTAGTGTCTTACTAGGTACGTGCTTAGTAGGGTATTAACCTATAGAACTATAAAGAATACCCTTTACTAACAGCAGGATTTGAACCTATAAGACCTAGGATAAGCCTCCCTAAGCAGAGAAAGATCCCTAAAATACATGTGTCAGCTACTGAAGTCCGTACGGCCTAGTAAATCTAGTGGTTCTAATGACTGGCATTAAATGGCTTGCTTCCTATACTACTAGTGTTTTAAATGACTATTTATGCTTTAATTTTGAGCCCCTAAATTAATAGAAATTACTCTATTTAGATAAGAGACTATGTGTCCTATAGACTCATTTAAAAGTACTTAGAAGTATGAATTTACACTAATCTAGTATTCTAATATATCCCCCTAGTATTGATACTATTAATAATATTATAGTTATTATTATTTTAGGCTTTAGGATTACTAGGTCTATAGAGACCTAGGTTTCTAATAAATACTAAGTATTACTATATTAGAAGTATCTTAGTAAGGCTATTAATAGTTATCTAATTAGTTTGAATCTAGATAATCTAAATATTTTTTATTTTAAATCTCTTATCTGAGTTAATAATTATATGTATTAATATAATATAGCTAGGTTATAAGGAGATTAGTCTGACTTTCTAAAAGTTAAATTATTTAACAATTATTATAGTATATAGTAAGCTAATACCTAAGGTTAAATTATATAGTATTAAATAATTCTTATTGGTAGAATATACTCTTTTTAGTCTTAGAAAGGGTTAATTATTTTCTACTTACTAGTATACTAATAAATTAATTCTTTATATAGCTTATAGAGATATCCCTAAAACAATTTCTAATTAAGATAATTAGTATTGGTAGTATTACTTATAAAGATCCAGGCCTTATAATTATAAATAAAGCTATTTCTATTATAATAGAGAGTAAGATTAGTAGTATAATTAAGATAGTATATAAGATAGTTAGCTATTTAATATACTCTAAACTAGGATTTATAAGAATTTTATAAGCTTAGAAGAGGCTTTAGTAATATTAAACCTAAAGATAATAGTAATCTATTAAATTAAGTCTACTTTTCTCTAGTATTTCTTTTTTTATATAGTAATTACTAATTTTTTAAAAGGATAAAGCTTCCTACTACTAACTAATAAAGATATGATATAGAAGATTCACTTAGCTTTTTTATAGCTTAAATTTCTCTATAATCTTTCTACTATAGGTTTTTTTATAAAAGAAAGAATCATTAATTTATATCATCCTAAAGAATTAATATATCTAAAAAAAGTCTACTTTTTTATAATATCATAGAGCTTATATTTTACTTAAAGACCCTGAATAATTATATAAGTAGTAGCTTAGTATTATTAATAAGCTAGTATAATTAGGTTATTAATGTAGAATATAATAATAATATAATCCCTAATAAAGAGGCATAGATTATTAGTAAAAAGTTTTAATCTAAGTTAATATAGGATCTTACTTAGATCTTAAAATTAGAGTAGTAATAATCTTTATAGACTATATATAATTCTATAGAGTAGTAAAACCTGTTCCAAGAGATTAATATTATTGGATATTTATATATAGACCTCCTTATTAAGAGTACTATTTAGAAAAGTACTAATAGTATTATATATCTAGATATTAAGGTTAAATACTATTACTAATATTATAAGGGTTATAAATCTCTATATAATTAATATTACTATAGCTTTCTCTAAGTTATTTATTAGTCATAGATCTTTGTGTATATAGAGAGATATCTTGTAATAATATAGTATTTTTTTTAGGGTAAGTTTATATATAAATATCTATATAGTAATAGAATAAGCTTTTTTATTTCTACATAATTAATTACTTAGAAGGTCTCTCTTAACTTAAATATATTATATTTAAGGAGGATTATATTAAAGAACTAGCTCTTAAGAAAATACTTTAATACCTCTCTAATTCTTTAGTAATAGAGATAGATTTTTTAAAAAGCCTACTCCTTCTTCTTTTTATAGTATAATTTTGGGATCTTAGTAGTAAAAATATATATTAGTATTCTTATTAGAAGTAGATAAATTAAGTATAATATTAAAAGTATATTTTATAGTTTATTAGAATTATTTAATATTATCTAGAATAATATTCCTAGGATTAATAGTAGTATAATTAATAGGCTATTACTAGGTACTACCTTTTAGGTATTAGATCTTAGTATTAAGTAACTTTATATAGGAGTTATATAGTAAAATCCTATTTATTATTGAAAGTATTAGATTATTATGCTAATATAGAATTCTATAGGGCCATATTAGTAGTATTAAATTATATTACTAGTTAAATTTTTTATAGTAGTTCTCTCTATCTCTTTATAGGAAATATATCTAGGATCTTATTTTTTTTAGTATAGCCCTATTCTAAGTTTCCTAACTACCTAGTAATATTAATTTAGAGAGAGTAGAAGTTATTATATAAATAAATTCTAGTATTCTTGTAGATATATTTTTTTTTAATATATTAGTCTTTATAGTAGAAGTTAGTAAGGCTTTTATTTTCTTAGACTAAATTCTATTTTCTTTAGTATAAGTAGTATATAATATATTATACCCTATTAAAGCCTGCTTTTATATAGATAAGATTTGTATAAATTTTCTTTTTAGGCCTTTTATTATGATTCTAGGGTTATTAGAATATCTATTATTATACCTTAGCTAGGTAGTATATTCAGTATAAAATAGTATTATTAATTAGAATGTTAATTATTATTCCTATAGTTATTTCTTTTAGGTATTCTACTATAGTTTTATTAGTATAAGTGAGGTATTAATATCAGAGATTTTCTAAGGCCTTAAAGATCCTTTAATTACTAGATTTTTTAGTAGTATATACTACTCTAATAAGTTCCCTAGAAAAATTATATTTAATAATATATTAGTTATATTGTAAATTTATTCTATGAATAGTATTTCTTGTCTTATTCTCTAGTACTTTAAGTTATTAATTAAAAAAGAGTTTATATTTATAATCTTAAGTTATTAAGATTATATTAATATAGAATCCTAGAATATAAATATATTATAGAGCTTAATATTAATATTTTAGCTAATAGGGCTTCTATTATTAATTATAATAGTTCTAGTACTCTTAATTAATACGTTTATATTACTAATATTAATAAATAATTATGTATTAGATTGATTAAATATTTAAAATAGCTTATATTATTATAAATATATATATTAGTACTTATATCTATAATAAGGCTATTATTAAGTGCTTTTATACTTATATATTATAAGAATTACCTATAAAACTAAGGCTTAAGTTATTTAATATAGTTTCTATATTATCTTAGTATTTAATTTTATTAGCCCTTAGTATTAGTCTATAAAGGCTTATTACTAGATACATTATTTTTCTAGTTTTATTAGGTATTAATTATTTTAGAGCTCTATTATAGGTTCTTCTATATATAGTATCTTATATTAAAGTCTTTTTTAAGGGTATCTTTTACTTACTTTTATAACTTTAGATTTGAGATCTAACTAGCTAGCTATTTTAATAGATTAAGATATAAGTATTTATTATAACATAATTAGTAAGTGAGCGTTCCATATAAGCGAGCATTCTACCCAATACATTTTGACTACGGGCGAAAACTTTAATTAATTTATCCACTAACTATGCCTCCAAAAGCGCGTTAAAATACAAGAAATTTAGCTAAGAAGAAAGGTAGGGTTATACTTATAGTATCTACTATTTAGAAGCAAGAAATCAAGTTAATTTATAAAGCTACTTATATCTTTAATATCTCCTATATAATCTTATATTATTAGCTTAATAGAACTATATTATACTTAGAAACATATACTAACTCTTATAAATTAACTTTAAATAAAGAGGAATCTTTATATAATAGATCCTATTGCTTATTAAATATAAAGCACCTCCCTAACCATCTTATATATAAAAAATAGTTAATATTCTTTTTATTATCTATAAAACTACCCCCCTTTAATCTATAGGATAGAAATGGGTACATAACTTTATTCAGAAATATATTAAATTAAAAATATACTTTTCTTAATAATATAACTATTAATAGGCTTAATATAAAGACCTAAAGATTATAAAGAAGTAATTTAATTATATATAAACTATTATAATATAATATAGGATTATACTAGAAGATATCTATAACTTTAATAAGACTAGCTTTACTATGAGCCTAGTAGCTACTACTTAAGTAGTTACTAGAGCTAAATACTAGAGCAAAACACCTCTTATATAGCTAAGAAATTAGGAATAGGTAACTTCTATAAAGTATATTAATATATTTAGTTAGGCCCTTCCTCTATACATTATCTTTAAAGGAAAGGTCTATATAGAAAGCTAGTATTAAAGTAATCTATTATATAATTAGAAGATTAAAGTTAGTTTAAATAGCTAGATTAATAATAAAATATATCTGTATTAGCTTAAAAACCTCTTTATTTCTATAACTACTAGTAATATAACTAGGAAATATTAACTTCTAGTTTTTAAAAGCTATAGCAGTCATCTAACACCTTAATTTAATAAGATATATAATAAGAATAATATAATTTCTATTTATATACTTACTTATTCTTTATATCTACTGTAACCTCTAGATATTAGCTATTTTTTACTATTAAAGCATGCGTATAGACACTTAGTAAAAACTAAAATATACCTTAAGCTTAATTATATTAATAAGCTTAACTTCCTTAAAGCTTTCTCTTAGGTATATACAGAGATCTATACTACTAGTAATATCTATAGTAGTTTCTTTACTACTAGGCTAGTTCTATATAATTCCAAGTACTTAGTTATTTAAATATTTAACTAAGTACTCTAATACTATTAGGTAGCTAGTCAACTAATTAATACTAAAATACTATGTAAACCAGATAGCTCGAAAAGCAGGTATCTATAGTAAAAAGAAAGCTTTAATAAAGATATCTATAATTAGAAGGCTTATAAAGCCCTACCTCTTCCCTAAAGATATAATTAAATAAGATTATTAAATATAGTAAGTTAGTCCTAAATAAGGCAGCTCTTATATATTAAGAACTCTATAATTTATAAGCTACACATAAGAAGTAGCTTTAAAAGAAAAAGAAGTCTACTAAGTAACTTAGTATAGCAGAGGGGCTTTCTATTTAGAAAAACTAGGAATAATTTTAGTAGAAGAATTAGGTGCTTAAATCCTAAGATACTATATCTAGAGATCTAGGGCTTCCTATAGTTAGGCCTTATATATATATGCTATTATAGTATTCTAATTATTATATTTAGGGGTATACTAGAGTTAGATATCCTAATCCACCTAGTAATTAGTTTTATATAGAAATATAATTGGTTAGTTGGTAAAAGGTGCTTAAATCTCACCTAGTCATAGAAATTAGGTGAAGGTGGAATGCTTACTTATATAGAACACTCGCTTACCAATTATATTACTAATAATACTTATTATATAAGTAGTTAGTTAGCAGTTAACATTAGGATTTAGTATTAGTTAATAACTTTATAAGTTTAATATCTAATTTCTTACTCTATTCTATGCCTTAAAGAGTTATATATACTAATCTAATATTAGACTTACTCTAATCTAGTAGCTTTAGAAAGCTATTAGCAAAGTTAATAATATAATATTTTTAATTTAAATTAGTTGTTATCTGTATCTCCCTAGCTTTAATAAATTAGTAATATTCTAAGATTAATAGTACTTTAAGAAAATCCTTTATTAATTTATTATTATTAACTTCTGGGGTTTTTTTTATAATATTAAGCTATTAGAGGCTTCTAGCCTCCTATTTACTACTATAGATTAGAGTATTAGGTAATAGCTAATATTTTATATATTTCTAGCCTAGGGCTTAGTTATGTTTATATTATTTAGAAGTAAGATTTTATTATATAATAATAATAGTCTATTTATAGTTCTTATATATTCTCTAAAATATCTATAGAATAAGATATTAATAGATTATAAAATAATTTTTAGGGCTTTTTTTTAGGTTAACTTAAGTCTTCCTTCTCTTTAAAGATATTATTATATTTAATAAATAGTTTTTTTTATTTAGTTTTTCACTTCAATTTTCTTTTATTTTATCCTATAGTTACTTATACTAGTACTAGAGTATTAGTACTAAAGAATTTACTATTATCTAAATTTATACAATATTATACCCCTTTTCTATTTATAATTATATAGATGAATTAGTATTAGGTATCTTAGTTCTCTTATATAAAACAGCTAAGCTATTAGAGAACTTAGTAGTTTAATAAAAAAATAGTATTATTAAATAGGTATTAGATAAGGCTAATCTCTGGAGTAAGAATATTAAGAAATTACTTCTAATATATTAGTATATTTATAGGATTAATAGTAATTATCTACACTTCTAGGGGGGTATTATAAAATACTTTAAGATTAATAGGATGGTAAAAATAGAAGAATAATTAAGTATTAATTAGAATAATTCTACGCTTATAACTATATTAACTACTAAAGTCTGTATAGTCTAGTAAATCTAGTAGTTCTAATAACTAGTATTAAATAGCTTACTTCCTATACTACCTAGTATTTTAAATGACTATTTATGCTTTAATCCTGAGCCCCTGAATTAGTAGAAATTAGTTTATTTAGACAAGAGGCTATGTGTCCTGTAGGCTCATTTGGAAGTGCTCAGAAGCATGAACTTAGACTAGTTTCCTTAGCGGTATTGCAATACTCCAGTATTCCGACAATAGACTACTGCTAGGAGGGAGTCCTAGTGCCTAGCCAGGTGACGCATACCACTGCACCACCCTACCAGCAAGAAAGTACTTATTTATAGAATCTTAATTAGCTTTATTCACCTAGCTACTAGGTTATTAAAAAAGGAAGTAAAATAGCTAATCTAAAAAAAATCTCTATATCTAAAAGCTAATATAAGGATTCTGTATATAAAATAACTTATTAAATTATAAAAGTGGAAGCTATTAGAGTTAATTATTAAGTTCTCTAATTTTTTATTACTAATTAAGCTATTAAAAAGGGTATAATCTAAGAAAAAACTACTTTAACTACTATAATCTATATTAAAGATACTAGATTATGGATTTACTATTAATACTATAATATTAGGTAATATAAAATTAGTATTCCAATGATTCTAAGTATAATATTTATATAGCTTAGTATCTAGCCTAAGATTATTTATTTAAGCTAGTAAAACCCACCCTAACTAGTAAAAATAAAATATATAAACTATAATAGTTAGTATAAAGCTACTAATACAAAATAAAGCTAAAAAGTAAGTAATAAAATAAATAAAAATATTATATTATTAAGCCTGTTATTTTACTAGATACTATTTTATATATAATAAAAGGAGTTTTTAAGTAAGAAAACTATCTTTGAGAATTGTTAGTTTACTAGGGTACTGCCACTATAATCCTAGGGAAGTATAATTACTAGAATAATACCTTATATATTACAATAGGAGGAGCTAATATGGTAGAAATAACTAACTAAGAGGCTATTCTTAGTTAAAGCTAGTAAGATCTTAGAATAATACCCTACCTACTCTAAAATAGTAGGTTATTTATATAGGCTCTATTATCTTAAGTAGCTAGTCTATTAGTATTACTATTAAGGTATTAATTTCCAGAGAAAATAACTTATATCTTAAAAAAAGGTATAATAGCTTAATTATTATATCTTTAAGTAACCTTAATAGATTATTAAAGAATACTATAAAGTAGCCTTATATAGAGACTATAAAAAAGATTCTAAATAAGAATTTTACGTTCTTTATTAATAAGAATAAAGCTAGTAAAAAAAGGAATATCCTATCTAGCCTTATATTAGTTAAAATAGTAGTCCTAGTTTTAATAAAGATATTGGTCTATATCCTTATTTAAATTTTTAAAGGAGACTAACTTCCTATTAAATTATATATTATGTACTTGTACCATTTAGTATTATATATAATATGGATAAGCCTAAGAAGAAGAGGAAAGTATCTACAAAAATATAGCTGGTAATTAGCTATAAATTCTTTTTTAATTCTATTACTCCTTTTAAGGAGACTAATAGTTAGATAAAAAAAATTCTTACTAATAATAACTAGTAAAGAAAGTATTAATAATCCTTAAAATAAGAAGTTCTATTATATCCCTTCTAAATTCTTTAGAAATAAACTCTTATACTAATTTCTAGATTATTTAATAAATATATATAAGGCTAATAATAAGGTTATAGCCACCTATCTAAAAAATAAAGTAGTATAGAATAGTATATATAGCAGAGCTCTAAGATATTTAAATAATATTAATTATAGTATTCTAAGAACTAGACTACTAAAAAAAAGATTACTTATAGTATTATAGCCTTTTTAGATAATTAGATAGTATTTAAAATATTATTTAAGCTAAAAATAGTTTCTAATTAATAAGAACTTATAACAAGTATCTAAATAATAAAAAACTATATTTTTAAAAATATAGACCTCTACTTTAAATAAAGACTAATGTATAAAAGAACTAAAGAAAATAAAAAATAGATTAACTAACTAAAAAAATAGTTTTATATAATAAAATAATCTAAAAAGAATAATGTTAAAACTAACTATTTAGCTATAAGTAGCAGCTAAGTATTATATTAATAAAATATATAGAATATAGAGACCTATATATAGTAAAATAAATAAATAAGTTATTTAATAAAGTATCTTTTTAAGCTTTCTAACTAGGGTAAAATATCTAAATATTAAAAAAGCCTTTAAAAAATAACTAATTCTATTTTTATCTAGATTTAGATAGGATAAATTATACTTAACTAATATCTTAGAGTAATTAATATCTTAGAAATAATACTTTATAGCCATAACTAAAATATTAAAATTTTAAGTATATTCTTCCTATTTATTTCTTATATAAGGAATTAATAGGGAGAATATAGAAATATTTAAATAAAAAGAATCCTAATATCTATATTAATTAGATATAATAGTTTTATAAGAAAGTTATTCTAATAATAATAATCTTTATAATTTAAATAGAGCTTCTAGTATAGTTTAATATAGTTAATCTTATAGCTACTAGAGTTACTAAGAAATAGGATTATTAGAATCCTAACAATAAATACTAAAATACTAATTATAACCAATAAAAAAAATATATAAGTAAATATATGGATTTAGGCTTTTATATATTACATTATACTATTTAATAAATAAGTATATTATAAAGGTAGAAATACTATAAAAAAATAAGGAATTAATATAAGAATTAAGCTTACTATAAAAATAAGTACTTTAGAGGTAGAGAGATTAAGATAATAAGATTAATATCTTAAAATAATAGGATTATAGGTATAAAGATTAAGATAATAGTAAATGGATACTTAAGATTAATACCTATTAATACTAGTACTATAGACAGGTAGATAGGAGTAATATTAGTATATAATACTAAAGAAGGTTAAAAAGATTTTAAAAATTAAATTTAGTTTATATTTATATTATATCTATATATGTTATTTCTATTTAGGCTACTATTATAATATAATAATAGTTACTACTAATAGTATTTTTTATCTTAGTATATAAGGTAATCCTGTATAGTAGCCATTAGGAGGATAAGGAGGAAAATACTTGAATTCATCTACCTAAGCGATCTGCGTGGGAGACAAGTATATATAATAGAGAGCTAGTTATGTAATCTTATATAGCTAGCTTTTACTTACCCTGTTGGTTACTCTATAGTAGTAGCCTAATATACTCTTATAGTGCTTTAAGCGCTAGATAGCTATATAAATAGATAAAAAAGATGTACTAAAAAACCTCCTTTATATAGAGTTCTTAATTAATAAATAAGCACTTACTAAATTAGATAAATTTAGAGATTAGAAAAGCCCTAGTTAATCTATTAATAATATTATTAATATTACTATATTTAATTATATTAATATAGCTATCCTCTACCTTTTTTCTTTATATAAAAAAGTAACATAGATTTAATTACTTTATAGATATTACATATAACTCCCTTTAAAGTAGTAGTGAGGTATTATTAAAACTTAATAAGTATAGAGTTATATTAACTAAGTAAATTAGAGCTTATAAAATCTTTTCTAAAAAAAGTACTTTCTTAATTATAATATTATATACTATAAATTTTATAATTATTAAGCCTAGAGTAATAATTAACTATTTCTTTAAATATTATAATATAGGTAATCTAGTAAAAAACAAATTTTTTAATTAATTTCCTATTATATAGATATTATAGGCTATATTAATATAGCCCTTAAGACTAATATTATAATTAATATTTAGGATTAGGGTATACTTCTTAAAATATTAATAAATATATATAATAGTATTATAATTATTAATTAAAGGCTTTAAGTTTTTACTCTAAAGTTAGGATAATATAAAAGTAATATCTAGTCTAATATAAATAGTAAGCTAGTTAAACTATCCTATAAGATAATATCTATTAATATCCTCTAACTTAGTAGTATTTTGTAGTAATTTCTAGTTTAATACTATAATAAGTCTATAAAATTTAGATTATTAAAGTTATTTTATATTAGAATCTTATTTATATATACTTTTTAGTATAGAGTAATTATACCCTTAATATAGTCCCTAAAGATATAATATTTAGTAAATAGGTTAGTTCTCCTATTACTTTAATATTAAAGTAGTTTAATATTAGATAAAAGCTATTAATAACTTTCAAATTTTAACTACTATAATATATTATTTATATAAATAATTAGAATAATACTATTTTTTATACATAGATATATGTTTTTCTTTAATAGAATAGAGTCTGAGCTCTTAAAGACCTATAAAAAAACTTTTTATTTTATAGAAATCTAATTAATAGATCTATATATAGCTTAAAAAAAGAGTTTTATAAGCTCATTCTATTTATATTAAAATTTATAAAACTAGTTTAGTATATAAAGATATATCTATCCTAGGTAAATATATAGATAATATAGTAATAATATTAAATTAGGTCTAATAGAGCCCTATAACTATAATATAAATTATAAATAGCCTTACTAAAATATTAATTATATTACTAGAAATAACTTTCTATTAAAATTAATTCTAGGTCTTTACTAATTTTTATAAATAAACTAGTAAGCTTAATATATAGTAATTTATTATGTTTATAAGCTTTAATATTATATACCTATTTTTATTAGAATTAGTAGTATGTCTTTCTATAATAGAGGAATTAAGACCTAGATTTAATATAATCTTAAGTTTAGTAATCTATACTTTTATTGCTATGACTTAGAGATTCTGTTATAGTAACTTTATAGCTTAGCTATAGTATTACAGTATAGACACCTTATTTTTAACAGTTATAAAATATTAATTATAGCTATAATTAGATTAGGTAATAATATATAGCTTATTAAAATTAATAAATTTCTATATTTTTACTTAAATTTGGTGTCTTTTATAATTAGTATTATAGCTTATTTTTTTTAAAAAGTATATTAACTTCTATTAACCCTTTATAGTATACTCTAAGTGTTAAATTTAGGATTCTAATTAGTTAGATTTATTTATTTCTATAAAGAGAATAATATTAGGAATAAGTAAATAGTATTAAGCTAGTATAGATAATAAATTTAGTAGTATTATTAATCTTCCTAGGTCTAGTAGAATTAAAGTATTATCTAAATAAAGATTCTAATATAATTATTCTAGAGTACTTAGTAGGGTATTAATATTAGTTCTTAATAAGGTAGAGGTCTATAGGACAAGTTAAGCAGATAATTAAAGCTAAAGGTTAAGCAGAGTTTTAGCTAAATCCTATAGAGTTATTAAAAACCTATAAAACTATATTACAAGTTACTTAACCCGTTACTTATATTAAAGCTATAAAGTAGGGTTAGCTTATAGTCCTAATAAGCTAGGCTATTAATATAAAAATTTAGTTTAAAGCTTACTTTCTTCCTAAATTAGAGGTAGGGATTAATATAATAATTAAAAAGTTAATTTATAAGATATTCAGAGTATTCTAATATAATTTTAATTAATAAATCTAGGTCTATTAGGATAGGGTCCTATAGAGCTAGTAGAAATTTTAAAGACTATATAGCTTAATACTTTTTAATAATATGCCTAAGTAGTACAGTTCCCTAGCTCAATAATACTAGAGTTAGGATTTAACTAGTACTATTAAAGGCTATAAAGGAGCTTTAAGATTATTATTATTATTATTTTTACTAAAGGTAATATCTTTAGATTTAATAATCCTACCTAGTTTAGGAAACTAGGTATAGCAGATATTATAAACTCTATATCTAATTAATTTATTAATAAAGGTATATAACTTTATTTTTTTTAACTTTATATAGTCCTTCTAGGGTATATAAATATAGGCTTTATATCTCTATATTTAAATTCCTAATAGGCCTGTGTTTTTAATTACTAATCCTAGGACTTTATAAATATAAAACTAGTAATTTGGTATATCTTATGTAATTCTCCTATTTAGGATATATATAGCTAATTTAATTATATATAGTTAAAGCTCTTTAGATAACCAAAAAGTAATTCTTATAGTTCTAATAATAATTTAAATAATATAGATATTAAAGTACTTAGATACCCTATTTTATTTAGATATTTAAGTTATTAAAGATTTTTAAATTATATTATACTCTTTTAAAAAATTTATATTTATTTAATTAGGTGCTCTATTATAATAACTTATAGTAATATCTTTATTAGTTAGGTTATACTAGTCTTTATATTTATTTAATAAGCTTTATAGGCCTATAATCTCTTCTATAAAAGTTATATAAGGAGGTATTAGGATATATTATCTAATATAATTAATAGTAGTATTCTAATACTCTAATTAGCTTTATTTTTTAGATATTAAAGTGGATCTTTTCTAGAGAATATATTATATACTTATAATATTTGGAATATAATTTAAATTACTTTTAATAGTTTAAAAGTGTGATAATCCTTAATATCCTTAAAATCTTAAAATAATTATATTATTATAAGATCTTATCCTATTCTTATATATTAATTTTATAGAGTAGTAGCTAAGATATCTATATCAGAGCTCTACTAGTATTACTACTATTAAAGTAGGTAGAGAAGCTATTTATAATAATATAATATAATCTTTAGTATAGGTATATCCTATAATAGTATTAGTTTTAAGGTTTCTAAAGTAGTAATTCTTAGAGTTATATATATAATCTAATTTATACTTTACTTACTCTAATAGGAAAAGGTTATATAGCACCTAAAAATTCTACGTATAGGTAATAATATATTTATTAATTTATTATTAAGTGGGAAATATATAGATATATATTCTTTTTTAATAGGATCATAATCTTATCTCTAGAGACATTGTATTAGTATTATATTACTTTCTTAGGGATTATCTTTATAAAGTTAGAAATAAGGTTTTTATCTTTATATACTATATGATTAGCTTTTAAATTGGCTAGCCACCTAGTATTAATTATAAAGAGATGTAGGAGTAAAAAAACTATAAATTATATTATTTTTTTCTCCTTTATTATCTTATCTTAATAGGTTATAAATAGTATAGGTATAATTATTTTAGTCTTATTAATAATCAGAATAGTATTAAGGTTAATTTCTAGGTTAAATACTATATTTTTAGATATATAATCTAATTCTTAGAGCAGACTTTATATACTAAATATAAATATTTTATTATATTATCTATATGCTCTTTATAATATAGGTATAGATTATTAAAAGAACTCTATTTCCTACTAAAGTAATAGTCTAGTAATTATTAAGATATTTAATTTTTGTATAAGAAATAATCCTCTAATAAGTTAGTCTATTGTTTTTATTAGATGTCTTATTTTTATTACTACTCTTAGTATTAGTCTTCTTAGTATTAGTTAGAGTTATAGATATTATAGTTATTTTAGCCTTATTTTAGCTTTATTAGCTTTATAGGTAATTATATCTTATATCTCTTTAATAATTCTCTAATAGTTATTTTTAGTAAAGATTTTGATTAATTCCTACTTTAAGATATACTAGTATTACTTAAGATAATAATAAGTTATATATTCCTTCTTTATACCTTAAAGGAGTAGGATAGTATATTAATATAATACTAGGCTATATTTAGTATTCTTAGCCTAACTAATCTACTTATTTAAAGCTATAATCTACTAGTTTATAAACCTATAGTTTGTTTTAGTAATAATTAACTATATCTAGTAATATAAGGCTAATAGTCTGTTAGCTAGTACTAATAATATATTAATTAACTACTTATAAGTATTAGTATAGCTATTTTTAAACTATTAAAGTAGTCTAGATTATAAAATATATAGAGAGATTAATAAAAATTTATAATTTATAGCTTTATCTTTCTTATTATCTTAATCTAATAATTAATATTTAGGATCCTATAGAATTAGAGATAGGATAGTTATTAAAATATAATTTTAGAGGTTATTTATTTTTTAGATTTTATTTAATTGCTTCCTATTAGAGATTATACTAATCTAGCTCTTTTAGAACCTCTATTAGTATTAGATTTAATACTAGCTCTAAATCTAGGTAGATTACGTAGTTAAATATTATAGAGGCCCTAATAGGCATTTATATAATTAGCTTTAAGGATTCTAAATCTACTATAGTAATATTTAGATAAAAATTGTTGCTTTTCAAGGTAAAGAGAGGCGCTTAGCAGCATTAAAAATATATAAATGAGTAGGGAACAACTTAAAGCATAAAAAGTTAGTTTAAAGAGCTAAATAATAATAGATAGATAATTAAAAGAAGGCTTATAACCTCTTATACCTATAGAGGATAAGGAGGAAAATACTTAAATTCATCTACCTAAGTGATTTATGTGGGAGATAAGGTATACAGCAGAGAGCCAGTTATATAATCTTAAATAACTAGCTTCTGCTTGCTCTACTAGCTGCTCTACAGGAGTAGCCTAATAATATATATTTTTTAATTACTTCTAACTTCTTTAATAATATATTAGAGTTTTTAATATTTTAGATCTATCACTTTTTTTAAGAGATATTATATAGTTATATAATCTATACTTAGATAATTTGAATTATACAGATGGTTAAAATATTTTTGAACATTGTTTATACTCTCAGAGGACTTTTATTAGTTTTTATAGTATAGCTAGTTATTTAGGGAAATCCTTTATTTTTAAAAATACTAGCTATTTTTTAATATTAAAGCTTTTTATAAACTCTTAGATACTTCTCTATATATTATAATTATTATATATTTTTTTCTATACTCTTCAATGCTTAATTAGATAGACTTAGTAGCTATTCTTTCTTAGCTATACTAGGTACTACTAATATAATACTTATTATAATATTTAATCTACCTTCTAATTATTTAATCTTATTTATTATATTTTAAATAGGTTATAAGAGTCTAGTATTCTCTTTACTTAGTCTCCTACGGTATTAGTATTTAATTCTAATTTATTTCTTTTACTAGTTAATTTCTGGGTTGTATTTTCTAAGCTAAGGAATTCCTAGAATAATATTATATCTTCCTACTAAGTTTTACTAAAGGCAACAACTTTAGTATAGTCTAGTATAACTATAAAAAGAGATTCTAATTTAATTATTAAATAAGGTCCTAGTTTCGTACTATGTAATTTTATAATTAGCTGGGTATCTATTTCTTACCCCTATAAATTCCTAATTAATCACCCCTATAAATTCCTAATTAATCTAAAAATTATAGGCTTATAAAGTTTCTTATAACTCCTAGATTAATTATTGCTTAGGTTAGTTATTTATAGATATTAGCTAATAACTTTATAAAAACCCTAATTAAGTTATTATAAGGTAGACTTCTACTTTATTTTTAGTATTTATTATGGCTTTTTTAGCAAGTAGTTTCCTTCTAACTTACCATTATAGTAGATGATATAGATACTATTATAATAATTACTCTAATATAAATATATATACCATAAGTATTTTATATATTCAATATAAGAGTAGTTAGGTCTCTAGTATAAATATATTAAAAAGTTATTATATATCCAAAGTAGCTATTTTAGGTAGTAATCCACTAATAATTTAATTTTAATATAGTTAGTGTATATTATTAAAATAGATAATCTATAGATATAATAAATCTTTTATAAATAGGATAATACTTATAGATATACTAATTATAGTAATACTTATAATATAGCCTATTTTTATCCTTTTATATAGATACTTATTATAACTCTTTATAATAGTTATAATTATCTTATCTATATTATAGATAATATACTAGTAATTTATATAATTAAGATAATATTAATTTTAAAAATAACTCTTTCTGCCTAGAATTCCTTTTAAAATTACTTACTAATTATAGCCTATACAGGGCTTAGAATTTATTTAATAGATTTAATACTAGTAGCATAATTTAACCCTAGTTTCGTCCTAGTATAATAACTAGTATTAATATAGTACTACTAGGGGGGTTTTCTTATTTTAAAAACTCTTTTTATAGTACTCTTGTACCTACCTAGGAGGTATTAAGAAGGCCACATTTTAACTTTACTAATATAAAGGAACTTAAGTAAGCTACTATAATAGTATTAGAGTATATCTACCAACGCTTTATAATTAGAGTAAATAATATAATACTTTAATTTATTAAAAATATATACGAAATTACCTATTAGAATAGTAATAATTATAATTTATAATAAATAGGCAAAATCCTTAATAAGATCAAGTAAATTAACTAGCAAATAGATTAGCAGATAACTAGTATTAAAAATAACTAGAATAGGGTAGTCTCTTAGGGCTTCTTAGAAGCTTTAATAGTATACTATACACTTTTATAGCTTACTAGTGGAGGCAGGGAACCTAGGATGCTAATACCTTAGTAACCTAGTCCTTAGGGTCTTACTTATCTACCCCTAGTATACTACATAGGAAATTGGCTATAGGTAGTAAGGTTATAATTAAGATCTATAATAGGGCTATCTAGAATTAGCTCTTTTAATAAAAACTAGCTTAAATTCTATAGGAAATAGAGAAAGCGTAATAAATAACTATCTAAAAAAATCTATTTATAGCTTTAGATAGTACTATATTTATTATTATATACTAGCTATTCTTTAGTAATATTTTACTATACACCTAGAATACTGTAAAATATATAGATTTTCTAGGAGAAAATAGACTTTTAAATTAAGATATTTAGTCTAAACACCTTTTATAGTTTCTAATATAGGAAGTAATTATTTATAAAATCTTAATTAGTTCTATTAATCTAGCCACTGAATTAATAGAAAAAAAGATAAGTTATTAATCTAAGCTAATCCTTATATTTAAAAACTAGATATAAAGGTCTTATAATAGAATAGCTTATTAAGCTATAAAAGAAGAAGCTATTAGAATTAATTATTATTAAGTTCTCTAATCTTTATATTAAAATTAGACTATTAAAAGATATAATCTAGGAGAAGCTATTCTAACTATTATAATCTATATCTAGGATACTAGATTATAGATTTACTACTAATATTATAATATTAGATATATCTAAAGTTAGTATTCCTATAATCTAAGATAGAATCTATATAGCTTAGGATCTAATCCAGGATAATTTAAGCTAGTAAAATCTACCCAAGTTAGTAAATATAAAGTATATAAATTATAGTAGCCTATATAGAGCTATTAATATAAAGTATAATACTAGGAAATAAGCTATAAAATAAATAAAAAATATCTTATTAGTAAACCTACTATTTTACTAATTACTATTTTATATAAATAGAAGAAGCTTTTAAGTAAGAAAATTAATTACCTTTATAGATACTTTCTAACTTACTAAGGTACTACTACCCTGGAATAATATAACTATTAATAATTATTATGCTAGTACCTTTTATAGCACTCTAAAAGCAGCTAATATAGTAAAAATAACTAAGGGGCTATTTCTAGTTAAAGCTAGTAAGATTCTATAATAATAGCCTGCTTACTCTAGAATAGTAGGTTATTTAATAGACTTAGTTATTTTAGCTAGTCAGTCTGTTAGTATTATTATTAAGGCTTTAACTACTAGAGTAAGTAATATATCCTAAAAAAAGGTATAATAGGTTAATAATAATATCTTTAAGTAATCCTAATAGGCTATTTAGAAATATTACTAAGTAGCCTTATATAAAGGCTATAGAGGAGATAATAAATAAGAATTCTACTTTCTTATTAATAAGGATGAAGCTAGTAAGAAAAAAAATATCCTATTAAAACTAACTTTTAAGGTTTAAATAGTAGTTCTAATCTCTATTTAAATCTTAATATATACCTCTATTTAAGTCTTTATATAGATATTAACTTCTTACTAATTAATATAATAGTACTAAACGCCTTTTAATATTAAATAATATAATAAATAAGCCTAAGAAAAAGGGAAAGATAACTATAAAAAAAGTATAACTAGTAATAGCTATAATTCTTTTTTAATACTATAAACTCTCTTAAGAAGGCTAATAATTAGATAAGAAAATACTTACTTATAATTATTAGTAAAAGAGTATTAAAGATAATTCTCTAGATAAAAAATCTTTATAATATCCCTTCTGAATTCTTTAGAGATAAGCTCTTATGCTAATTTCTAGATTATTTAATATAATAATAGAAGGCTAAGAATAACATTATAACTATCTTTCTCAGAAAAAGATAGATATAAAAAGCTTAAATTATTATAATTTAGGAGCTATAGAGTAATATTAAAACAAAACTACCTATTAACCAATAAATATAATATACATACAACTTTATTTAAAGGAAAGAGCCTAGGGAAGAATTAAAGGAATTAAGCAGCAGCCAGCTACAACAGAAAATAGTAAGGAGAAGAAGAAGGTAAAGCATACTAAAGTCTATATATTTATATTAAAAGAGATATACCTAGGTAATTAGTGCTAATAGGTAGTTCTAAAGGACTACTAGTAGCTTAAACTATAATATTAATATATAAATCCTTACCAGAGATAATATAGAGTACTAAAAAGCCTACTCCTAAAAAACTAGGCACCCAAATAATTATTATTTATAATATATAATTAACTATAGATAGATATACTCTAGATACTAAGCTAAAAGATACAGCAACTATATAAAAAAGAATAAATAAATAATAATTTAGGGACTTTAATACCTATTACCATATATAAAAGGAGTAGAGGTTAGAAATAATATAAAAAATAATAAACTAGTAGATTTAATTGATACCTTAATTAATACCCATATACTTAAATTAGTAGGTATATTAGGGATAATTACCTAGTAATAAAAAGTATTAAAATTAACTATTAATATAGTATTTTTAAGTAGTAATCTTATAGATAACCTAGTATTTTATAAGTAGATGAGATAGACTATTAATTACATTATTAGCTATTATACATAGTACTTAGTATTATAATACTAGATAAAAAGGTAGAATTACAGAAAAATTAGAAGGAAACTAATATTAAAATACTCACTATAATATAGCAAAAAAACTACTAGATCTAAATAATATAGGGAGTAGGTAAATTAATATTAAAATAATAGCTTTATTAATAACTATTTAGTAGGCTATAAAGAAGGTAATACTAATAAAAAACTAAATATATTTTTAAATCCTAATTTTAACTAGAAATACTATAAGATAGTTAAGAAAGTATAAAAGCTTTAAAGATAGTATATCTAATATTATATTCTAATAGTATAGCAATAGTACTAATTAATAAAAAATTATAAAATTATTAGTTAAAAGGGCCTTATACAGACTACTACTAATATATATAGTAAGTAGTTAAAATAGCCCTAAAAAGCTATAAGAACTATTAAAATAAATAAGAAACTATAAAAAGAGTATATAAAATAGAAATTATATCTTTAATTAATTAATTAGGCCAGAACCTAGTAGAAATAGTAAAAAAAAAGATAAAGACTTTTAAAAGATCTTTTTTAAATCTCTACTAGTAGATCTCTTAGATATTAATAATATAGAATATCCTAAGCTAGCCTTTCCTAGGATTAAATAATATAAAATATTATAGTTATTTACTTAGTAATATTAGATAAGGAATCTAGAGAGGATAGCATTCTAAACTAGATATAGTACTAATTAGATAACATTCTAGAGTTTCTATAAGCTCTAAAGAAGATCTATAATATATAATATCTATATTAGATATAATTTTATATTGTTTTAGTAGTCTACTACTATAGTCTTATAAGGAAGGTAAGTGTAACTACTAAATAGCTGTATTATATAGTAGTAGTCCTATTTAATATATATATTAAACAAAGGCCTTAAGGCAGTAATTATAAAAATAATTAAGTTATTTTAGTTAAGGAATACTAGCTACTACCTCCTATCTATCTAGGGGGTAGAAAGGGTATTTCTATAAAATATACTATCTATTACTACTTAATAAGGTTAAAACTATATAGAAAAAAGGATATCTAGTAATTAATATAATAGCCCAGATATAATATAATATAAAAATATAATTTATTAATACTTTCTTTATAATCTCTAGGTTAAAGGGCTTAGTAATTATAATTATAGATAGAGGCCTTTCCTCTAACTATAATACTAGAATTTATATATTTAAGGGTATTTCAATCTATCCTAATATTAATAGATATCTTAAGGGTTTCTTATTATTATTTATTTTATATTTACCCTATAACTCTGCTTTAATTAAGGGCTATAATTAGGATGAAATTATTATTTATAAATAAAACAATAAACTAATAATAGTAATTAGTAAAAAAAAATAGGAAATAATATAAAAACTCTAAAAAGTATACTAGTAAATATAAAAATAGGCTACTAGATATACCTCTATATTTATATCTAATAAGTTTATCTAACCTAATTAATTAATATAAGGGTATAGGTAAAGTTACTTATATATTACTCTAAATGCTAGGGAGTAAATAGTAATAAAAATAGCTAAAAAAAAAAAAATATTATATTAAAATTAAAATTACACTAGGCTTATTTTTAAAAAATACTATAAGATTATAATAGCTAAGATAATTAAGAGTTTAATAATAACCCTCTAAAGCCTTATTAAAATTAACTTAAGGGATAAATCTTATAATAATAAGATAGCTCTATCTTATAATAATTATACCCTAGGTACTCTATAAAGTATTAATATAATTCTAAAAAGGGATTCTTAAAGTATAATAATAAAATACTATAGTAGCCCTATTTAAAAACCTATAGAAATAGATAATGGTAAAAATTAGTAGAGCCTTTTATATAACTATAATAAGTACTTTAAATATAAAGCTTTTTTTACCTTTAATATAGGTAGAGATAGAGTAAATTAGTAAGAAAACTACTATATAAATAAGACTAGTTTTTTATTTATAGTATCTTTATGCCTTCTAATACTAGAGAATACTTACTATAGTAAAATAATATTTATAAGGATATAAGCTTAGTAAAAAAAATAAACATCTAAAGACTCCTCCTAGTACTATAATAGATAGATAGAAGAGTTTAATAAGTATTTATCTAGCTACTCTAGTAAATATCTCTAATAGCAGTCATCCATAAGAACTAAAATTAAGTAAGATAAGAGTATAAGAAGATACTTAAGAGAAAAAAATAGTATTTATATAGATTGTAGTAGTTATAGAATAGATTGATACTATATTAATATAGGCTAGTTTAAAAGTTACTAACTATCTAAATTCTAAATAATATTAAATAGTATATATAGCAAACTCTATGATATATAAATTATATTTATTATAATATATAGGTTAGAATATTATTAGAGAAAGTAGGATATAAATTATAATATTACAATCTTTTTAAATAGTTAGATAGTGCTTAAAATACTATTTAAACTAAAAATAGTTTCTAACTAATAAAAACTTATAATAAAATTAATATTTAGATAGTAAAGAAACTATATCTCTAAAATATAGACCTCTACTTCTAATAAATAGTAGTATATAAAGAAATAAAAAAAAGAAAGAAATATAAATTAATTAGCTAAAAAGATAACTATATATTAGTATTAACCTAGAAAAATAATATTAATAAAATAACCTAGCTATAACTAGTAGCTAAATAATATATTAGACAAGATATATAGAATATATAAATTTAAGTATAATAAAATAAATAAATAGTTTATCTAATAAAGTATCTTTTTAAGCTCTCTAATTAGGGTAAGATATTAAGATAATAAAAAAGATACTAAATAATAACTAATTCTATTCTTATTTAGGCTTAGATAGAATAAATTATATTTAACTAATATCTTAAAGTAATTAATATCTTAAAAATATATTTTATAACTATAACTAGGGTATTTAGAGCTTAGAATATATACTCCTAGTCTACTCTCTATATAAGAATCTATAAAGGCAAATAAAAATGTTTAAATAAAAAAAATCTAAGTATCTATATTAACTAAATATAATAATTTTTAAGGAATAAGTAGGTTATTCTAATAATAATTATCTTTATAATCTAAATACCGCTCCTAATATAGTTTTAGATAGTTAATCCTATAGCTACTAGTATTATAAAAAAAAGAAACACTAAAATCCTAATAATATAATACTAAAATACTAATTATAGCTAATAAGAATAAATATATAAGTAAATATATATACCTAGGTTCTTATATATTATATTATACTATTTAATAAATAAGTAAACTATAGAGGCAGGAGCACTATAGAGAAAATAAGTAGTAGATATAGGATTAAGTCTATTATAGAGAGCTAACCAAGCAAGAAAATAATAGTTTAGAAGAATAAGGTAGTAGGATTAATAACTTAGAGTAGCAGGATTATAGATATAAATTTAAGGTAATAGTAGGTAGATACTTAGGGTTAATACCTACTAAACTAGTACTATAGACAGACATACAGGGGTAAGATTAGTATATAATATTAGAGGGGTTATAATGCTATAAAGATTACAGATATTTCTAAGGGATAAAAATTTTAAAATTAAATTTAGTTTATATTTATATTATATTTATATGTGTTATTCCAATTTAGGCTACTACTATAATCTAGTAGTAGCTACTATTAGTAGCATTTCCTATTCTATTATATAGAGGCAATCCTATATAGCAGCCATTAGTTAGGCAAGCTAGGATAGGTTAATAAATACTACTACTACTACTACTACTACTACTACTACTATAATATTAACTTTAAGATTTATCTTTTTACTAATACTTAATATTCTAATAAATATATTCTTTATAGATAAAGTATTTTATTTATCCCTAATCTTCTGTAGAATATTTCTATCATTATAAAGGTTTTACTAAGGCTTTAGGCTTTTATAGTAATATTCTTATTATTATTTATTAGTAGGGGATTTATCTAAGATATCTTTAGTATCTTATAAAATATTTTTTAACTAGGAATTAGGCCTTCCTACTAAGTACTAAACTATTTATTAAGAGGATTAATTATATCCTAATCTATATTGGAGTAGTTATTAAGACCCTCTGAGACTAGCTCTTATTTAATAAAATTATTAGATTTATTTATTGATAACTATTTTTAACTTATTATTCTAATCTAAACTACTTTTTTATTATATTTATAAGCCTATTATTATTCATAATAGGCCTTTCTTCTAGTAAAAAAATTCCTTATTATATTATACTATATTATATTATTATTTACCTTGTATCTTACCCTAGCTAGGCTGTATAATATTATTAATAAATAATCAAGATTTACTATTTCTTAAGTAATTAATTATTACTATAATATTTCTTTAATATTTAAGATAGCTACCCTAGCTTATCTAACTAATTAGATTTATTAATAGTACTTAGGTTTATTATAACTTATACTTTCTTTAGCTATTAATAATCTTTTATAAAGTAACCTTTTTTACTATAATTATAGTATATCTTCTTATTTTATTAGTATGCTCACTTCTATATAAAGATATAATTTTATTGCTATATAGCATCTAGTTTATAAGATATAAGTTATTAGGATTATTATATTCTTAATTTTAAGGCTATATATACTTTTTATTTTTAGTATAGTTTTTATTATTTTATTAATTATATTATTCTTATTAGGGTTAATATCTACTATATATAAGATTTAACTTATATATATAGATATTAACCCTAGCCACTTATTTATTTTATTTTATTAAGTATATTAGGATGCTTTATTTAAATAAGTTTCTTTTATATTACTACCTTAAGTCCCTTTTTTAATCTAGTCATAAGAGCTTTATTATCCTAATCCAAATAAGTTATTATTATAAGTATATAAACATATATTCTCCTACTAAACTAGTTTATTATAGTTATTAAATTTTTCTTTTTATATTATATACTATATTAATATTACTAAATATTCCTTTAAGATAGTTCTTAAATTTATTAAAGTTATTAAAGATTTTATTAGTATTATTCTCTTAGTTAGCCCTAGGTTTAGTCTAATAGTCTCTAAGAATAGATTTAAACTAATTGAAGTAGTTTCAGTTAGATATATTACTAAAAAGATAATTTTTTTTTACTACTTCCCAACTTCTTATAGTTTATGTAGATATATAAAATATGAAAGCCATATAACATAATAATAAGAACCAATAATACTAGTACTATTTAACAAAAATACTAAGTATAAGGAAGCAAAGGAGAAAAGATTAAAATATAGTATAAGATTAGGCTACCTAGTAGGCCCACACCTTACTTAATAAAGTAAATAATATAAATAGCCTATCCTAGGCTTCTCTAGCTTAAGGTTTACTTAGTATACTATTATAGTATCTAATACTATATTATTTATGCTATTATATTACCCTTCTTTAAAACTTGATGATTGTCCCTAGTTATCTCTCTATATTTTACTAAATTAAGCTTTATTAGTATTATTCTATGGATACTTATCATTAGTTATCTTAATTGTATTCTCTAATGTATTTACTATTATTAGGAGGTATTATCTATAATTACTAACTATTAAGCTAGTTAAGATGGAGACCTAGAATTATTGATTAGATTAATTACTTTAGCCTTCTAAGTAGATAACCTAATGGATTATTTAAAAGTCTAGATTATTATCTATATATTATATACTTTACAGAAACAGATTAAAATATAATATAAGAAGAGCTAAAAGAAGCTCTAACTAATACTTCTATATATATAGATACTAGACTTATAATAAGTAGTCTATTATTAAAGATATACCTAGAACTAGCTAAGTATTAATTAGTTTTATATAGCTATTTAACTGGTATTTTATCTATAATCTTAAAAAAAAACTAGAGGTTTTATATTAACCACCCTATTAGTCCTAGAATTAAGAGTAAAGTTAAGAGATCTATCTCTAATAAATAAATATTAAGTTCTCTTCTAATTAGAGGCTATACTATCTAGTAATAGAGAAAACCAAGGATAATAAAACAAAAGTATAGAACTATAATAAGGCTAAGGTATAGAGCCTCTTTTAGTTAGAGAGGACTATATACTCTACATATTAACTTAGACACATAGAGAAGAAGAGAAAAAAAAAATAAAAAAAAATAATATTTATATTTTGATCTAGGCCTTTTATCCTCTAAATAATCCTTAATAAATTTATTATTTTTTATAGTATTTAATTATTTTTATATATACTTTGGAGGTCCTAGTAATAATAAATCTTTATTAAAATTACTTTACTAGTATAGGTAAATTCTTAAAGTTCTCTATAGAATATTAGATAGCATTATTATTATATTCTAGCTACTTTACTTAGTACTATAATTTTTACTAGTATAGTTTATAAGTAAGAATCTTCTTAACTTCCCATTTATCTTAGCTATTATAGTAATAGTAGGTAGTAGATTAATAAATTATTCTTATAGTAGTTTAGTATATATAGCCTTTCTTAGTTTCTCTAGTAAAATACTAGATAGACCTTTGTTAGTATATATAGGTCTATATACTAGACATTCCTAATCTATTTTAATATTTAGAATGGTCTTATAGTCTAGTTACTAAGCATTCTACTTAGTTAACCTAAGTTCTAGTTATAGGTAATAATAATATAATTACCTACTATAAGATTAGATTTATAGTGGTATTTACTAGCTTATATTATTCATTAATATTAAGCTTTCTTTATTTAGGATTATATATTTTTATATTTACTTTGGTCTCTTTACTTATTTCTATATTTAGGTTCTATCTATAGATAGGTCCTTAGAAAGGATTATATTGGTCTAATTAAAGGATATTTAAGATTTATATTCTCTCTTAAGGAAGAAGGGTAATAGTCCTATAAACTTATAGACCTAAGTAAAGGTAGCAAAATCTAGTATTAATGAAAAATTAGACTAAACTAATCCTAATAATAGCTTGTAAAGGGTTAAAGTTTCTAAGCTAAATACTAATTAACTATCTCTATTCTATTATTTATTTTAGAATATTCTAAAGTTAATTTTTACTTAATTTAGAGGGCTCTATAAACTTCTTCCTAAACTCTAAGATAAATTAGCTATTATAATCTAATATAATATTATCTAGGAGTTTTATCTATGGGTTTAAAATAATTTTATTATTTTTAGAGTGTCTATAGTCTTATAAGAAATAAGTATAGTTCTTTTACTTAATTAGTTAATTATTATAAATATATTATTATATCCTTTCTGGGATGATAGTAAGAACTAAAAATCTATTTTAATATATTATTACATTCTCTCTAATACAGAAAATAGTATAAGTAATCTAGATAATAAGTCTCTCTATATCTTTATTCTTTTATAAGCCAGGTAGTTGTTTATATACTATGAGATATCTTAGTTCTGAGTTAGCTATAGTATTATTACTTTATAGATTTAACATTTTAGTATATCCTAAATATATAGTAGACAGTTATTAGAATATTTTATCTAGTAGCTAGGCTTATAGATTATTATTATCTAAAATTACTAGTTAACGTAATCGGTAAGCGGGTCGGCCATGTAAGCAGGTCGGCCACCTGTGTATCCCATACTAATCTAGCATTTTTTGAGCTCTGATATCTTGACCACCTGTAAGATACTACAATTGGATAGTATATACAACTCCTATCGCGGGGAGCTGGGTGATTACTCAGCCCCATACATCTGTGTATATATATATAGATATCCCCTGACCCGCACTTCTGGGGGTCAGTGACAATTTTCTACAGTAAAGGGTTACCCCTATTGTCCTATACTACTGCTTCCTACTCTTGCAAGATACTATTATACTCTGTCACACGGGTTAAGCCTCTAATACCTAAGGGTTCCTCCTTACACCACCATTAAGCTTACCTAATATATTGAAAGCTATTATATTGAAGTGGATTTAACCCTCATATCTAAATTTTATAAGGTGTTTACACGTTTACCTTAAGGTAAAATATAATAATTATTTATATAATTTATTTTAGGCTAGTATTGTAGACCACTGATTTGCTTATATATAGTTAAAATATATCTATATACTCGAAGTAACTATATGAAGCTCTTATTATTGTTTCATTATTGTTAAGCCAATGTTGGTTAAGATATTAGAGCTCAAAAAATGCCAGATTAGTATGGGATACACAGGTGGCCGACCTGCTTACATGGCCGACCCGCTTACCGATTACATTAACTTTAAAAGATTAGTAATCTATTTTAGAGACTAAAGTTATTCTTTTCTTTTTATTCTAACTACTATTACTTAGATAAGGATTTATAATTTTAGTTTATTCATAATACCTAATTAATTATATAAAGGCTCTAATTAAGTATAGCTAATTAGATCTAGGGGTCAAGCTACTCTAGCCTAAGTATAACCTACTTATAATAATATCCTTTCTAGCTAGTCCTTGTTATATTAATAAGTTAGGGTTTTAGTTAGGATATTCTACTTCCCAGGCCAATAATAATATAATAAAAAAGTAAGATAAAGGTCTTGTATTAGTAAATCTAGTAGATATTCAGCTATTTTTTTTATTATAAAGTACCCTAGTATTTTATAATCAATAAAGATCTTAAATCCTTTCTATTTCTATAGTCCAATATGCTTAGCTTACTACTCTAAAGCTTAAATAGTAGTAAGTATTTCCTTATTATAGATTTATAATTATTCTAGTAGAGTTATAGTTTTTTACAAAGAAGACTATAGGGTATTAAATATTATTACTCTTCTAAGAGAGTATTGTAGTAATTATACTATTGGCTACATCTAGTTTAAGATAGGTAGGGGGTATAGAATCATAAAAAACTAGTATTAAAAAAGAAAATAAGATACTTTTAGCTCTATAAAGGCTTCTATATAAGACTTATTCTAGAAAATGATACTTTATTCTTTATTAGGCGGAAATAAAGGTCTTATAATATAGCTTAGGCTTTAATAAATTAATAATAAAAGTTATAGAACTTTAGTTTTCTATTGCTTAGTTATTTATATTTTTATAGGGTCTATACTAATACCTTTTATAAATAGGATAATCCTAGAAACTATATTTTTACTTATAGAAATTATACTTATATATAGCTACTTTAAGCCTCGCTTTTAGAATTTCTAAAGGACCTATTAGACATAGATTTAGTATTCTACTTCATTTTTACTATAGATTAAGATATTATTAATATATATAACTATAAACTTATTAAGATGTTCTATAAGTACTCTATTAATTGATTTCTAGGAAGTAGCTATTTTATTAGTTAATCTAAATAGTAGTACTCTATATTTATATATCTTGTACTAGGATTAAAAGGTTATAAGGTCTTTTAGATTAGGATATATATAAACCTAATAGAAGCCTTAATAAATATCTAATTTAGTATATATTTTAGTATGCTTTAAGTAATCCATAACTTTATTAGTAAGGGGAATAGGATAGAGATCCTTTTTATATAAGTATATTAAGCTTTTAGTAATTAAATATATATTTATAGTCTGTTACTAGGCTTTACTACCATATAAGTTAGAGATATAAGTAAAGTAGTATTTAGTATTATAAATATCTTTTAGAGGTTTTTTATAATATAAATCTTACTACTCTTAGTTTCTTAATACTTATCTTATATAGGGTATTATTTAGAGTAAAATTTCCTCTTTCAGCTTAATTTAATAGTTATATTTTCTACTAAGAGGTAGTTATATATTAGAGACTCTTAGAAAATACTTTTTATAGGTTATAGTATTTTTTTTAAAGTATCTACTTTATCTCTATCTTTTTAGGTTTTAATTTTTGTCCTAAATTAATCTCTTTCTTAATTTTACTAAAGAAGGTAATAAAGGTCTTAACCTCTAGATTCTTTAAATGTTATTAAAATTTTGTAGGTCTAATAAGTACAATGTAAATCTTAGTAGGAATAATAACTAGCTAACTTTATTATTATATTAATATATGGTTTTAGGGTACTTCTTTATTATTATTTTAAAGGGCTTGTTTTATCTTTAAATAAATATTCATAATCCTGAAAATATTTTTTTATTTTTAAGGTAGTCTACTGTCCTTTATTTTAAGTAATTAGTCTCTTTATATAGTATTAGTCTAATAATTATAATTAACTAGCTTTCTCAAGAGAGTTTACTAGGGGACTTCCTAGACTAATTTAGCTTAGACCTTATTTTAAAAATCCAATTCCCTAGGCCAAATCAAATATTTTTTAATAGTTACTTAATATATTATACTTTATGAACTATATAATATTTTAGAATAAATCCTAGGACCCTAGATTAGGGATAAAAAAGATAGTTTTAAAAAAGTCTTCCTTTAACAATTAAGTTTAGGTTAATAATATAGATTAAAAAGGTAGTAGTTTTTCTATTAAGACCTATTATATGCTAGGATATCTTTAGGAGTTTATATAGATAAAGAAAAACTATACTATATAGCCAGTTAGATATTGATATAAGTATAAATATTTCCTCTAGAGTTAGCTAAAGTTTAAGCTAGAAAAGAGATTATATTTATAATATTAGAGACTTAAAAGTAAAACTATCTATAGAATTATTAAGTAACTCTCTAAGGTTAACCTTTATTAAGCTAGTTATATTTTATCTAGAATAAAGACTTTTTTTAGATAAAGATATTTCTCTTTTTTTATTCTTTTTAATAGCTTCTAAGCCTTTTAAAATAGAGTTATTCTTTTTTAGATAGTTATAGCTAATGTATCTAGGTTTATAATATTTAAAGTAATTTTTAGTATAACATTAAGTATCGAGCTCTAATAATATATTAATTATATTAAATAATATAAAAGATCCTTTTTTTCTTAACCTTATAGGTTCTCTAATAAGATAATATATTAGTCTAGATTTTTTAAGTAAATATAAAGTTCTTCTTCTTCTTTCTAAAGATCTTTAATAAGATCTAAGAAATAAGTATACCTATCTATAAATTTATTAAAAGTAATGTCCTTAATATTATATTAAGCTATAGTAATTTCCTTAAGCTTTATAGAAGATATTTATAAAGATTATATTTCTAAAACTTTTTTAATATCTAATTCTACTGCTAAATATCTAAAGTTAGAGATAAACTTATAAAATTTTATTTCTAGGACTATAATTAAATTATTATATTAATAGTAAGTATTATAAATATAATTTAAATTACTAAATATAGTTTTAAGGTATTTAAGGATATTAAATATATTTTATATAGATTATTAGAGTTATCTTAGAGTTAGAGAATAAGGTATTTTTTAGCCTTACTATTGGTTTAACTAGTTAAATAAGTGATTTAAGGATTAGTAATAATAAAATAATTAGTATCTACTTTTAATTTTTAATTTATATAGCTTTTTCAGTTTTAAAATTCTAACTCCTTTCTATTTGTAAATAAGGGAGGGTCTAGGACCTTGAAAAACTTACAGATTTCTAATTAGGAAGTACCTTAGAATATTATTAACTTAGCTCTAATAAGGTGTATAGCTAGAAGGTTTTATTCTATGATAAGATTATTAATCTAGTTATTTAGCTATTTAATATTCTTTTTTAGTAAGGCTACTTTCTCTTTAAGTAATATACGCTAGTTATTACTTTCTCAATTAATTTTAACGTATTCGGTAAGCGAGTGGCCACTGCAAGCGAGCGGCCACGTCACCCTGTAGGGAGGGTTTAAGCGCCTTTATCAACAAAACAATCGCATTTCTATAGAAAAACTAGTTACTAGGTGGATTAGGGTATCTAACCCTAGTATACCCCTAAATATAATAATTAGAACACTGCGGTGGCGTGTATACATAAGGCCCAACTACAGGAAGCCTAGTATCCTAAGACCCCTATATCTTAACTATAAACACCTAATTCTTCTGTTAAAATTATTCCTCGCCCTTTTAAATAAAGACCCTCTGTAATAGTAAGCTACTTAGTAGACTTTCTTTCTTTTAAACCTGCTTCTTATTTAAAGCCTATAAATCATAAATTTTTTAATATATAAGAGCTATCTTATTTAAAGCTAGTTTATTATATTTAATAATCTTATCTAATTAAACCTTTAATAAAGAGGTAGGACTCTATAAGCCTTTCTATATATACTCTAAAGCCTTCTTTTTACTAGAGATACCTGATTTTCTAACTATCTAGTAGTATAGGGTGTCTTAGATGCTAAATTAGTAGACTAGCTACCTAGTAGTATAGGTATATTTAGTTAAATATTTAGCTAGCTAAGTATCCTCTCTGGATTATAAGAACTAGCCTAGTAGCAGAGAAACTACTATAAATATTACTAGTAGTATAGATCTCTGTATACATATAAGGGAAAGCTTTAAGGAAATTAAGCTTATTAATATAATTTAATCTAAGGTATATCTGGGTTTCTACTAAGTATTCATACGCACGCTTTAATAGTAAAAAATAGCTAATATCTAGAGGCTACAGGAGATACAACAAATAAGTAAGCATATAAATAGGAATAATATTATTCTTACTATATATCTTATTAAATTAGGATGTTAGATAACTGCTATAGTTATTAAGAACTAGAAGATAGTATTTCCTAGTTACATAACCAGTAGTTATAGGAATAAAGAGGTTTTTAAGCTAGTATAGGCTTATTTTATTACTAGTCTAGCTATTTAGACTAACTTTAATTCTCTAATTATATAGTAGATTACTCTAATACTAGCTTTCTATATAGACCTTTCCCTTAAAGATAATACAGGGAGGAAGGGCCTAACTAAAGATATTAATATACTAATAGAAGTTATTTATTTCCGATTTTCTGGCTATATAAGAGGTATTTTACTATAGTATTTAGCTCTAGTAACTACTTAAGTAGTAGCTATTAGGCCCATAGCAAAGCCAGTTTTATTAAAGTTATAGATATCTTTAGGTATAATCCTATGTTATATTAATAATTTTATATATAATTAAATTACTTCTTTATAATCTTTAGGTCTTTATATTAAGCTTATTAATAATTATATTATTAAGAAAAGTATGTCTTTACTTTATTATACTATTAAATGAAGTTATATACCCATTTCTCTCTAACTAATTAAATTAGTATAGTACTACGTATAATAAGTAAGATATTAGCTATTTCTATATATAAGATGGTTACGGGGGTGCTCTACATTAAATAAGTAATAGAATCTATTATATAAGTAAATACTCTTTATTTTAAGTTATTTTATGAGAGTTAGCATGTGTTTCTACTTAAAAAGTATAGCTGTTTAGTCATCTTTAAAGTGTTATATATGTATATTATACACTCATACTACTTTAGTAGTATTACTAATTTCCTGCTTTTTTAAAGTAGAGATAGTAAGTAGGATCCTATCCTCTTGCTCTACTAAATCTCTAGCATTTTGACGCGCTTTTGGAGGCATAGTTAGTGGTTGAATTAATTGAGGTTTTTGACCGCGGCTAAAACTGTGTGATGTGGCTGCTTGCTTGCAGTGGCCACTCGCTTACCGAATACGTTATTAGGGGCGCTTATATAATATATAAATTAGTTCTATAACTCTTTGTTGTTATTTTAGGTAAATATAGAGAATTCTTTCTTATTTAATTTTTAGAAAGTAGGTTTGGTTTTTTTATTATTACTTAGGGTTTTTAGTAATGAGATCTCATAATTATCCTATCTTAGTTTAATTAGGCTATTCTTTCTATTCTAAGATAGGTCTATCTTAATATATTATATTTCTGGTTAGCTCTTTCTGTGTTACTAGGGTATAATAGAAATAACTCTAACCTCTAATATTATCTATAAATAGGGCTTTATATACAAAAAAATAAACATAATACTTAGTATTATATAAAAGCTATATAATATAGCAATAAAAACTAAAATATTAGTACTATTTAACAAAAATACTAAGCATAAGAAAAAAAAAGAAGAAAAAATTAAAATATAATATAAGATTAGACTATCTAGTAGGCCCACACCTTACTTAATAAAGTAAATAATGTAAATATCCTATCTTAGGCTGTCCTAGCTTAAGGTCTACTTAGTATACTGCTGTAGTCTCTAATATTACATTATCTATACCATCACATAAATCTAGTTAAATAAGAAAGGTATATAAGTTATTTTAGTACTATTAAAAGGGTTAGAAGTCCCAATCTTAATAAACTTAGCTATTAGGTAGGCTTTAACCTTATAATATAGTTCTAGAGTTATATTATTGTGTCTTTATAGTTAGGCTATCTTCTGGTACTACTTATAAAACATATGGGGTATTTAAGATAGTTAATAGATTAATAGGCATTTTAAACCTTATAAATTATTTATATAAGAGTTTAAACTAATTTATACTTGCCTAGTTATTATTTATGTTAAATTCTAGGATCTCTCTAAGCTATCTATATACTAGTAATTAGTAATAAACTCTTCTAGTAACTAGTCTAACTAGTTCTAATAAGATAATACTATACTAAGTATCTAAGTATTAATAATAAGGTATCTATTTAACCTAATCTAAGATTTTATAGGTAAAGTAACAATCAAACTAAATATAATAATAGAAGTAAGATCTATTAAGTATATATACTTAATAATTAAAAAAATTAGACTTAATAAATTAAACTAGTAATATTTAAAGATAGATATTTAGTCAATAATATTAAATAATAGAAAGACTAAATATAGATAATAAATAAGTATTTTTATATATTTTTCTAGTAGTTATCTTTCTTGATTACTATTTTATAGTAGTCTAATATAGTACTTATATATTAACTATCCTTTCTTAGTAATAGTAGATGGTAGTTATAAATTATTATATAAATTTATCTTAGTAGGATATTAGAAATAGTATCCCTTTAGTAATTATAGATTATATTAGTTAATATCTATTAGTAAGTAGGCTACTATTTCGTAAGTTCTATATTTTATATAAGTAGTACTAGTCCCTATCCTCAATAATAGTATTCTACAGTATTTATACTATATAGAATTTATTAGTTATAGTTAGTCTTCTATTCTTATTAATATTATTATCCTTTGTTGGGTTATTGCCTGCCCTGAGGCTGCAACTCCTGTTAGTACTCTAACAATTACCAACCTCATAGGCTTATAACTATTAGACTATAAAAAGTGTGTATACACCAGATATACCTAATAATGTGTATTTCGTACATTTCTCGATTCTGACAGTGTACCTACAGGCTATAGCACATACAGTATCTAGAGGTAGGAGGCCTCTATACCAACAAATAGTATATACTATATACAAAATCCAAATAAATAAATAAAATAGATTACTTAAAAGACCATAAGTAGTAAGAATATAACTTATAAGGATCCATATATGTTCTATCTAGGACCTAGCTTTTGTTACCTAGGCCTGTTAGGATCCAAATCCCTAGCTCTAGATAGGTAGGGTGCTAGTACTAAGCTGACAGTCTACTACTGGTATACCTGCTAGGTAGGCGCTGATCCTTGTAATCAGACCTATGCTGGCAGCTGCCAAGGAATGCTCAGGGGTCTTGATGGCAGCCATGACAATACAGGACTATTAAACCAATGATATAGATAGAATAAGGTACCCTACCCTCAAGTCTGCCTGTATCAGGGATTATTCAGTCCCCTCTGCTATCAACATCCATTCGATCCTCCTGGGGTGTGTCAGAGTGGGTGACACTTCCAGTTGGCCCCTTATTGGTGGCGGCCCGAGCAATACAGGCTTTAGGCTGCTCTCCTCTCGCCCTCTCCCTGGTCTCAATCAATGCTTCTCGTACATTATCAATCTCTTCGGTACCGTCAAACATAACGGTTCCCTGTACAAAACCAGTTCGTTGCACTGGGGTGTGGTTGCATGTGGGGTCAACAATCCTGGTATCGTTGAGAGCCCTCCACCTAGGCCAGATATGATCCTGAATGTGTCATCTGTATGATTCTGTTCCTCTATCTCACGGTCCAGATCGTGTATGTAGATTGTATGTTTTGTATCATCCAACATCATTGTGTCACTCAGTCCCGTTGTCGCTCGTTCAGAGCTGCCATTTTCGTGGGGACTGGGGGGTGCGACGGGATCTGAACAACACAGGTCAAAAACAGAACCCTAAGGTACTTCAACTATATTGACAATATGCATAAGACTGCGCATGCAGAGACGTACCAATTTGTAGGCGGCCAACCTTTTGGTCAGAGGCTGGTTCGTCGGCATCGCACTCTGCGGGGCGTTTTTTTCCGCGACAGGCTCCCGTACTAGGTTGTTGAGCCATCCACCGCATCCAGAACTGTGAAAACCAAATGAGCTGTTCTTTTCGGTGCGGCTCAAATAAGTCGTTATTTCATCTATTACAACCTTCGAAGCAGCTCAGATCCAAGTTCAGATCGATGCATACTTGAGTGGGTTACTTGATGCGAGTTCTTAGCTTTTGAAGGAGGGGGAGCTGGCCTTGAGTCATCGACTGTCACCTTCTAGGTCAAAACCCAGACGTTCTACCATCTTCACACTCCCCCACCTTCGAGTTTTCCCGACCACCACCGCAGCATTATCAAAAATCAGAATGACCTCAACCTCACCGAGTAGTCCAGATTGGACTGCAAAACGTGTTCGCGACACCTTTCTTGAATATTTCAAGAAAAATGGCCATTCTTTCAGTATTGCCACCCCACTATGTGTGTGTGTGATTTTGAACCGTCAAGGGCTAACAGAATATTCTCCCTCGTCTCCTATACAGTTGCTTCATCGCCGGTGGTTCCTCACTCGGACCCTACCCTTCTTTTCACGAACGCAGGCATGAACCAGTTCAAGTCCATCTTCCTTGGAACTGTCGACCCAAATTCGGATTTCGCCCACCTGAAGAGCGCTGTCAATTCCCAAAAAGTAGGACTTCTGTTAGCTTACACTTTGACTATCTCACTGACCCAGTATACAGTGCATTCGTGCCGGTGGAAAACATAATGTACGCCTTAGGATCCACTGCTCTTCGCGCCATGTCCCCGTCACTAACATAATATCTCCAGGATCTTGACGACGTTGGGAAAGATGGATATCATCACGTTAGTCAATTTCATCACCTCAATCATGAAAGGTTTACGTATGGCTAACGCTACTGATGAAGACCTTTTTCGAGATGCTCGGAAACTGGAGCTTCGGTGATTATTTCAAAAAGGAAGCTATCCACTACTCCTGGGAATTAATGACAGTTGTGTACGGGCTAGACCCCCAGAGACTGTACGTGACCTATTTTGAAGGTGACAAGGAGGGTGGACTTGAACCCGACCTAGAGGCCAAAGATCTCTGGAAATCTGTGGGTGTTCCGGAGGATCATATTCTTCCTGGAAATATGAAAGATAATTTCTGGGAAATGGGTGACCAAGGTCCATGTGGACCTTGCAGTGAGATTCACTATGACCGCATTGGAGGACGCAATGCCTCCCATCTCGTTAATATGGATGATCCCAATGTCCTCGAAATCTGGAACAACGTGTTCATCCAATATAACCGCGAATCGGATCGCTCGTTGAGACCCCTGCCGAACAAGCATATTGACACTGGAATGGCTTTGAGAGACTGGTCTCTGTGCTCCAGAATAAGTCATCGAACTACGATACTGATGTGTTTACTCCCTTGTTTGAAACCATCAGCGGTATAACAGGTGCTCGGAAGTACCAAGGCCGCTTTGGTGCCGATGATTCTGACGGTCTTGATACCGCCTACCGTGTCGTCGCAGACCACATTAGAACCTTGATGTTTGCTATCTCTGATGGTGTGGCACCTAACAACGATGGCCGTGGCTACGTAATCCGCCGGGTTCTGCGCAGGGGTGCTCGTTACGCGAGAAAATACTTCCACGTTGAGATTGGAAATTTCTTTTCCAAGCTCGTCCCAACGGTTGTGGATCAACTGGGTGACATGTTCCCGGAGCTGAAGAAAAAACAGCATGATGTCATGGAGATACTTGATGAGGAGGAGATTTCTTTCTCTAAAACATTAGATCGCGGCGAGCGGCAATTTGAACAATAGCCCAGCAAGCAAATTGAAAGGGGATGACAAACTGCATGGCGCAGACGTCTGGAGGCTTTATGACACCTTCGGCTTCCCGGTCGATCTGACACAGATCATGGCTGAAGAGCGTGGACTTCGGATTGACGATGTTGAGTTTGAGGAAGCTCGTCTGAAGCCAAGGAAGCCAGCCGTGGACAAAAGAAAACCGCAGCTGATACTCTGAAGCTGGATGTCCATGACCTGGGAATGCTGGAGAAGATGAGCGACGTTCATAAAACAGATGACGCTGCCAAATTCGGAGGGAAAACATCAATGCGCAGATCAAGGCCATCTATCACGGAAAAACATTCTGCTCGTCAACCAGCGAAATTCCTATGGGGGAGCAAATTGGCCTCATTCTGATCGCACGAATTTCTATGCCGAACAAGGCGGTCAGGAGAATGACACTGGTCGGATCGTTATTTGATGGCCGAGCGGAGCTTGAAGTTGGTGATGTCCAGCTTTATGGTGGATATGTGCTTCATACTGGCTTTATGAAGTATGTGACTACTCCTGGAGATACAGCTATCTGCGAGTATGATGAACTTCGCAGATGGCCATTAGGAATAATCACACGGGTACCCATATACTTAACTTTGCTCTGAAAGAAGTCCTGGCGAAGGCATTGAACAAAAGGCTCTCTTGTGGCCGCAGAGAAGCTCCGATTCGATTTTTCGCACAAGTCTGCTGTCACGGACGAAGAACTGAAGAAAGTCGAAGAGATCTCCACAGAATACATTCGACAGAATTGTGCAGTCTATTCACAGGAGGTTTCTCTGTCCACCGCTCGCCAAATATCTGGAGTAAGGGCTGTATTCGGTGAGACTTATCCTGACCCTGTCAGGGTTGTCTCAGTTGGAGTTGAGTTGGAGGAGATCTTGAAGGACGTTGAAGATCCTCGCTGGAACAAAGTCAGCATTGAGTTCTGTGCGGAACCCATGTGCTCAAGACCGGTGACATCAAAGACCTCATTGTCTTGGAAGAGAGCGAATCGCTAAAGGTATCCGCCGAATCATTGCCGTTACCGGGGAAGAGGCCATGAGGTGCAACGCGTTGCAGCCGATTTTGAACAGCGTCTGGCTCGCTTGGAAGCCATGGAGCTAGGCTTCCAGAAGGAGCAAGCCGCTAAACAGATACAGGTCGAGCTCAGCCAGCTCATAGTATCGGCAGTGCAAAAATCCAGCTTCCGAGACCGCTTCGCACGAATCAAACAAACAAATTGTTGAAGCTCAGAAGCGCAACAGAAGCTGGAGTCCAAGAAGGCCCTTGATACTATCAATGCCTACTTCGAAGATCCGGAAAACCAGAAGAAGACATGGCTTGTTGCTAAATTGCCTATCTCCGCTAATTCAAAGGCTGTTGGCGAAGCACTGAACCATGTCAAGTCAAAGATGCAGGATAAGTCTGTCTACGTCTTGGCTGCTGATCCTGCAGTTGGCCGTGTTGCTCATGGCTGTTTCGTATCGAGGTATGAGCGTTGCTATATTCTCTCTATCTTGCTCTCCACCAAGTTCCTTCTCCCCCGGACCCCATACAATCGCTAACATAGGCTATCGCTGAACAGGAAATCATTGAAAAAGGTGCCACTGCCAGCGAATGGGCGGCAGTCGTCTCCGGAGCGATTGGTGGGAAGGCTGGGGGCAAGGGACCTACCTCGATTGGAATGGCGTCAATCCGGAGAAAGTTGATGAAGCTGTTGAACTGGCTTCGGAATACCTCAGCAATTTCAAGTTATAGAAACGCGTAGTAGCACATTTAGGTAAGACTTTACCTGGTCTACTATCTTGAAGGACAACAAACACCCCAAATGCCCATAACTTGCTTTTAGATTCAGCACGGGCTGATTCATTTGCTCTCCATTCTTATTTTGTGTGGTCTAAAAATATTTCACATTTCCCGCATTGTACAATAGTCACGTCCTGACTAGGCTTATCTCTGATGGTTCGAGTATTCTCTATCATCTGCACAATGTCCATTCCAGCAACCACCTGACCAAAGACAACATGCTTATCGTTTAGATAAGGGGTTGCTGTACTGGTAATAAAGAATTGACATCCATTCGTATTTGGTCCGGAGTTCTTCGGTGAGTTAGCCACGCAGCAATATAGATTCCAATCTGCTCGTTTCTGGCCTCGACTTACTGCCATGCTTAAAAGTCCAGGGCGATCATGTCTTAGACTGAAATTCTCATCAGGAAATTTTGGAGTGCCATATAATTGTGCAAGATCCGGTCCCATCTCCATTGATGAAATCGCCACCTTGTATCATAAAATCTTTGATCTTCAAGTAATAATCAGCTCCAGAAATGATATCTTCACTGCTTTGCCTCCTGTCGTACGTACTACTCGATGAAACTTGCTGCCCTTGTACCCCTGTGGTCTTCCCTTGGAGTTCTTGCTCTCCCCGGTGCAAAACTGCCTGAAATTCTCTGCCGAGCGCGGCGTTACATCTGCGAAAAGTTCCATTTTGATGCGACCCAGCGGCTCTCCTGTTGTCATAGATATACTCAGCATGTTGCTCCTTCTTGCCTCTTCTCCATTCGTTTGGTTGTGACGTGAGTACAAGTGGGTTCAATTGAATGTGAATCCATCATAAATTGCAGAGCATGTTTTGACCTGAGAGTTGCATACAGAGATACAGAGTTCGTAGGTTGGAGGGCTCAAGACTTACCGCCAAGAGCGATGTCAAAAAGACGATAGGGTTGGCATTTTGTGTTGAATTTGAGCTCATAATTGTCCCCATAGAAGTCTGATATCCCTAACGAGCTGGCAAAGTAGGGGTTGAGCTGGATGAGCTCTGAGCACCAATGGTACTTACGTACGGAGTTGGATGGAGACGGGAGACCGCTTGACCATTTTCAGACGACCAAGGCGGAGCCGTCGCAATGTTCCAATCCTTTAACTGGACCCACCTCGTGACATGAATGGATGTGTCAGCCTCAGGGTGTCCCTCGTCCATTATTGCACATCCCCCCCCGTGTGGAGTATCGTCGTCCCCAGCGCTATTTCTGGCGTTAAATGGTGACCAGCGATCTGGGCCTTTTGGTAGCTCCAGCAGCAGCAGCCTTTCAGTGATGATTCGCAGCGTCACTTGTTGATGCACGCCCGACATTTTCAAGTCATTTTGGGCCAAATGACCTGCCGGCTTCCCTCTTT
>JASHHO010000050.1:0-55676 GCA_039763685.1 Aspergillus micronesiensis | reverse complement strand
AAACTTTATTTATTATAGTATTTTACCTATAAACTAATGGCTAAATAGAAAGAATAAATTACTTAAATATTATCTTTATTTATTTATTTATAATAATTTAAATATATAGCTAACCCTTCTACTAATAGCTTAATATACAATTAATAATATAATTAATATAATAACCTAACTTTTTATTTTTAATTTTTAGCTATTCCCCTAAATTTTATTTATATACTAAGAATAGTATTATACTAAAAAGATCCTATAATTAAAATAAGAATTAAAGAAATTAAAAAAACTAATAAATTATTATTATAAAACTAGTAAGAAGTAAATAAAACACAAGTAAAATATTATAATAATAAGTATTAACTATTATACTAAAACTAGTAACTTAGTAGGATTATTTATAAAAAACTACAACTAAAAACTCTAAAGAAGCTATATTTAGTATATATAAGACCTTTATTAAATTCTAAATCTAGTAGGAAAGTAAGATATATAGCTATATCTATTAAACTAGTATAATTAGATCTATAATCCTTTTATATATTACTTCTAAAGCCTTAGATAATTGGTCTAAGGAAAAAAATTAACTTTTTATACCTAAGCTAGAAGATAAAATAAATAGAAAATAAAAAAAAAGAATTTATAAACTCTTAAAACTAAATATTATTTAGTAAAATAGGTAGGATTACTTTTTGAATATAATTAATAGGTCCCTAAAGAAGATAGATTAAATACTTTATAAACTTACTAAAAAATATTAAAAGAAACATTAACCCTTATTAAATAAATAAAACTAAAATTAAATTAATTTAGGATTAATTAAGTTTACTATTACTTTTATAAGAAACTATTAAAAGGAAAACTAAGTTTAGTAATTTATTAGGCTAAATTAGTAGGAGTTTATCTATTTATTACTCATTAAAATATAATATAAAAACCCTAAATAATAATCTAATAATCCTAATAAATATTTAATAGAAAGGTCTATTAGAAGTAAATAATTTAACTTTATATTATTTCCTCCTTTTTTATATTTAGAAATAATCTAGCTAATTCTTTTAATAAAGATATCCTTTATTATTTTCTAAGAGGTATACCTATTATATCTAGTAATAAAGGAAGCTAATAAACTTTTAATAAGATATAATAGGAGTTATAAAAGACTTAATAAATCAATTAATAGCCTATATTAAAACTTATTAGAAAAACCTATAAAGAAAGTCTATATTTTAGTAATAATCTTACTTCTAAACTTTAACTTTTTTATATTTGAAAGCCTATATTAGTATTAATATACTATTTTTCTATTCTTAAATACCTTTATTAGAACTAGTAAGGTAGTTATAGTAAATTTAATAAGATACTAATTTATATTAAAATAGAATTAGGCTTTTTTTAAAAATTCTTCTTTAGCTTTAGAGTTAATAGAAAGGGTAATAGTTATATTAAATATTTTATCTTTAATCTAGATAATAATTTTAGAAAATTATTTATAGCCCTAAGATAACCTATAAAATCTATTTAAAAACCTAATTAATTATAAACAAAACTTTAAGGAAAAATTAAAAAATTAACTAGTTTAGAGATAGAAGTATATAAAAATATTATTTATATAATAATACTTACCTAGCTATTAAGAATATAACTAATCTTAAATACCTTAGGTTTATTTATATTAAGAATATACTCCTTTAAAGAAGTCTATAGATACTTAAAATACTAGGTAAAATTAGGCTTTAATAGGTATTTATATACTAAATAATGATTTAGAGGTATACTAATAAAGAAAAACTTACTAAAAAAAGTTAACAAAAGACAAATAATACAGAAATAAATAAAAATAGAAATAAAGAAGATAGCTAAAAAATTATTAAATATATTAGAAAATTCCTAGCCTTAAATAAATAAATTATGGTAATAGAATTATTTTTTACTCTAATCTTCTTTTTTAATTTAATTTTATACTTTTATTAGCCTAATCTTAGGCTATCTAAGCTATTCTAATTCTATAACACTATTAGTTAATTCTTAGTAGGGGTTATTTATAATCCTCTACTCCTATTAGACTAATTCTTAGTATAATTCTTATTAGTTTAGAGCTAAACTAAGTATTTTATAAGATTATATATATCCCTACTATTTTAATTCTAAAAGCTTAGTAGTCTATTATAATAGTCTAAGAATAAAACCTCTTTATTTACCTACTTATTATTCTAGGAATAATATCTATAAATATATTATAATTATATCTTAGTTATAATATATTTAATCCTAAAATTTTACCTAAGAATAGGTAATCATAGAGAAAACTAAATTATTATAGAATTTTAAATATACCCTTAATACATCTTATTAAAGGATTAATTAATGGAGTACTACCTACTTAGTTATATATTTATAATAATATAACTATTAGTCCCTTTATTAGATATAGATAGTTCCTACTCTTACTAGAATAGTAATAATTAGCTAGTTCTTAATACTATAATGTCTTTCTATTATATCATTCACCTGGCTTAGGTTAATCTAATTAGTAGATATCTTTTAGATATTAATAATATAGAATATTTTAAATAATTAACCTTTTTTAGAATTTAATAATATAAGATTACTATAGTTATTAACTTAGTAATACTAGATAAGGTAACTAAAAAAAATAATATTCTAAACTAAATATATATTAATTAGTTAATATTCTAGAGTTTTATAGGCTCTAAATTTGTAATATATATATTTATACTAATTATAATTCCCCATAGTTCTAGTAGTTAACTACTATAGTTCGAAGAAAGGGAGACTTAAAATAAAATTATTAAATAACTAAGTTTTATTAGTCTATAATTCTATTAAAATTACTAAAAAAAGGTCTTAAAATAATTATTACTAAATAAATTAGTTTTTTAGTAGAGAAATATTAATTACTACACCTTATCTATTTAGAAGGTAGAAAAGGTATCTCCATAAAATATACTATCTAAACAATATTTAATAAGATTAAATTATCCTAGAAAAAAGAATATTGAATAATTAATATAATAGCCCTTTATATAAGTAGAATATATAAAAATATAATCTATTAATAGTTTCTTTATAATCTTTAGGTTAAAGGGCCTAATATAATTATATTATAAATAAAGACCTTTCTTTTAAACTATAATATACTAGAATTTATATATTAAAAATATCTTAAATCCTATTATAATAATTAATAACTATTTTATATTTACTCTATAATTCTATTTTAATTAAGGGCTATAGTTAAGACAGAATTATTACCTATAAATACATTAATAATATATATATATAGTTAGTAAGATGAAGTAAAAGATAATGTAAAAACTTTAAAAAGCCTATTAATAAATAAAAAATAGGCTATTAGATATATCTTTATATTTATATCTAATAAGTTCTATCTAATCTATTTTATTAATATAAGGGTATAGGTAGAGTTACTCTATATATTACTCTAACTAATAATAATAATAATTAAGATAGCTAAAAAAATAAAATATTATTTAAAATTTTAGTTAGACCTAAAAGCTTTATTTTAAAAAGTACTATAAGGTTATAATAATTAGAATAATTAAAAGTCTAATAATTCTCTAAAATCTTATTAGGTTAACCTGAAGTATAAACCTAATAGTAATAAAATAATTTTATCTAGTAGTTATTATATTCTAAATATCTTATAGAGTATATAATATAGTTCAAAAAAGAAATTCTTAAAGTATAATAATAGAATACTATAATAGCCCTATTTAAGAGCATATAAAAATAGATAATAATAATAATTAATAGAGCTTTCTCTATAACTATAATAAGTAGTTTAAATATAAAGCTTTTTATACCTTTAATCCAGATTAAGATAGAGTAAATTAGTAAAAAGCTATTATTTAAATATAAATTAGTTTTATATTTATAATACCTTTATACCTTCTAATATTATATAATACTAGAGAGTATTAATTAAGTAAAATAATTATAATAAGAATATAAGCTAAAAAAATACTATAATTTATATAAATAATAGTAGATAGTAAAATAGATTTAATATTAGGCTAATTTAGGATTATAAACTATCTAAGTCCTAAATTAATATTAATAATATATATAGTAAAGCTTTAAGGTATCTAAATATTATTAATTATAATATTTTATAGACTAGAATACTATTAAAAAAAATAGAAATAGACTATAATATTATAATCTTTTTAGATAGCTAGATAATACTTAAAAATTCTATTTAAACTAAAAATAGTTTTAAATTAATAAGAACTTATAATAAATTTTTATATAATAAAGAAACTATATCTAAGAAATAAGATCTCTACTTTTACTAGATATTAGTACATAAAGGAATAGCAAAAAATAAAAAAAATAAAAATTAATTAGCTAAAAAAATAGCTATATATAATATTATTAAAGAAATAAATTAATACTAATTATATAGCTATAAGTAGTAGCTAAATAATATATTAAATAAAATATATAAAATATATAGATTAAGTATAATAAGATAAATAATAGCTTATTTAATAAAGTATCTTTTTAAGCTTCCTAATTAGGGTAAAATACTAAGATACTAAAAAAAATTTAAAAAATTAACTAACTCTATTCTAATTTAGAATTAGATAAGATAAAATATACTTAACTAATATCTCTAAGTAATTAATATCTTAGAAATAATACTTTATAGCTATAATTTAGGATTTAGGGTTTAAAATATATTTCTCCTAGTCTACTTATTGTATAAGGATTTATAGAGAGGAATATAGAAAAAATTTAAGTAAAGAAAAATCCTAGTATCTATATTAACTAGATATAACAATCTAGTGGGAGATAAGTAGGCTATTCTAATAATAATAACCTATTAAATAAACAATATGAATAAGCCTTATATAGATATATTGTTAAGTGCGGTAGATAGCGGCGAGGTAGTGCAATGATATATGGGAGTGCGGTAACTAGAGATGGTGGGTGCGAGATCATACAACAACTGATCGCTGGTCTCAGAGGAGACCAGCGGTGTTCCTTCCTTAAAGCTCTGCGGCGCAAGATCACGTGCGCTAGGTCACGTGCGCCTGGCTTAGTCAACCCCAGCGGGCTGCTGACTGACCCGTGGTGGCCTGCGCGTTCAGGCTCCTGAGGTGCGTGCGGTGTCTAACATATATACTAAATCAGATAACTAAACAAGTTAAATAGTAATATAAAGTAAGGCTTAATAAGTAATAAAAAAATTAACTAATCTAGTAGTCTATTCTAACTAATTAGTAGGGGTTTTAAGCTTATATTTATACTCTAGTCTAGGATATTAGTCTAGAATACTATAATAGAAATCCTTAGTATCTAGATACTATTTAGTTGTTCTAGGGTATTTATTAATATAAAAAATCCCTAGTAGAAAATAAAAGGATAAAATTACTATAAACAAAGTTAATAAAGAAGTATAGAAATATTCTAAGTCTCTTAGAGATAAATCTTTAGGAGCTCCTTAGCCTCTTAGCTAGAGCTAGTCTATTAGTCTAAGATTATATAACCTAGTAATTATGTAACCTAGAGATTATATAACTAGGTAATATAAGCAAGTAGATAATAAATAAGTAAAATTTAATATTCTAATATATCTTCCGAGTTTCTAGGTCCTAGAACTATAGATCTTAATATATATTTAAAATATAGGAATACAGGTAATTTAGTAAGGAAATTAATAAATCTTATTATTCTAATTTATCTAGTTAAGCTAATCTATAATATTAGTCATATATAGTTAGTTTAGTAGTAGTAGAGTATGGTAGTATTTATTAACCTGTCCTAGCTTACCTAACTAATAGCTATTAATGTGTTCCACTACTGAGCCGCCACCTACTACTGAACCGCCACCTAACGTGTTTTTGGCCCCAGTCGACAACCTCGCCTAATTCACAACCAACTATGCCTCCAAAAGCGCGCCAAAATGCTAGAAATCTAGCTAAGCAAGAAGGCAGGATCTTATTAGCAATTTCTACTATAGAAAGCAAGCAGATTACCCAAATTACTTAAGCTACGTGGGTCTATAATATTTTATGTTTAACTCTCCGGGACCATCTTCATCAGTATAATTATTACAAGGAAACACGCGCTAACTCCCATAAAATAACTTAAATGAAGAGGAATTACTTATATAATAGATCCTATTGCTAGATTATTATGAGCACCTCCGCGACTATCTTATATATAAGGAAATGGCCGATATTCTGCTTATTATATATAGAACTACACCTATTTAAACTGTTAGAGAGAACTGAGTCTACAAGTTTATTAAATATAATAAATTAAAAGCCCACTATTCTTAATACTATAATTATTAATATACTAAATGTGAAGACCTAAAGGCTATATAAAAATAATTTAATTATGTATAAATCACTATATAATAATATAGGATTGTATCTAAAGATATCTATAACTTTAATAAGACTAGCTTTGTAATAAGCCTAATAGCTACTATAAAAGTAGTTACTAGAGCTAGCTACTATAGAAAGACCCCTCTTATCTAGCTAGGGAATTATAAATGAGTTACTTCTATTAAGTATATTAGTGTCTCTGGTTAGGTGCTTCCTCTATATATTATCTTCAAAGGAAGGTCTATATAGAAGGCTAGTATTAGAGCAATCTACTATATAACTAAAGGATTAAAGTTAGTCTAAATAGCTAGACTAGTAATAAAATAAGCCTTTATTAGCTTAAAAATCTCTTTATCCCTGTAACTACTGGTTGTATAATTAGGAAATATTATCTCCTAGTTCTTAATGGCTATAGCAGCCATCTAATACCTTAATTTAATAAGATATGTAGTAAGAATAATATTATTCCTATCTATATACCTGCTTATTCTTTATATCTCCTATAGCCCCTGGATATTGGCTGTTTTTTACTATTAAAGCGTGTATATAGGTGCTTAGTAGAAACCCAGATGTACCTTAGATTAAATTATATTAATAAGCTTGACTTTCTTAAAGCTTTCCCTCGTACGCATACAGAGATCTATACTACTAGTAATATCTATAGTGGTTTCTCTGCTACTAGGCTTGTTCTATATAACCCAGAGAGGGTGCTTAGCCAGCTTAATATTCGACTAAATATACCTATACTACTAGGCAGCTGGTCAACTAATTTAGTACCTAAGACACCCTATATTACTAGATAGTTAGAAAAGCAGGCATCTCTAATAAAAAGAAGGCTTTAGAGGTATATATAGGAAGGCTTACAGAGTCCTACCTCTTTATTAAAGGTTCGATTGGATAAGATTATTAAATACAGTAAACTAGCTTTAAATAAGATAGCTCTTATATATTAAGAAATTCATAATTTATAGGCTTTAAATGAGAAGCAGGTTTAAAAGAAAAGAAAGTCTACTAAATAGCTTATTACTACAGAGGGTCTTTCTATTTAAGAGGATAAGGAGTGATTTTAACAGGAGAATTAGGTGTTTAAAGCTTAAGATATAGGGTCTAGAGATCTAGGGCTTCCTATAGTTAGGCCTTGTGTATATGCGCTATTACAGTGTTTCTAATTGTTATATTCGGGGTATACTAGAGTTAGATGTCCTAATCCACCTGGTAATTAATTTTGTATAGAAATGCAGTTGTTTTGTTGGTAAAAAGGCGCTTGAATCTGCCTGGACGTGGAAATCGGAGCGGAGGTGGCGGCTTGGTAGTAGGTGGCGGCTCGGTAGTGGAACACGTTATATAGGATTACCTCTATATAATAGGGTAGTGAATACTACTAATAGTAGCCCAGATAGGAATAGTATATATAAATATAATATAAATATAAGCTACATTTAATCTCTAACATCTTTATAATTTTTATAATAACCCCCTTTAATATTATATATTAATTTCATTCCTGTCTGCCTGCCTATAATACTAGTATTAGTAGGTATTAATTCTAAATACCTATCTACTATAATCTTAATCTATTATACTAATAATCCTATTATCTTAAGCTATTAATCCTACTATCTTAACTTTTTAAACGATTTATTTTCTTACTTAGTTAACTTTTTATAGAAAGCTTATCCTTAGTATTTATTACTTATTTTTTTATAGTGCTTTTATCTCTATAATTTACTTATTTATTAAATAGTATAATATTATATATAGGAACCTAGGTCTATATATCTACTTATATATTTATTTTTATTAGCTATAATTAGTGTTTTAGTATTACCTTATCTTTGAAATTCTAGTAATTTTATTTTTTATAACTTCTATAGCCACTAGATTAATTATATAAAACTATATTAGGAGCTTTACTTAGATTATAAAGGCTATTATTATTAAAATAGCCTACTTATTCTTTATTAGATTATTATATCTAGTTTATATAGATATTAGAATTTTTTTTTATTTAAATTTTACATATCTCCTTTTTTATAAATTCTTATATAAAGGATAGACTAGAAGAATATATTCTAAACTTTAAATATCCTAATTATAGCTATAAAATACTATTTCTAAAGTATTAATTATTTTAAGATATTAATTAACTATAATATATTATATATAAAACTAAATAAAAACAAAATTAGTTATTTTTTAAAGGCTTTTTTAATATCTAATTATTTTACCCTAGTTAAAAAGCTTAAAATAATATTTTATTAGATGTATTATTTATTTAGCTACTACTTATAGCTAGGTTATTTATATTAATATTATTTTCTTTAGGTTAATAATATTATATATAGCTATCTTTTTAGCTAATTAATTTACTTTCTTATTTCCTTTTGTTTCTTTATATACTACTATTTATTTAAAGTAGAGATCTATGTTTCTTAGATATAGTTTCTCTATTATTTAAATACTTATTATAAGTTTTTATTAGTTAGAGACTATTTTTAGCTTAAATAATATTTTAAATACTATCTAACTATCTAAAAAAATTATAATATTATAGTCTATATCCTATTTTTTTTAGTAATATTCTAGCTTATAAAATATTATACTTAATATTATTTAGATATCCTATAGCTCTATTATATATATTATTAATATTAATTTAGAATCTAGGTAGTTTATGACTCTAAATTAGCCTAGTATTACTATTATAATATTAATCTAATTCTAATTTCTATTACTATTTATATAGATTACTATTTTTTTTTATTTTAAGTATTTTTTTATATTTTTATCTTACTTTTCCTAAATGACGATTACTAGAGATACTTATTAGAAAGATTAAATAAATACTAACTAACTCTCTTATATATATTTATTATAGCCTTAGGAAGAGTCTTTACATATTTATTTTTTTACTAAGCTTATATCTTTATAAATATTATTTTACTAAGTTAGTACTCTATAGTATTATATAATATTAAAAATATAAAGATAATATAAATATAAAACTAGTTTATATCTAGATAATAGCTTTTTTATTAATTTACTCTATCTTAACCTGGATTAAAGATAGGTAAAAACTTTATATTTAAAGTATTTATTATAGTTATATAAAAAGCTTTATTAATTATTATTATTATCTACTTTTATAGGTTCTTAAAGGGGGTTACTATAATATTTTATTATATTTTTAGGATTTCTTTTTAAAACTAAATAGAGACTCTATATAATATCTAAAGTATAATTACTACTAAATAAAGATATCTTATTACTATTAAATTTATATTTTAAGTTAATCTAATAAGGCCCTAGAAAATTATTAAACTTTTAAATACTTTAGCTATTATAATCGTATAGTATTTCTTAAAGGTAAGTTCTAGATTAAATTAAAAACTTAGATAATATTTTACTTTCTTAGCTATCTTAATTATTATTATTAGTAGTACTGCTATTATTATATTATTTGCTGTATATTTACTAAATACTAGGGGGGTGTGTCAGAATCTAATAATATATAAAATATATATTACTAGCTATATCTAGTGTATACACACTTTTTATGGTCTAATAGTTATTTTTATACAATATTATTAGTATTCAAGATTATAAGTCCTTTTTTTTTCTTAAAGCTATTTAATTTATAGCCTATAGTCTTACTATTCTATTATTTAAAGTTATTTAAGAGTCTCCTAGTCTACTTGTGTTAGCTACTGAAGTCCGTACGGCCTGATAAATCTAGTAGTTCCAACAACTAGGATTAAATGGCTTAATTCCTATACTACCTAGTACTTAAATAACTATTTATAGCTTATTTCTAAGCCTTTAAATTGCTAGAAATTACTCTATTTAGATAAGAGGCTATATGTCCTATAGACTTATTTAGAAGTGGTTAGAAGTATGTATTTAGACTAGTTCCTTCGTGGTATTTAAATACTCTCGTATTCTAACACTACTATTATTAAAAATATAGGGAGGTTAAATAGTAAGATACTCCTATATCTATTTTTATAATACTTAAGATATTCTATTATAAGATAATTTTTATAGTTTAAGCCTTTAGCATTAATAATATAAATAATAATATATATTAAGATTATTTAAAGGCTTTAGCCTGTTATTTTATTATTACTTAGATTTAGCTACTATTCGTATTATATTTAAAGAAAGTTTATATAGAAATTATTTTTACTATAAATATGAAGATATCTATTAAATAGATTAACCTAAGCCAGATAAATAATATAATAGAAAGATATTACTAGTATTAAGAACTAACTAATCCTTATTTCTCTAGTAAGAGTAGGAATACTATTTATATCAAAAAAGGGAACTAATAGTTATATTATTATAGATATATAACTAAATAGATAGTAACCTATTAATTAATCCTTACTAACTAGGATATTAAGGGTAGAATTAAAATTTTATAATAATTCAGCTTTTCCTAAGATTATTTACTCTAAAATAAAATTTTAAGATTAAATAGGTTATAACTAAAATATAATTATAAAATATATTATCTAGAACTTATTTCTAGAATAATAAATAGGTAAATAATAAGGTTTTATTATTAGACTATTATAATAGACTAATAAGCTTTTAGAATTAAAATAATAGGAATATATATAATTTTATTAAGTAATTAGTTTAGGTCTAAGCTAATAAAAATCATACTAAAAATTAATCTAATAAAAATAGATAATTAAGAATAATACCTACTAAAAATCAATTAATAGAATTATAAAGTTAAAATAATTCTAATAAGAATATAGAATTAAGTTAAAAAAGAAGGTCTAAGTAAAAATAATCTTAATATTATAATTTATTTACTTTAGACTAGGAATTTCTTAATAAATTTAGTGATTTATTTAGATATATCCTCTATTCTATTTCTATTTATTTTTCTATTATTTTTTTTATTAATTTTTTTTGTTAGTAAGTTTTTCTTTATTAATATACCTCTAAGTATTATTATTTAGTTTATAAATGCTTCCTAAAATCTAAGTTTATCTAGTTTTTAAAGTATCTATAAACTTCTTTAAAGAAGTATATTTTTAATATAAATAAATCTAAGGTATTTAAGATTAGTTATATACTTAATAACTAGATAAATATTATATAAATAATATTTAGTATATATTACTAATAAATTGGTTTAATTTTTGATGTTGTATTAAGGTTTTATTTACTAATTAATTAGGTATTAAATAAACTTGTATTAGTTATTTCAGGACTATAAAGTAACTTCCTAAAATTATTGTTTAAGTTAAAAATAAAATTTTTAATATAATTATTATCCTATCTATTAACTTTAAAGCTAAAGAAGAATTTTAGAAAAAAAAAAGCCTAATCTTATTCTAATATAGAATTAGTATTTTTTTAAATTTATTATAACCACTTTATTAGTTCTAATAAAGGTATTTAAGTATATAAAAATAGGATATTAGTACTAATATAGACTTTCTAATATAAAAGAATTAAAGCTAATAAGTTAAATTATTATTAAAATATAGGCTTTCTTTGTAGGTTTTTCTAATAAGTTTTAATATAGGCTATTAATTAGATTTATTAAATCTTTTATATCTTCTATTATATCTTATTAAAAGTTTGTTAGCTTTCTTCATTACTAGATAATAGTAGGTATACTTTTAGATAATAATAAAGGGTATCTTTAGTAAAAATATTAGCTAGATTATTTCTAAGTATAAGAAGAAGGAAATAATATAAAATTTAATTAAATATTTCTAATAGACCTTTCTACTAAATATTATATAGAATTATTAGATTATTTTAGAGGTTTTATATTATATTTAATAAGTAATAAATAGATAGACTCCTAATAATTTAGCCTAATAAATTAATAAAATTAATTTCTTTTTAAAAATTATATATAAAAATAATAGTAAACTTAATAAATCCTAAATTAATTTAATTTTAGTTTTATTTATTTAATAAGGATTAATATTTCTTTTATATTTTTTAATAAGTTATAGGGTATTTAATATATCTTTTTAGGGATCTACTAGTTATATTTAAAGAATTATCTTACCTGTTTTACTAAATAATAAGAAATTTAGTTAAGAATTTAACAATTCTTTATATTTTTTATTTTTTATTTATTATTATCTTTTAGCTTAGGTATAGAAAGTTAATTCTTTTCCTCCCAAATTTTTAAGGCTTTAGAAGTAATATATAAAAATATATAGATCTAATTATATTAAATAAATAAATATAGCTAATATATCTATTTTCTACTAGATTTAGGACTTAAAGATTTTATATATATATAAATATGGCTTTTTTAGAGTTTTTGGTTATGGGTTTTTAATAATAATCCTACTATATTACTAGTTTTTAGTAATAATAGTTAATACTTATTATTATAGTATTTTACTTATATTTTATTTACTTTTTACTAGTATTATAATAATAATTTATATATTTCTTTTAATTTCTTTAATTTTATTTTAATTATAGGGATCTTTTTAGTATAATACTATTCTTAGTATATAAATAAAAGTCAGAGGAATAGCCAAGTAAAAATTAAAAAGAAAAAAAGCTACATTATTATATTAATTATATTATTATAAGTATATTAAGTAGTAAATAAAAGGGTTAATTATATATTTAAAGTATTATAAATAAATAAATAAAAATAATATTTAAATATTTAATTCATTCTTTCTATTTAGCCATTAGTTTATAGGTAAAATACTATAAATAAATAAAATTTAGTATAACTTAGATATAATAGTTTAAACTAGAATTTACTAGTAAAAATAGATTTTTTATCTAATAAATACTATTTAGAGGTCTATGATAGAGTTCTACTTATTTATAAAAAGTTATACTAGTTCTAATATATTTATAATATAAGAAACTAGTAGGAATAGGCACTATTTCATAAAAAAATTAATTATAACTACCCCCTCTGGCTATAGCAATTATAAATTTCTAAAAGTTCTACCTTATTACATAATACACACCACATATTTTTAAACCTATAGAAAAGTATATTAATTAAAAAATTTAACTAACTAAGTAAACACACAAGAACCTAAGAAGATAAAGTAATTTAGAATCCTTATCCCTATTACTAATGTAATTGGTAAGCGAGCAGGCCATATAAGCAAGCAGACCACTTCCACCCAATTTCTATGATAAGGTGAGATTTAGGCACCTTTTACTAATTAGCCAATTGCATTTCTATATAAAACTAATTACTAGGTGGATTAGGATATCTAACTCCAGTATACCCCTAAATATAACAATTAGAACACTATAGTAGTATATATATAAGGCCTAGCTATAGGAAGCCCAGATCTCTAGGCATAGTACCCTAAGCTTTAAAGACCTAATTCTTGTATTAAAATTATTTCTAGCTTTTCTAAATAGAAAGACCCTTTATAATAATAAGTTATTTAGTAGATTTTTTTTACTTTTAAAGTTGCTTCTTATTTATAGCTTATAAATCATAGATTTTTTAATATATAAAAACTGCCTTATTTAAGGCTAACTTACTATATTTAATAATCTTATCTAGTTATATCTCTAAGGAAGAGATAGGGCTTTATAAGTATTCTTACTATTATATTATTTTTAAGAAGCCTTTTTTAACTATAGATACCTGCTTCTTGAGCTAGCTAAGTACCCTCTCTAGATTATATAAAACTAGTCTAGTAGTAGAGAAACTACTTTAAATATTACTAATAGTATAGATCTCTATACATCTAAGAAAAAGCTTTAAGAAAGTTAAGCTTATTAATATAATTAAATCTAAGGTATATCTTAGTTTCTACTTAGCATCTATATATATACTTTAATAGTAAAAAATAGCTAATATCTAGAGGCTATAGGAGGTATAATAAATAAGTAGATATATAGATAGGAACTATATTATTCTTACTATATATCTAGTTAAATTAAGGTATTAAATAACTGCTATAGTTATTAAAAACTAAAAGATAATATTTCCTAGTTATATAACTAATAGTTATAAGAATAAAGAGGTTTTTAAGCTAATATAAACTTATTTTATATTAGTCTAGCTATTTAGACTAACTTTAATCCTCTAATTATATAGTAGATTACTCTAATACTAGTTTTTTATATAGACCTTTCTGTTAAAGATAATATAGAGAGGAAGAGTCTATCTAAAGATACTAATATACTTAATAAAAGTAATTTATTCCTAATTTTCTAGCTATATAAGAGGTATTTTACTATAGAAATTAGCTCTAGTAACTACCTAAGTAGTAGCTATTAGGCTTATAATAAAGCTAGTCTTATTAAAGTTATAGATATCTTTAGGTATAATCCTATACTATATTATAGTAATTTATATATAATTAAACTACTTTTTTATAGCTTTAGGGTCCTTATATTAAGTATACTAGCAGTTATATTATCTAGAGAAATATATATCTAATTTATTATATTCTTAGATAAAGTTATAGACCCATTTCTCCCTAACTAATTTAAGAGATATTATATTATAAGTAATAAGAAGAATATTAGCTATATCTATATATAAGATAATTAGGGGGTACTCTATATTAAATAAGTAATAATATCTATTATATATATATTTTTACTTTATTTTAAGTTATTTTATAAGAGGTAGTATATAATTTATAATAAAATATCTTTCTCTAAAGTTGTCTTTAGAGGGTTATATATAATAATTATATACCTATACTGCTTTATAAATACTACAAATTTCTTGGTTCTTTAGGGTAGAGATAGTAAGTAGGATCCTTCCTTTTTACTTAGCTAGATCTCTAGTATTCTAAAGCGCTTTTAGAGGCATAGTTAGTGGTTAAATTATTTGAGGTTTTAGACTGGGGGTAAAATGTGTAAGGTAGCCTACTTGCTTATATAGCCCACTTACTTACTAATTATATTACTTAGAAGGACCCCTACCTATAGCTAATATACCCTATATTCTTTAAGATATTGTTCTTATTAGCTTAAGCAGGGTTTCTTATTTTATTATCTTCTATACTTCCTTAATAATCTGCTATATTGAACTAGGAGATCTTAGATACCTATAATAGTATATCTAGATCTAATCCTTTATATACTACTATATATTCTTAATAGGATTTAGATCTGGAGAAATAGGAGGCTAATTTATAAGAACTAGTCCTCTAGAGGTAGAATTACTTAGTATATCTCTTACTTTATAAGTAGGGGTATTATTCTATATAATAATAAGCCCTGGATTCTTGTAGTAATACATATCTAGGAGAGAAATAATATACTATCTATAATTCTTACTATTTATACCTCTAAGATCCTTATTTTAGAAGAAAGTTAGCCCCTTAGAGTATCTATAAAAAGTACTCTAAAATATCTAACTAGCCTTTTATTGGTATTTCTTAGCTAGGTAGTTAATATATTATTCTTTATCTTAAGACCGGGTAATATGGATATTAGTTTATATTCTACTAGAAACCTATGTCTTATCTACGTAGGGAATATATATCCAGTTATTAATTATCTATAAAGTTATAGGTAAATTTAAGACATATTTTATATAATTAGGTAGAAAGATAATAAACTTATCCTTAGCTTTATATTACTAACCCTGTTAGCTTATAAAAATGCCTTAAAGAATACTTATTATATAGTAGATCTAGCTCTTTAATCATATTCTTAAAGGATAGGTATTATATACATAGAGACTAATAAATAAAGGCTATTATCTAGTTAAAATTAAGGCTATCTTGGATGTATTATATAACTTATCTTAGATTACAGGTCCAGAGATATATAATATATATATAATATAAATATTCGATGCTTAGTTTATTAGTAATTTAGAACATCGGAATTCCTATATTATATAGGATTTATATAGTATATATAGGTCTATAGAACTAGAGAAGGGTATAGATGTCTATATTAGTAGAGACTAGTAGGTAGGGCCAAAGTAGGAGGAGTCTCCTTAATAGTAAAGATAGTAGGAGACTATATATTACCTACTTACTCAACCTAACTATTATATTACTATAAATCCTATAGTTTTATATAGGCTCTATAGCTTTAAGATTATACTTATAATCTAGGGGCAGAGGTCAGGTCCCTAGATTAACTAGTTAATCCTAGTAGAGATAGCCTAAGAGGTAAAGAAATTCTAGGAATAGGCCTCTACCCCCTTAGTAAGCAGAAAACTTTTTAAATAACTAAATTACTTCTTTTTAAAGTGTTATATAATTCTATCTTAGTATTGATTATTATTCTACTACTTTCCTAGTAGAGTGATGTATTTAGAATACCTATACTTATTCTATATATACTAGTGGGTTAGCTATTAGAAATCTACAACTACTATAGCTAGAGGGGGTAGAATAGAGTTAATAAATATATTATTATAAAGTATTAGAGAAAATCTAATAATAAAGTCTACTAATAATTTAATAAAAAGAGTATTTATTAACCTGTCCTAGCTTACCTAACTAATGGCTGTTATACAGGATTACCTCTATATAGTAAGATAGAAAATACTACTAATAATAACTACTATTATATTATAATAGTAGCCTATATAGGAATAACATATATAAATATAATATAAATATAAGCTAAGTTTAATCTCTAAAATCTTTATTATTTTTATAGTACTATAACCCCCTATAATATTATATACTAATGTTATTCCTGCCTGTCTATAGTACTAGTATTAGTAGGTATTAACCCTAAGTATCTGTCTACTATTACCTTAACCTCTATACTAATGATCCTACTATTCTAAGCTATTAATCCTATACCCTAACTCTCTAAACTATTTGTCTCCTCGCTTAGCTAGCTCTATGTGGTAGACTTAATCCTATGGCTACTGCTTTATTCTATATAGTACTCCTGTCTCTGCAGTTTACTCATTCTTCAAATAGTATAATATAACGCATAGAGCCTTTAGATAATTAATAAGATAAAGATTAAATAATATTTTTTTTTATTTTTTTAGTCTTTTCTGCCCTTAATTTTAGATATTAGTTTTAAAGGTATTTTTTATTATATATTTATAATATTTTTAATATTTTTAATATTTTATATTTATTATTATTAGGGTTTTAGTAAGGTTTCTTTAATTTTTTTATTATTTCTTTTTAATTATCTTCTTTACTATTCTATTATTATTTAAAGTATAATATAGAGTAATTTTTATTTCTAAAATTACCCTTAAATTATTTTATTAAATCTAGTAATAAGTAGTTAGTATAACTATTTTATTTTATATTAAGGGCAATTCTATTTAATATTACTATATAAATAGACTAAGGTTATCTTATAACTTTATAAAAAATTTAGATTATATTAATAATTATCCTTTTTAGAAAAATATTATTTTAGGATATTAAGATAAGTATAAAACTCCCTAAAATCCTAGTTTAATTATTATTAAGTATAAATTAGTTAACTTTTTATATCTAGTTATAAGATAGTAAATTTTTAATTAAAAATACTATTTATTTTTTAAGCTTTAGCTATAATCCTTTAATCTTTTAATAATTATTAGGTATCTTTTTTGTAATATATTAGTACTATCTTTACTAGTAAATAGGATTTATTTTATTAAATTCTATAAGAACTCTTTTTTTATCTAATTATATTTTTTTAGTGTTTCTCTAGAAGTATACTTTATAATAAGAACTAGTCCTAATATTACTACAAATTAAACCTAAAAAAGAAGAAAATAATATTTTTTTAATTTAATTTTATCTTTATTTATATTAATAAAGAGGAATTAATTACTTTAAATACTTTTTAATAATAAATTATTATTTTTTTTCTGAAAGATATTCTTAAGTTTTTTATAAATCTTCTAGTATTTTCTATTTTACTAATAGTAGTTTTTAATAAAAAAATAGAAGGTAGCTCTTATTAAATAAAAAAATAATATTAATAAAGATATAATTCTATAATTATCTAGATAAAATTGGGAGTATTTATTTAAGTATTATTTTTATTATTATATAATATTATGACTATTTAGGCAGCTTTTTTCATAATAAATTAAAATATATAAATATCTATTAAAAAATTAACCTAAGCCAGGTAAATAATATAATAAAAAAATATTATTAATATTAAGAATTAACTAACCCTTACTTTTTTAATAAGAGTAGGAATACTATCTATATCTAGAGAAGGGACTAATAGTTATATTATAATAGGTATAGAACTCAATGGTAGTATAACCTATTAATTAATCCTCATTAACTAGGACATTAAGGGTATAATTAGAACTCTATAATAATAAAAAACATACTAACTATTTTTTAAATATTTATTACTTTGGTAAAGTATACTAAGTTAAATATTCCATTTTTAGGTAGGTTTATTCTTTTTTTTTAGTCCTAGGGGACCTTCTACTACTTTTTATAAATAGATAGTTAAAAAATAATGGAAATATTATAATAGTAGTTAAGAAGCTCTAAGTTCTAAGTAACCTTTTATATAATAATCTTATAGGCTTTATTAAGTTTATTCCTTAGTTTAGTTATCTTAAGTAGTTTATCCTTAGATCTTTGCTTCTGGGTATATTAATGTGATTTTTAATATTATATCTCTGCCTAAGACATCATATTATAGCCCTATTAAGATATTAAATATATTATTAATATCTCTCTAGAGTCCTAGTTTCTCAGCTAAAACTACTATTAATAGACCTTTAGAAATACTTAAAGAGTATCCTATAACTCTATATATAATAATCTATATAGATTAGATAGGATTAATCTATTATTAATTATATAGAGGTAGCCTTATACAGTCTTTAAAGTATAATTTTTTTAAGAAACTTATATATATTTTATCTAAGGCCTATACCCTAATTAATACTTTATATTACTTATTCCTGTTGTATATTATTATATATAAGCTAGAATAATAACTATAAGAAGACTATTCTATAGATTACCTCTATATAACAAAGTAGAGTTTACTTAAATAATTTTTATAACCTATATTTTTAGAACTAACTATCATAGTAAAAGAATAATATACTAAAAATATTAAGGAGTAAGCCCTAATACTTAACCCTAAACAAGAGATTATTAAAAAATCCTAGGTTAACAAGCTATTGTATAAAGTAAACTATATTATACTAATTAATAAAATAATTGATCTTCCTAATAACTTTAGTAAATTTATTTAAATTTTAACTAGTATATTTCTATAGGAGAGGAGGACCTTTATAAGATATTAAAAATATAAGCTAATCTTCTAAACGAATATATAGGCTAACTAAGATATATATATATTATTAAATAGAAGGAATAACTCTATATAATTTTTATTATAAATATTATTCCCCTCAATTAACCTTAGACTAAGCTATAAGAATAAAAGTAAACTCTCCTACTTTTACTTAAAAGATTAATAATTATTAAAGGATCTCTAATCCAGACCCTTTTCTATTATACTTAGAAGTATTTAAAAATAATATAATACTTAAGTAGTTTTATTAAGTTGACTAGTTTTTCTTTAATAAAGAATATTTAGCTAAGAAAATAGGCTCTAGAAAGACTAAGACTATTATATAGCCCAATATAAGCTTATAAGAGCTATATATATCTACTAAAAAGTAGATAAAAAGACTATAAAAGTAGATATTAAAACTCTTATTAAAAATCCTAACATCTTTAAGATCTGAGTATTGAAAGAAAAGTAACTCTTTCTACCTAGAATTTTTTTTTTAAATTTACTTACTAAGTATAGCCTATATAGGGCTCAGAATCTATTTAAATATATTTATATTAGTAACTTTAATTTAATACTAGTTTTATATCTATATAATAACTAGTATTAATATAGTATTATTAGGGGGGTTTTGTTATTCTTAATTGTTTTTATAATACTCTTATACCTACTTAAAAGATATTAAGAAGGTTATATTCTAACTCTACTAATATAAAGAAATTAGAATAGGCTATAATAATAATATTAAAATATATCTACCAAGGCCCTATAGTAAAAGTAAATAATATAATACTTTAATTTATTAAAATATACATAAAAATTACTTATTTAGATAATAATACTATAATAATTTATAATATAATAAATAAAATCCTTAATAAGACTCAGTAAATAAACTAGTAAATAAATTAGTAAATAACTAGTATTAAGAATATTTAGAATAAGGTAGCCTTCTAGAGCTCCTTATTAGAAGCTTTAGTAGTATATTAATGGGCTTTTACAGCTTATTAATAAACATCGGAAATTTAAGATATTAATTTCTTAGTAATCTAGTTCTTAGGGTCTTACTTATCTACCCCTAATATATTACATAGAGAATTAGCTATAGATAATTGGATTATAATGAAGATTTATAGTAAAGCTATTTAGAAGTAGCTTTATTAATAAAAACTAGCTTAAATTCTATAGAAAATAGAGAAAGTATAATAGATAACTATTTAAAAAAAATCTATTCATAGCTTTAAATAGTATTATATCTATTATTATATATTAGTTACTATTTAGTAATGTCTTACTATATATCTAGAATACTATAAATATAGAGGTCTTTAATAAGAAAACTAAATCTTAGATTAAAATATTTAGCTAAAATATATTTATCTAAGTTTTAATATATAGAGTAACTAGGGAAGAGTTAAAGAAATTAAGTAGAATAATAAGAAGAAGGTAGAGTATACTAGAGTCTATATATTTATATTAAAGGAGATTGATATAGGATTCTAACTACATCCCTCATATATCCTAGTTAATAAGGATTAAATAATGGGTTACTACCTACTTAGTTTATATCTATAATAATATAACTATTAGTCCTTTCTTTATATATAGATAGCATTCCTACTCTTACTAAAAGAGTAAGGGTTAGTTAGTTTTTTATACTAATAATATTTTTCTATTATATTATTTACCTAGCTTAGGTTGATTTATTTAGTAAATATTTTTGATATTCTAATTCTTTATAAATATCTACCTGAATAGTTATAATATTATATAATAAAAGAATAATATTTAAATAAGTACTCCTAATTCTATCTAAATAATTAGAGACCTATTATTTTTAGAAATATTATTTTCTATTTTAATAAGAGTTACTTTCTATTTTTCTATTAAAAACTATTATTAGTATGATAAAGAAATACTAAAAAGATTTATAAAAAAGTTAAAAAGGTCTTTAATATAATAGTCTATTATTAAAAAATCTTTAAAGTAATTCCTCTTTCTTAATATAATACATAAAGGAAGAAAGGAATTAGATAGAGGTAAAATTAAATTAAAAAATATTATTCTTTCTCTTTTAGTATTAATTTTTAGTAATATTAAGACTAGATTCTTAATATAAAGTATACTTTTAGAAGAGTACTAAATAAATACTAATTAGATAAAAGAAGGGTTTTTATAGAAATTAATAATATAAATCCTACTTACTAGCAGAGATAGTATTAATATATTAAAGAAAGATACCTATATTTATTAAAAGATTAAAGGATTATAGCTAAAGTGTAAAAAATAAATAATATTTTTTATTAAAAATACTACTATCTTGTAGTTAAATATAAAAAGCTAACTAATTTATACTTAATAATAATTAAACTAAGATTTTAGGGAGTTTTATACTTATCTTAATATCCTAACATAATATGTTTCTAAAAAAGGATAATTATTAGTAAGATCTAATTTTTTTATAAAGTTATAAGATAACCTTACTCTTCTATCTAGTAATATTAAATAGAATTATCCTAAATATAAATAGAATTATCCTAAATATAAATAGAATTTACCCTAAATATAAATAAAATAATTATACAAACTAACTTATTACTAGGATTTAATAAAAAATTGAAAAGGATAATTTTAGAAATATAAAATACTCTATATTATACTTTAAATAAAAATATAATAATAAAGAAGATAATTAGAAAAAAAATAATAAAAAAATTAAAGAAACCTTACTAAAACCTTGTAAATAATAAAAAAAAATTTAAAATATTATAAATATAATAGTAAAGAATACCTTTAAGACTAAAATCTAAAATTAAGAGCAAAAAAAGACCAGAAAAAATAAGAAAAGAATAAAAAAAAACTAGGAAAAATTATTATTTAATCTTTATTCTATTAATTATCTAAAGTAAAAAAATAAGATAAAAAAGAAGTAATCTCTACTACCTCCACCCTATTAAATAGGTAGAGACTAATACTTATTTTTTACTCCTTTTACCTATATAATAAAGTAAAATATAACTATACATCTAAATATAAAAGTAAAAGTTAATATATTAATATTCACTTTATAATGTAATATAAATTATAATAAGTTCTAATAATAGCTTCTATGATTTATATAGTTAATTAGCTTAAAATATCTATCTTTAAAGTTTAGAGAGTTTCTATAATAACTAATAATTATAGAGAATTATTTATTCTTTTAAATATTACTATATTACTATTAAAAAAGGTAGTAAAATTAGTCTTATTCTTCTCTTTATAATACTTTATAAGACCTTTTTATCTACTTATTAGCTATATAAATTATTAATAATAGATTTAAACTCCTAATTATTAAATTAATATATTATATTAATTTATAAAAGCCTATTAAGACTATATAACTATTTTTTATAATTATAAAACTTCCTAAAAAATTTAGCTAAATAAAAAATCTATATCTTATTTTTATAGAATTAGAAGTGTTTTATAATATCTTTACTCTAGAAAAGACAAAGGAATTACTAATATATAAAAAAAACTTATTATATAATTAATCTTAAAGCTAATAAATTACTATTATATAATCCTATTTATTTATTATTTTAACTGGAACTTTATACCCTCTAAAAATATATTAATAAAAACTTAAAATATAATTATATATATTTCTTTAAAAGTTTTATTAGAGCTCCTATTCCTTTTATATTTAAGAAAGATGGGGGACTAAGACTTTATATTAACTATAAAAAACTAAATAAGACTATTATTAAAGATTACTATCTATTATTATTTATTACTAATATATTAGACTAATTAGCTAGAGCTAAATACTTTATTAAATTAAATACTAAAGATACCTACAATTAGATCCATATAAAAGAAGATAATAAGTAAAAAACTATATTTTAATTATAATATAGTTACTATAAGTATTTAATAATATTATTTAGCTTAACTAATATACCTATAACATTTTAATATTATATTTATAATATATTATATAATATTTTAAATATTTTTTATATTATTTATTTTAATATTATTCTTATTTTCTTAAAAACCTAAAAAGAATATATTAAGTATATTAAATAAATACTTAAAAGAATATAAAAAGCTTAATTATATATAAATTCTATAAAATATTCCTTTTATTAATCTTAGGTTAAATTTCTTAGATATATAGTCTCTAGCTAATATATCTCTATAAATAAATATTATATGGATACATTAAATTATAGCCTAGATCTAGAATATACTAAGATATTTAAGTATTCTTAGAATTTTATAATTTTTATTACTACTTATTTATAGTTATTAAATATTATATTACCTATAACTAATGTACTTAAAGGTATAAAGAATAGATAAAAATCTAAAAAAACTTTACTTTAATCTTAAAAAAAGTTATTATTTTATATAATTAAATTAATCTTTTAGTTTATATTTTTATTATAATATTTTAATTTATAAAAGCCTATTTATTTTGAAACTAATACTTTAGACTTAGATATACCTAGTATTATATTATAATCTAATAATAAAGGAAGTTTCTATTCTATAATATTTTAGTATTATAAATTTACTAGTACTAAAGTAAATTAGAAAACTCTAAACTAAGAATTATATATTATTATATACTACTTTATATAGTAATAATAGTATATTAAAAAGTAGTATATAATTAAGATACTATCTAATTATATAAATTTATAAACTTTTATAAAGTGGCCTAGGCTATATAAAAAATAAGTCTATTAGTATATATTTCTAATACCTTTTAACTTTATTTTTAAGTATAAAGTAGGAAAGAAAATCCTATAAATATCCTATTAAGATAATTTAATTTATAAAACCTAAAATAATAATATATATTACTACTAATCTAGTATTATATAGTTAATATATAATCTTTATCTATTAAAGATTTATGTAAAGGGAAAACCTAATTTAAGCTTAATTAAACTAGATCTTTATAGGTAAATTCTAAGTTTAGTATTTATATAATATTAAGTTTTTTTAATAAGGAAACTACTATATAATTAACTAATCAATCTATTTAAAATAAATTAAAGGGGTATTTCTTTATTAATATATATATACATACTTTAAGTATAAAAATCTAAAAAGGCCTATACTTTAAAATCTAATAATAAGCTTAAGATACTTATTATATATATCTAAATAAAAGACTAGGGGACTTAAAACTAAAAAACTCTTATTTAATAATCCTATCCTAGAAATAAAAATTAGGAAGTTAATATAAAAGGCTTATTATAATATAAAACCTATTATTATATTTCTTTTTATAAAGGTCTTTAGTAATATTATCTATTATTTTTTTTATTATAATAAATTTTGGGAAGGTTATTTTAGCTAAAATTATCCTAAGAATATATTAAAAAGAAATTTTTATTAGATAAATTTATCTAATAATATTAAAATTATATTAATTTATATACTATTTATTACGGAGTTAAAGCTATAAATAATATCTATATATATTTTAAATTATTACTAGTCTCATTCTATTCTTTTACTAAATTATTAATAGACTTTATTACTGGATTTCCTCTAGTACTCTATAATAATTCATTTATTAACTCTATTCCAGTAATAATTAATTTAATTATAAATAGTATCTATTTTACTAGTTTTTTTATTATAAATATATTAGAACTAGCATAACTTTTTTATAATAAGTAAACTCTATTATAAATCTCTAAATAATATTATATTAGATAAAGGATTTAATTTTACTAATAAATTCTAGTCTAATTATTATATAAGAGTTATATTATTATTACTTAGCTACTCCCCTGACTTTTATTTATATACTAAGGATAGTGCTATACTAACAAAGGTCCCTATAACTTAAAGAAGACTAAAGAAATTAGAAAAATTATATAAATTATTATTATAATACTAGTAGAAAGCAAATAAAATATAAGTAAAGTATTTTATTATTACTAAAAACTAGTAACTTAGTAGGATTGTTTATAAAAAAGCTATAACTAAAAACTCTAAAAAAGCTATATTTAATATATATAAAATCTTTTTTAAGTCCTAAATCTAGTAGAAAGTAGGTATATTAGCTATATCTATCTAGCTAATGTAATTAGATCTATAATATCTTTTAAATATTACTTCTAAAGACTTAAATAATTGGCTAAAGGAAGAAAATTAACTTCTTATACCTAAGCTACAATATAATAATAAACAAAAAATAATAAAAAATAAAGAATTATTAAACTCTTAACTAAATTTCTTACTTTCTAGTAAATAGGTAGGATAACTCTTTAAATATAATTATAGGTCCCTAAAGAAGATATATTAAATACCCTTAACTTATAAAAGAGTATTAAAAGAAATATTAATCCTTATTAAGTAAATAAAACTAAATTTAAATTTATTTAGAATTTATTAAGTTTATTATTATTTTTTATATATAATTTTTAAAAGGAAAATTAATTTTTATTAAATTATTAGGCTAAATTAGTAGGAGTTTATCTATTTATTATTTATTAAAATATAAATGCAAAAACCCCTAAAATAATCTAATAATCCTAATAAATATTTAATAGAAAAGTCTATTAGAAGTATTTAGTTAAACTTTATATTATTTCCTCCTTCTTATACTTAGAAATAATGTAGCTAATTCTTTAAAAAAAATAACTCTTTGTACCTAGAATTTCTTTTTAAAATTGCTTGCTAATTATAATCTATATAGGACTTAGGATTTATTTAATTATATTTAATATTAGTAGCTTTAATACTAGATTTATCCTAATATAATAACTAGTATTAATATAGGACTACTAGGGGGGTTTTCTTATTCTAAAATTCTTTTTTATAGTATTTCTATACCTACTTAGAAGGTACTAAGAAGGCCATATTTTAACTTTACTAATGTAGGGAACTTAAGTAAGCTACTATAATAATATTAGAGTATATCTACTAGGGGCCTATAGTTAAGGTAAATACAATACTTTAGTTATTAAAAATATAATGGGCAAAATCCTTAATAAGATTAAGTAATTAACTATGTAGATAACTAGTATTAAAAAATATCTAAAATAAGGTTATCTTCTAGGGCTTCTTAGAAGCTTTAATAGTATACTAATTGGCTTTTATAGCTTACTAGCAGAGGTAGGAAACTTAGGATACTAACCCCTAGTAAACCTAGTTCTTAGAATCTTACTTATCTACCCTAATATACTATATGGAAGCTAGCTAGATAGTAAGATTATAATTAAGGTCTATAATAGGGCTATTTAAAACTAATTTAATTAAATAAAAACTAGCTTAAATTCTATAGGAGATGAAAGTAGAAAGTAAGAATAAATAACTACTTAAAAAAAATCTATTTATAGCTTTAAATAATACTATATTTATTATTTTATATTTATTATCTTTTAGATATTCTTGCTATATACCTAAAATACTACTAATATAGAGGTTTTTTAGGAAAAAACAGACTCTTAAATTAAGATATTTAATTAGTGTATTATTTCTATTAAGTTCTAATATAGGAAGTATTTTTTATAGAATCCTACTTAGCTTTATTAACCTAACTACTAGGTTATTAAAAAAAAAGATAAGATATTTAATTTAATATAAATCCTTATATCTAAGGACTAGATACAAAGGTTCTATATATAAAATAACTTATTAAGCTATAAAAAAGGAAGCTATTTATATTAATTATTATTAAATTCTTTAATTTATATATTATAAATTAGGCTATTAAAAAGAGTATAATTTAAGAGAAAGCTACTCTAATTATTATAATCTATATTTAAGATATAAGATTATAAATTTACTACTATATTATAATATAAGGTATATTTAAAGTTAGTATTCCTATAATCTTAAGTATTAATATTAATATAGCCTAGTATCTAACCTAAAATATTTAAGCTAGTAAAATCCGCCCTAATTAATAAAAGTAAAATATAAAACTATAATAGCTAATACTAGGCTATTAATATAAAGTATAAAGCTAGGAAGTAGGCTATAAATAAATAAATAAATTTTTATTAATAGCCTACTATTCTACTAAATATTATTATATATATAGTAAAAGAAGTTTTTAAGTAGGGAATTAATTACCTTTATATACTTTTTAATTTATAAGAGTATTATTACCTTAGGAAAATATATTATTAATATAATTAGTAGGGCAGTACCTCTTATATTATTATAAAAGTAGCTATATAGTAGAAATAACTAAGAGGTTAACCCTAGTTAAAGCTAGTAAGATTATAGAGTAATACCCTACCTACTCTAAAGTAATAGGTTATTTATATAGGCTCTATTATTTTAGTTAGCTAGTCTATTAGTATTACTATTAAAGTATTAACTACTGAGTAAGTACCTATATCCTAAAGAAAGTATAATAGCTTAATTATTATATCTTTATAGTAATCCTAATAGATTATTTAGAATACTATAAAGTACCCTTATATAATGGCCATAGAGGAGGTAATAAATAAAAGATTTTTTCTTTCTTATAAATAATAATGTTAGTAAGGGGGGGGGAATCCTACTAAAGCTAGTACTAGTCTAGTAGCTATAATAGTAGCCCTAGCTTTAATTAAGATATTAGTTTATACCCCTATTTAAGCCTTTAAGTAAGGATAACCCCCTACTAAATTATATATAGGCGCTAAAGCCTTTTAATATTATATATAATATACATAAGCTAAAGAAGGGGAAGATACTAAAGATATAACTAATAATAAGCTATAAATTTCTCTCTAATTATTTATTACTCCTTTAAAGAAATTAATAGTTAGATAAAAGAGCACCTACTAGTAGTAACTAGTAATAGTATTAAAGATAACCCTCTAGATAAGAAGTTCTATAATATCTTTTTTAAATCCTCTAGAAATGAGCTCTTACACTGATTTCTAGATTATTTAATATAATATAATATAAGGCTAAGGATAAGGTTATAATTACCTTTCTAAGGGATAGGATAGGTATAAAAAACTTAAATTATTATAATTTAAGAACTATAGAGTAATACTATAAATAAAACTACCTACTAATTAATAAATATAATATATACACTGTTTTATCTAAAGAAAAAGAGACTAGGGGAGAATTAAAGAGATTAAGCAGCAGTCAGCTATAACAAAAAGCAGTAAGAAAAAAAAGAAAGAAAATAAAGTATACTAGAGTCTATATATTTATATTAAAAGAGATATTTAGATAATTAGTCCTATTAGGTAGTTCTAAAGGACTACTAGTAGCTTAAATTATAATATTAGTAGTATAAGGCTTTACTAGGGATATTATAGAATACTAAGAAGTCTATTCCTAGAGACTAGATACCTAAATAATTATTATTTTATAATATATATAATTAATTATAAATTAGTATACTCTAGGTACTAGGCTAAAAAATAAGATAATTATATATAACAAAAGGAGAGGATATTAAATAAATAATTTTAAGGGACTTTAATACTTATTTACTATATATAATAAGACTATAGGTTAGAAATAACATAAAAAATAATAAATTAATAGAATTAGTCAATACCTATTACTTAAACTAGTGGTGTGTTAGGGATAATTATCTAGTAATAAAAAGTACTAAAATTAACTATTAATATAATATTATTAAGTAGTAATCTTAGGGACAACCTAGTTTTTATAAATAAGTAGATAATCTAGACTATTAATTAGATTATTAGTTAATATAGATAGTACTTAGTATTATAATACTAGCTAGAAAGGTAGAATTACAGAGAAATTAAAAGAAAACTAATATTAAGATACTCTAGAAGAAGGTCTAGAAAGTACTATAATAATATAAACTATCAGATATAAATAATATAGGAAATAGATAAATTAACCTTAAAATAATAGCTTTATTAGTAACTATTTAGTAGGCTATAAAAAAGATAATATAAATAATAAAATTAAATATATTCTTAAACCCTAATTTTAACTAGAAATACTATAAGATAGTTAAAAAAGTATATAAAAGCTCTAGAGATAGTATATCTAATTAATACTATATCTTTATAACATAACTGGTAAGTGAGTGGTAGATATAAGCAAGCAGTAGAATAACACAATTTTAGCTAACTAAGTAGGATTTAAGTGCCTTTTACTAATTAACCAATTATATTTCTATAAAAAACTAATTACTAGGTAGATTAGGATATAACCCTAGTATACCCCTAAATATAATAATTAGAATACTATAGTAGTGTATATATAAGATCTAACTATAGGAAGCCTAGTATCCTAAGACCCTATATCTTAAGCTTTAAATACCTAATTTTCCTATTAAAATTACTCCTTATTTTCTTAAATAGAAAGACTCTTTAAAGTAATAGATTATTTAATAAATTTCTTTTTCTTTTAAAGCTACTTCTTATTTTTAACTTATAAAATTATAGAGTTTTTAATATATAAGAGCTGCCTTATTTAAGACTAACTTACTATATTTAATAATCTTATCTAATTATATTTTTAAGGAAGAGGTAGAGCTTTATAAGTATTCTTCCTATTATATATATTTTTTAAGAAGCTTTCTTTTGACTATAGATACTTACTTCTTAAGCTATCTAGTAGTATAGAGTATCTTTAGTATTAAATTAGTTAATTAGCTGCCTAGTAGTATTAGAATTCTAAGTTAAATATTTAACTAAGTAAGTACTTACTCTGGGTTATATAGAACTAGCCTAGTAGTAGAGAAACTACTATATATTACTAGTAGTATAGATCTCTATATACACCTAAGAAAAAGCTTTAAGGAAGTTTAGTTTATTAATATAATTAAATCTAAGGTATATCTTATTTTTTATTAGGTATTTATATATATGCTTTAATAGTAAAAAATAGCTAATATCTAGAGATTACGAGATATAATAAATAAGTAAATATATAAATAGAATTTTATTATTCTTTCTATATATTTAGTTAAATTAAGGTGTTAGATAACTGCTAATTATCTAGAACTAGAAGATAATATTTCCTAGTTATATAACTAATAGTTATAGGAATAAAGAGGTTTTTAAGCTATATATAGGCTTATTTTATTATTAATCTAGCTATTTAGGCTAACTTTAATTCTTTAATTATATAGTAGATTACTCTAATACTAGTCTTCTATATAGACCTTTCCCTTAAAGATAATATAGGAAGGAAGAGCCTAACTAAAAATATTAATATACTTAATAGAAGTTACTTATTCCTAATTTTTTAGCTATATAAGAGGTGTTTTATTATAATATTTAGCTCTAGTAACTATTTAAGTAGTAGCTATTAGGCCTATATAAAGCTAGTTTTATTAAAGTTATAGATATCTTTAGGTATAATACATTATATTATAATAATTTATATATAGTTAAACTATTTCTTTATAGCTTTAGGGTCCTTATATTAAGTATACTAATTTATATTATCTAGAAAAGTATATTTTTAATTTATTATATTTTTAGATAAAGTTATAGACCTATTTCTCTCTAATTAATTTAAGGGGTATTATATTATATATAATAAAAAGAATATTAGCTATTTCTTATTATAAGATAGTTATAAGGGTACTCTATATTAAATAAGTAATAGAATCTATTATATAAGTAAATAGTCTTTATTTTAAGTTAATTTATAAGAGTTAGTATATTTCTAAGTATAATATTATATTATATAAGTTATTAGTAGAGGGTTGTCTTAGAAATATTAAAAGTATATACTATCTTATATATAGAAGAGACTTGTAAATTCTTTATAGTAGATATTATTAATATAATCCTACCCTCCTACTCTACTAAATATTAAGTATTTTAACGCGCTTTTAGAGGCATATTTAGTAGTTAGATAAAGTAAGGTTTTTAACTATAACTAAACATGTTGTTCTGCTGCTTGCTTATATGTTAGACACCACACCTCAGGAGCCTGAACGCGCAGGCCACCACAGGCCAGTCAGCAGCCCGCTGGTGTTGACTAAGCCAGGTACACGTGACCTAGCACACGTAATCCCGCGCCACAGGGCTTTAAGAAAGGAATACTACTAATCTCCTCTAAGACCAGTAATTAGTTATTAAATAATCTTATACCTATTATCTCTAGTTACCGTACTTCTATATATTATTACACTACCTTGCTGCTATCTACTATACTTAACACTTCTAATTACTCTTAAAGATAGCCTATAAGAAGGACTATAGCCCCTTAAACAGAACTATCATATCTAAAGAGGTTATAACTACTAAGACCCTAGCACCTTATTAAAATATCTAAGTAGGAGTCACAGCCTAATTCCTCTAAAGAAAAGTTAAGCCTACTTACTAGTAGGCCTAAAAGCCTACTAAAAATAATTTACTAAATCTAATAGATATTAACATAGCCCTTTAGAAAAAGAAGAAAGAGCTATAACATATCTAATACTAGTATATACTATATAAGGTAACCCTAGAAATTAAATAAAAAAGAGAAGGGTAGACATCCTTCCTAATTATTAGAAGCTAGGGAGGACCCTTTCTAACTACTAGGTTAACCTTATCTAGTATACTATAAGTCATGGGATACACATACTAAAAGTATATAGGATCTTAGAATACCCTTAAGCCCCTCCTAGTATACTAAACCTTACCTATAGAGGAAATAATATGAAAGAGTACTATACCTTTTAATAAGACTAGATAACTATTTTAAAAGAAATATTACTACTTTACTAGGATAGTATAAGGTTACTAAAGGGTGTTAGCCTATCTAGATACATCCCTAATCCTTCTCTAGTAGCAATATAAAGAGGAATAAAGAGATATAATTACTTAGAAAGGATTTTATAACTTCCTCTACACTAGATTAATAATCTAATAAACCTTATTAGGGATACTAACTAGAATTATTATAATACCTAATAACTATTATAGTAGTCTATCAGGAATTTGCTATATATATAAAGTAGTAGGAGGTATAGCTCCCTAACTAGTTTACTAAAGCTTAGAGAAAGAACTACTTTAAAATAAAAATCCTAGAGAAATCTAATATAAGGCCCTAAAGTATCTAACTAAACCTAAATCCTATAAAATTATATAGTATACTTATAGACTATTAAAGATAGTCTACCATAAGAAAGGTACTACTAAGAAAAAGAGATCCTTCTAACTACTAAATCTAGGTCTAATAGCTAGCCCTCCTATAGTAATAGTAATACTAGGATAAACACACAAATAACTATACTATAATAATAATATAATAGAACTCAAGCAAATAATACTAAGCTATAATAGAGATAACTAATTACTACAGAACAACATCTACAAAGAACTAATAATAATAATAAGTACTATAACTATAGTAAAAAGGATATATAGCCCATTTCTATAATATACCTAGGAAAAACCCCAGGAGTAAGAGGGAAAAAACTAGTAGCCTAGATAAAAGATAGTACTACCCTAGGCCTTACTATAAGAAATACACTAAATAACTTAATAAAAATAGTAGTATAATTAATACTCCTAATAGGTAAAGGCTAGTAAAGGCCTTATTAACTATAGTACCTAAGCACTGCTAATTAGCTAAGAATAGTAAAGTAGTTCCTCTCTAACCCTAAAATTAAGCTATAACAAATTAAAGTACTTAATAGATATTATATCTTATTCTTTAGCTAATCCAGCTTAGCATTACTATAGTAGATATAAATTAGTAAAAGCTAAGTACTACTCAGTTACTAGATATAATTAAAATAAAGAAGTTTAATATTATTCTTAGCTATCTATAGCTACAGGATTAACCTAATAATAGATTAGAGAACTAGAGTCTAGAGATATTCTAAAAGAATACCTAACCTTAGAGATAATTAATAGGGATAAAAGTATAATAAGCCTATAAGAAAGGAAAGCTACTTATATAATATTTATTACCTAGAATAAGATTAAAGGGTTACTATATATAAGCTATAGTAGAAGCTAAAAAGATATCTCCTTTAAAGTAATATAAGGACTTTAAGAATATCTTCTCAAAAGAAGACAGAAAAGCTACTATAATATAGAAAATAGGACTATACTATTAACCTAAAACCTAGAGCTATACTATTATACTAGCTAATATATATACTTTTAGAGAAGAGCTTAAAACCCTATAAAAATATATTTAGTAGGTACTAGAGAAAGGATAGATTAGACTATTAAAGAGCCTAGTAAGGTATACCCATCCTATTATCCCTAAGAAGGGATGAAAGTATACACCTATATATAGACTATTAAGGCTTAAATATAGTAATAATTAAGAATTAGTACTCTCTATCCCTAGTTAGGGAAAACACTAGACTAACTCTTTAAAGTAAAAATCTACTCTAAATTTAATCTTAGAGACACCTACTACTATATCTAAATTAAGTAAGAGATAAGTGGAAAATATATTTTAAATATATATAGATTATAAGTACTATATTCTACTATTTAGGCTAGTTAATTCCTATATCTTTTAAGCCTATATTAATTGCGCCTATAAGACTACTTAGATATCTATTATATAGTCTACCTAGATAATATCCTAGTATTCTCTAACTAGAGGAAGAATATATATAATATATATAAAAGGTCCTAGAATAGCTACATAAATTTAACCTATAAGTAAAACTAAGTAAGTATACCTTCTATATAATATATATTAAATATTTAGGGTTTATCGTCTCCTCTAAGAGTAAGATAGAGAAGGACATATCTTAACTATTAAAAAGTAGCCTAAGCTATATATAATATAACAGATCCTTATATTTCCTAGGATTTATGAATTTCTACTAATGGTTTATCTACTAGTATTTTAAAGTAATAGCCCGCTAATAAGCTTACTAAGAAGGATAATAAGGGAACTAACTATAGGGAATAAGCTAGAGGATACAAAGAAGATATACTATAACTAAAGATTAAACTCCCCTATAGCTAAGCAGGCTTTCCAGACCCTTAAAAAGTATTTAGAAGTATACCTCTCCTCTTAATACTTTAATCTAGGTCACTATATTTATATTAAAACTAATATATTAGGCTATATAGTTATTATAATTATATCCTAGCTTTTTAAAGATAAGAGTGGTATCCTATTACCTTCTACTTTTATAAGATAATTAGTACTAAAATATAGTATAAACCTATAATTAGAGCTCTAGCTATAGTAGAGGTATTTAAACAGTAGTATTATTACCTAGAGAAGAGTACCTATGTAATAAATATTATATTAGACTATATAAACCTGAGTATATTTATAGAACCTATAATAAAGCAGCTAAATAGCTAGTAAGTATACTAGATTAAGCTACTTACTATATTTAACTTTACTATTCGCTACTAAGCTGGCTCGAAAAATCTAGCTAATATACTAAGTAGATACACTAATTATACGCCTAAAGGTAACTAGAATAACCATAACCCACTACTAGTGGCTATAGGAGATACTAGATATACCTAAAGAATAGGACAGCAGGAAAGACTATATAAGAGAATAGATAGTAGAAAAGACTATATAAAAGAACTAGAGCAGGAAAGACTATATAAAAGAACTAGACAGCAGGAAAGACTATATAAAGAAATAGATAGTAGGAAAAACTATATAATACTAGATAGCAGGAAAGACGTACAAAAAAATAGATAATAGGAAAGACAAGTAAAGATACCCTAAAAAAGCTACTAAGGCAACTAGATACTAAGAAAGAAGAGCTATACTATAAATATTACTAGGTTTCTAGAGCCTTAGGTGCCCTAATAAAGTATATATTATTTTTACCTTAGAGACGGCCTATATAGACCTAAAAAAGCTAATAATTAACTTTATTTATTACATCTAGAGAGGGATAATAAAGAAATAACTTAGATTACCATACTCTAAGATAAAAAGTAAAGCTAAGTAGCTTACCCTAAGATATAGACTAAAAGGGTCTTCTTAGATAAAAAGGTATATATATATATACTATATAAACCATTACTTATAAATTATAAGGTTAAACTATAATAACCCCTAAAAAGGGCATTTCAAATTAATTATATATTTAAGAATATCAAACGGAAATACTATTAGAATAATATATAGTAAGACATTAAGAATTATATATAGATATATAATATCTATTAGAGGATCTAAGTCTATTATTATAAATTATATAGATAATTAGAGCTACTTCCTATACCTAAATAACCTATAAGATAGTATCTATAGACTTTATACTAGTCTCCCCCCTAGTAGGTAGGAAGAGGAAGTATATAATATAATACTAGTCCTAGTAGACTCCTAATAAAGTATACATTATATCTACTATATAAGAAAAGTATTAATATATCTTAACTAGGAGCCCTATTTTATAAAAAAGTTATACCTTTTTAATATACTAAAGTATCTTATCTTAGACTAGTACTGTCTTTATTAGCTAGTACTAGAGTACCTTTATTACTTCCTAGGTATAAAGAGGAAGATATTAACTATATTTTATTTCTAAATAGACGGATAGACTGAGTAAATTAACTAATTACTAGAGTATTATCTTAGGGCCTATATAAACTTCTCCTAAGATACTAGGTATAGTAGCTCCTAATAGTATAATTTACATATAATATTATAATATATTTAGTAACAGAACAGTTACTAGTAAATATATTAATAGGATTTAATCCGAACCTATAATTAGATAAAGCTAATAGATAATAAAGTATCTATTCTAGCTATAAGTAAACACATCCTATAGCTATAAAAGAGGGAACTAATAAAAAATACTCTATAATAATTAAAGAAGTAATAACTGTCTAATATAATAAAATACACCTTAAAAAGTAGTTTAAGATTAGTAATATAGTTATTAAGACTAAGAATATCTTATTAATTTAACTAAACCCTAAGCTAGACTATTACTAACTAGGACCTTTCCTAATTATTAATATTAGGGTATGTAAATATATAAGCTCTAGCTTCCCTATATTATTATATATATATCTAGTCTTCTATATATTATTATTAGAAGCCTACTATTAGTAGGAAAATATAGTATTAAGACCCCTACTAATACTAATTAATAGGGAAGAAGAATAGTAAATTAATAATATTATTACTAAGTCAAATAAACTATACTATAAAGTAAATATAGTATCTAGTCTACTAGATAGGCTACCCAATAATAAAAAATATATAAATAGATATAGCAGAACTAGAGGACACTAAAATACTTAATTAATTAATAGGAATAGCGCACCTAGAATATAGAGAAGTAATATAATAACACAGATACTATAGATAAATAAAAATAGACTATATACTATAAGGAATTAGAATATAATTTAATAAAGAAAACTATACTTACCTACCTATCTATAGTTTATTAACACTTAATTACATATAAATAAAATAAAAAGATGGCCCACCTACCTAATCCTACTAAGTATGGCTATCTCTATAGCTACTAAAGTAGTGAGACTAGCACCTCTACTATCTAGCTAGTAACTGGGAGTGGCCTAGTACTAGTATAGATAAAGTACTTTAGTCTTCTTCTCTTTTTTCTCCTTTTTTTCTTTTTTATTTCCTCTTCCTCCTTCTACTAGCGCTAGACGTAAGGCTTCTATATTATATATTTAGTAATAATATAGCTTAATAGTACTTATAAGTACTCTAGAATACTTTCCTCTGAGTTAGGGGCCTAGAGGTAGTATTATACTTAGATAATATCTATTATAAGTAATATGTATACCTTTAGTACTAGTATATAGTTATAATAGCACTTCTAGTACTAAATATAGGTATAATATCTAGGCAGAAATAATAGTACAGGGCACTACCTAGGAAACTATTATACTATCCTATATATTAGCCTGACTGTTATTTATAGTGGTTTAGACTTACCTTCTTAAGGTTATATAGATAGTATAGACACTACCTAGCCTTTAGGGGGGGAAGGGAGTATATACCTCTAGCTTAGGCTTAGGACTTAGGCTTAGGGGTAGCAGTATAATAACCCCTAGTAGGGATCTCCCAACTCAGCTAAAGCTAAGTAGGTATAATAGACATAATAAGTAGTATAATACTTATAGTAGGTAGTATAGTAGAGGTATAGGCAGTATACTAATATATAAAGAATTAATTACTATCTAAAAAAGTATGTAGTTAGTACTCATTCTATCTAAAGAAAGAGGAAAACCTAAGACAGCTAACCTAAATATAATAGTAGATAGGACCCCTAATTATATATTAAATATTAATAAACTACTTATAGCTAAAACACCTCTAACTAACCTTTATAGTTAAAATACACCTAAGAGATGTAGTATAGAGCTATTAAGGGTACTATAATAAGGTAGCTAACAGAGGAAACAAGAGAAACAAATAATAAAAGAAGCTAAGCTAATAAAAGATACTAAGTTAGTAGAAAACACACCCTTAGTACTAAAATAACTATATTTTATAGTAGAATAAGCTATAAGCACTCTACTCAGTTATTAATAATATTAAGAATATAATAAAGAAAGGAAATTAGCCCTAAAAGGCATAGAATAAAAGAAAAGGGACAAGAATAATTTACTATTTTAATAATAAGAGGATGTTGGAGAAGAAAAAAATAAAGTATAAATAGAAGATCTATTATAACTATCCTAGCTAACTATACTAGCCTAAATTATAGGGCACCTAACCTGTATATTATTATAATAACCCTACTCTAGCGACTATACTATAATAAAATAATATAGTATATGCTTATACTATAAAATAGCACTATAAAATAGCTATAATAATACTAAATAGGCAGAAAAGCTAAATAAAATAATATAAATAAGAATTACTATATTTAAAATAATATAAAGCTATATCTAGGATACTAAGAGTATAGGAGTAGCCTATAGTAAAATAGCTAGTATACCCTATTATTTATACACCTAAGGTACCGTATTATACTATAAAATTATATAATAGTGTATATTACTACTATAAGTCTATAATACTAAAGCCCTGGGGCAGGGCTTTTAGGGAAGGAGATAGTATTAGACACCACACCTCAGGAGCCTAAATATATAGGCTACTATAGGCTAGTTAGTAGCCTGCTAGTACTAACTAAGCTAGGCATATGTGACCTAGCACATGTAATCCCGCGCTATAGGGCTTTAAGGAAGGAATACTACTAGTCTCCTCTGAGACCAGTAATCAGTTATTATATGATTTATACCTACTATCTCTAGTTACTGTACTCCTATATATCATTGCACTACCTCGCCGCTATCTACCGTACTTAACATTTATCTGCCACTCACTAACCAGTTATATTAGTATAGTAGTTAATTTACTAGCCTATAATACTATAGTATTCTATATTATCTTTATAAGGGTATCTATAGCATCCTTTTTCTTATAAAGTATAAATACCCTAATTATCCTAGTAGTGTTGTTAACTGCTACTAGACAGTAGTAGTAGCCTCTAAATCCTACTAGCTTATAGTATTAGACATCTATATACTATAGATCTACTAGATTAGTTAATTTTAATAGTGTATCTCTAAAGACTAGTCTCTTTATTTTAATTTATAGAACTTTAGCGTTTTTCTTAACTCTTTTTAAAGATATATAGCTAAGTTAATAATATAATAGATTATTATTAACTATAGTATTAGTAATTACTAGATAATATAGTTAGGACTATAACTTTACTCTACTTACTTATTAATTTTGCTATAGAGTTAGTTGTCTTTAATATTATACAACTTTATATTCTTATTTAACTAATATAGATTATTCTTGTAATAAGTAGTCTATATAGAGAAAAGACTAGATTTATATCCTAGAGCATAGAAAGCCTGGATATATAGTTATAATAGTTCCTTAGAGCTATAGTCTAGTAGAAGTTCTATAAATTCTATAATTCCTATACTAGTAACTCTAGAGGATGAGCTATATTAAAACTTTTTATATTCTTATAGGTCTTAGTAATCCTATATAATTTTATAAAGAGGAGTTAGATAGTAAGAGCTCCTACTATTATATACCTATATTATCTTGTTAAGTATTTCTAATACTAATACTATTCCTCTAGAAATAAAGCCCTTATAAGTCTCTTAAGGTTATTAGTGCTATAGCTATAGTAGTAACTATTTATTATTACTTTAGATAGGCTTACTAGCCCTTTATAAGTACTTAGCCCTCTAGATAGAGCTCTAGAAAGAGTTATTAATATATATTAGTATTATAACTAATTCTTCTATAGAATCTATACTTTTTTAGGTTATCTAAGTATTCTTTAAGGATCTTACTATATTAATTATTATTTAATACTTTAGGAGGTAGGAAAGAGTACTATCTTTAATTCTTCTTTTTCTTCCTTAATTCCTTGCTTTTGTTAGTTAATAATAATAATAATGTTGATTTCTTTAGTACTATAGCTATAGTTATAGGTATTCTAGGTGTTATAGGTGCTATAGTTAAGGTTAAGGTAGCTACTACTGTAGTAGTAATTATATTTAACTTCTCTCTTCTCTCTATAGCTTTATTCTTTCTAATAGTATCTCTTGTAACTTTTAAGAAGTCCTCTTTAGTAGTATTAGTAGCTATATTTAGGTCTATTTTAAGCTCTAATCCTATAGCCTACTATCCTAGTTCTTAAGATACTAGTCTAATTTAATATAGGAGTTAAAGTAAATTATAATACTATATAATTATATAATTAAGGCTATTAGCTATTTTAATTACTTATTTCTATACCTTAATTATTCTTTAATATTTTTAAAAGAGGCTCTCTGTATATTATATATAAGGTCCTATAAATTATAGGCTTTTATATAGCTATAATTAAGAATAATCCTCTTTAGTAATAGAATAGCTTTATCTGTATATTCTAACAGATCCCTAGATATAATAAATTCTTCTATAATATTACTATTAATCTGGAGAACTAGCTATAATTATAAATAAAGATATCTAGTCTTATATCTTATTTAGACGTTCCTAGGTCTAGTTTAGAGTAAGTAATATTATTACCAACTAGCTTATCTAGTTTTTATAGATTAAGCATATTTTTAATAAAAAGTCTTTATATATATTAGTTCTCTCTGTCTTTTAGCTTCTTAGGGATATTATTAATTTTATTAGATAGTTTAGATGGTAGCCTAGTTACCTATATAATAATCTATAGGGGTGGGGGAGTAGATTAAAATCTAATTATATTATTAAATAATATCTTAGTAGTAGATTTATATATTTTAAATAATAAGATAATTGATCTACTAGTTTCTAAAGCCTCAGGGCTTCCTAATTAGGAAAGATTTAATACCCAGCCAGGCTTATAACCTATTAAGGTAGTAGAACTAGTAATCTACAACTCTTATAGGAATAAAGATAATAATGCTTATATTTAGGATCTATAACCTGCGACCTAATTATCCTATAGATTATAGGCTCTTGCTTGCTGTGCACTAAGCCTTTTTAGGAACCCTAGAGGCCCTGCCTCCGACATATTCTAAGAAATTACTTAATCTATTGATATGAAGCTAATTAGGTATATTAAATAATATAGATAGGAATCCTGGATAAGTACTATAATAACTAGAGAAATATCTTACCCCAAATAAGTATATATAAGAAAGGGAGCTCTATAAAAACTATCTTAAATACTAATAATTATCCTATAATATTAATTGATATAACTAGTTAGACTAATAGAAACCTTTATATAAGAATATAAGGAATTTAAGCTATTAAAAATCTAGAATAATTAACTAATATTTAACCTCCTAGATACTCTTATAGAATTAAAATACAACTAATTTACTAATATATAAGCCAGGATAAGAAATAGAGATTAATAAAAATCTAAATATAAAAATTCTAGTTATTTAGATTATACCTAATTTTCTTAAGAATATTAACCTAGGAAAGACCTTAAAAAAATAGTATTATAATACTATAAAGCCAGAGTTAGGGCTAAAAAATAAGTATAAAGCTCATACTTACCTCTAATATAGCTATATAATACTACTAAAAGAATACTAATAAGAGAAGGAGGTATCTAAAATATCCCTATAAAGAATCTTACTAGCTAAGAATCTATTAGTATATATAAATATCTTTTTATTTCTAATAGTTAGTTAGTATAAAATCTAGTACTTAAAAAAATTAATAAGATTTATAGGGGCCAGACTATAACCTTAAAAAAAATTAAGAAAGATATATATCTAAAAAAAAGTAATACTAAAAAAATAAATAAGATAAAATAAAGTAAGTATCTTATTATACTTATATATAGTTAAAATATATATAAAGAATAAAGCTAAAGAGAATACTAAAAATAAACTAATATAAATAATATAAAAACTTATAAAAAGAGAATAGTAATTCTAATAAAATTAACTATAATAATAGTCCTAGTATTAAAAAACCTAAGTTTATTAATAATATTATACTTAAGATAAGTATTAATATACTTAGTAATTACTTTATATATATTAGGGTAAATACTTATATCTATAATAACCTAAGCTAGTTTAAACTATTCAAGAAACCTATTTATAAGAAATTATAAATATTAATAATATAGAAGTACTAATTAAGAGTAATAATACTATAATTATTAAAAATAGGAAACCTATTAAAAAAGAAATTAGTATTAAATTATAAAATATAATATTAACTAAAACTAAAAATATAATAATCTAAGTATAGTATTTTAAATTTTAACTAGTACCTTGAGGTCTTAGGAAATAAAAAAAAATACTATATATAAAATTAAATTATATTATAATTAATATATTATTAAATATAATATTTTAGGAGCTCCTACTAGATTAATATAGATAATATAAAAATTAGCTAGTTTATATATTTTAAAAGGCTTAAGAGAGCTTTAATATCTATACTAGGAAAGTAGTAATAAAACACCTATAATATACTATTAAAGATAGAGGAGTGGATTTACTACTAAATAATATCTTTTTATATTATATCTACTACCTTACTAAGGCTTAATAGTAAATATTATAATAACCTAGGGATTATAATAAAAGACCTAGAAAGGAGATCTCTATAAATCTTATTTATATAAAGTCTAGGTTTAATAGTTCCTATTATATTATTTACTTTATATAGTAAATAACTGGATACTATTAGATAGTAAGAATAAGGATAAAATTATTGGCTATTAATAAATTTTAATACCTATATAAAAGGCTAAAGAATAAGTAATATTAAAATAATAATACTATTTAGTAATTAAAATAGGATTTTCTTATCTCTAAAATACTAAAACTTTATTTAGGAATATAGAATTAAGTATATTTTTTTTATTAGTATAAATACCTACTTCTAATAATTTACTAAATATATTAGAGGGGTAATAGCTATAGAACTAAAATTTATAATAATTAATTTTTAATTATCTAAGGATCTTTAACTAAGAATACTTAGCTCTATTGTATATATTACTAATTAAACTCTAAGTAAGTATAAAGATAGGACTTAGAAAATAATATATAAAATTACTAGTTAGAAAAAAGCTAGATATATTAAAGCTATATATATTAGGATATTATATATATATAAAAATTCCTAACTAACTAAGATTAGAAAAACTAAAGCTAAAAGCCTAGATAAATATCTAATTAACTTTAAAGCCTTAAATTAGTAGTATATTTAGAATCTAGAGAAATCCTATATTAATAAATTAAAAAAATATTGTTTTTAATAAAAATAAGTTACTTAACCCTATAAATCTATATACTAATATATTAAAGTAAGTAAAACCTCTAAAACCCCTATTATAATTAATTAAATTCCTAATATAAAAGGAAACTACCACAATATTAAATAATAAAATTATATAATAGTAATAGAATAATAATAATTTAGTTCTAAAATAGTAAAAAGCTAACTCTTTTAAATAAGTAAACTACTTAGAAGCTAGTTATATAATCTTACTTCTCTACTACTAAAATAAATAAATATTATTTATAATGTAACTAGTAAGTGAGTAATAGATATAAGTAAGCAGTGAATAACATAATTTTAGCTAATTAAGTAGGATTTAAGTACCTTTTTACTAACTAACCAATTGTATTTCTATAGAAAACTAATTACTAGGTAAATTAGGATATCTAACCCTAGTATACCCCTAAATATAATAATTAGAATACTATGATAATATATATATAAGGTCTAACTATAAAAGCCTAGTATCCTAAAACCCTATATCTTAAGCTTTAAATACTTAATTCTTTTATTAAAATTATTCCTATTTTCTAAATAGAAGGACTCTCTAGTATATTAAGCTATTTAGTAGACTTTTTTCTTTTTTAAAGCTACTTCTTATTTATAGCTTATAAATTATAAAGTTTTTAATATATAAGAGCTGCCTTATTTATAGCTAATTTATTATATTTAATAATCTTATCTAATTTATATCTTAAAGAAGAGGTAGGGCTTTATAAGTATTTTTCCTATTATAATACCTTTAAAGAAGCTTTCTTTTAACTATAGATACTTACTTTTTAAGCTATCTAGTAGTACAGAATGTCTTTAATACTAAATTAGTTAATTAGCTGCCTAGTAGTATAGATCTCTGTATACGCCTAAGGAAAAGCTTTAAGGAAGTCAAGCTTATTAATATAATTAAATCTAAGATATATCTTACTTTCTACTAAGCATCTATATACATGCTTTAATAGTAAAAAATAGCTAATACCTAGAGATTACAGGAGATATAATAAATAAGTAAATATATAGATAGAAATTATATTATTCTTATTATATATCTAGTTAAATTAAGGTATTAGATAACTGCTATAGCTATCTAAAACTAGAAGGTAATATTTCCTAGTTATATAACTAATAGTTATAGGAATAAAAAGGTTTTTAAGCTAATATAGGCTTATTTTATTACTAGTCTAGCTATTTAGACTAACTTTAATCCTCTAGTTATATAGTAGATTACTCTAATACTAGTTTTCTATATAGACCTTTCTCTTAAAGATAATATAGGGAGAAAGAGCTTAACTAAAAATATTAATATACTTAATAAAAGTTATTTATTCCTAGTTTCTTAGCTATATAAGAGGTTTTTACTATAATATTTAGCTCTAGTAACTACTTAAATAGTAGTTATTAGGCCTATAATAAAGCTAGTTTTATTAAAGTTATAGATATCTTTAGATATAATCCTATATTATATTATAATAATTTATATATAGTTAAACTACTTTTTTATAGCTTTAGGGTCCTTATATTAAGTATACTAATAGTTATATTACCTAGAAAAATATATTTTTAATTTATTATATCTTTAGATGAAGTTATAGACCCATTTCTCTCTAACTAATTTAAGAGGTATTATATTATATATAATAAGAAGAATATTAGCTATTTCTTATATATAAGATAGTTATAGGGGTACTCTATATTAAAATAAGTAATAAAATCTATTATATAAGCAAATACTCTTTATTTTAAGTTAATTTATGAGAGTTAGTACGTATTTCTAAGTATAATATTATACTATATAGTTATTAGTAGAGGATTATCTTAGAAATATTAAAAATTATACTATCTTATATATAGAAGAGACTTGTAAATTCTTTATAGTAGATATTACTAATATAATTCTACCTCCTACTCTATAAATATTAAGTATTTTAATATGCTTTTAGAGGCATATTTAGTAGTTAGATAAAGTGAGGTTTTTAATTATAGCTAAAATCGTGTTATTCTACTACTTGCTTATATCTATACTTGCTTACTGGTTATGTTATCCTTTTTATGTCTTAGTTAATACTAGAGCTAATTTATATAGGATTATCTATTCTAAATTAGATATACCTCTATATAGGTAATCTCTTTATAGGGATACCTTTTTATTTAGAATATCCCCTAGGGTTAGCCTAGAAACTAATTATACTAAAGAAAACAGAATTTATTAATTTAAAAAGTAACAAGCTTACTTACTTTACTATAAAGACTAATAAATTAGAAAAAAAAATATATCTATAAAAATATTAAGACTTATTAATATAGTACTTTTTAATCTTACTAGATTAATATTACTAGATAAGTAGGATAATCAAGATAAGGGTATATAAAAAAGGTTAAGATCCTAAATATATTTCTTATTAATAAAACTAGGGGAACTATATAGAAATCTAATTATTAATATAATCCTCTAATATTATAATACTAGGAGGAGAGACTCCTAAAAAATATTTTAATAACTCTAATATATCTATATAAGGTTAATAAATAGGATTCTACTATATAGCTCCTATATAAAGTAGTTTAATACTAGAAGACTACTCTATATATATCAAAAACCTAATTAATTATATTATTATTAATACTAGAAATACCCTTTTTAAGAATACTAAATAATCTAGATAAATAACTAAAAATATCTTTAATACTATACTAAACTTTTATCTATAGATAGATTATATTAATATATATACTTAAGTACTTATTCTAAAGTTATACCAGAAGTTAAAAAAAAATTGTTTTAAAAAGACTATTCTCTTTATTTTAATATTAAAGAAAGGTCTTAAAGTACTATAACTCTTCCTAAATATAATATACCTAAATTAAAGAGGATTTTTAAATCTTTAAACTATTTTAAATATAGAAAATATATATTACTAATAATATAAGTATTTAGAAATAAGATATGATTCACTAAGAAGGTTAATTAATAAAAAACCTAGCTCTATATTAAAAAGATCTATAATCCTTTAATATATATAAATAAAGTAGCTATAATACTACTAATATAGATATTTAGAATTTTTATAGTATTAGTAGCTATTTTTAATCTTAAAATCTCTATATATTATATTAGTATATTCCTAAATAGTCTTCTTAATAAGGAGGTCTATTATACTTACTAAAAGAGGTTAATACTATAGCCTAATACTATAGCTCTAGAAAGCTATATATAAACTTAAAAGATCTCTACTACTTTAGCTTTAAAAGCTAAGTAATATTGTTACTACTAAATAGTTACTTCTATAGGTTAGGAGCCTGTTATTTAGAATATAGATCATCCGTCCTTAGTATATTATATAATATAGGTAGTTATAGAATAGGTTATATAACCTCTAGTAGATAGCCACACCTAGGATAGTAAATATAATATTATCTTTTTCTCTATCATCTTCTTGCTTGCTCTATGTAATAGTGGTAGTATGTCCTCTCTAGGGTTATCCTAGGGTTATAGGCATCATTTCAGTTCTCTAACTTTATAAAAATACAAACCCCCCCCTAAAAAAAAAAAAAAAAAAAAAAAAAAATTAAATATACCTATATAGTATTTAGAGGTTACTTATTAATAGATAGATGGTCGACCAACTAACCAACTAATACATAATACTAATATATTATATAATCTACTAGATGATATAATACTATTAATATACTATTAACTCTTTAACTTTAATACTCTTCTTTAATTACTAATACTATTGGTCTATTATAAGTCTTAGTATAATATATTTACTACCTATTAGTATCTTAATATACCTATTAGTCCTATCTTCTATATAAAAAGCCCTATAACACTATAATATTATATTAATATATCTATAATTAAAAACCTTAACCTATATATTATTATAATTACTTAATGTCTTTAATACTTTATTAAGAAGGATATGGCTTTATAAATATATTTACCTAAGTAATTACTTAATATAATATTAACACACGGTTAAGTGGCTATACAGTTAAGCAGGCTATATCACATTTTTAGCCCTATTAAAACCCTCCCTTAATTTAACTACTAACTATGCCTCTAAAAGCATGTTAAAACTCAAGAAATTTAGTTAAGTAGAAGGGTAGGGTCTTATTAGCTATATCTACTTTAAAAAAACAGGAAATCTCTACTATCTATAAAGTAGTATGTATCTATAATATCCCTTATATAACTCTCTAGTAATGACTTAATAGAACTACTTTATATATAATAATATATACTAATAGCCATAAATTAACCTAAAATAAAGAGAATTTACTTATATAATAGATCTTATTATTAGATTAATATAGAGTGCCCCCTTTTAGCTATCTTATATATAAGATATAGCTAATATTCTCCTTTTTAATATAGGACTACGCCTATTTAATTAATTAGATAGAACTAAGTCTCTAGCTTTATTAAATAATATAATAAAGTAAAGATATATTATTCTTAATATAATAACTATTAGTATACTTAATATAAGGATCCTAAAGTTATAAAGAAGTAGTTTAATTATATATAAATTATAATAATATAGTATAGGGTAGTACCTAAAGATATCTATAAATTTTAATAAGACTAGCTTTACTATAAGCCTAGTAGTTACTAGAGCTAATTATTATAGAAGAGCCTCTCTTATATAGCTAGAGAAATAGGAATAAGTTATTTATTAAGTATAAATATCTTTAGATAGGCTCTTTCACTATATATTATCTTTAAGGAAAAGTCTATATAGAGAAATAGTATTAAGATCTAACCCTCCTATATAACTAAAGAATTAAAGTTAGTCTAAATAGCTAGACTAGTAATAAAATAGGTTTTTTTATCTTAGGGATCTCTTTACCCCTACTACTACTAGTTATATAACTAGGAAATACTATCTTCTAGTTCTTAATAGCTATAGTGGTCATCTAATACCTTAGTTTAATAAGGTATATAGTAAGAATAATATAATTTCTATCTATATACCTACTTATTTATTATATCTCTTATAGTTTTTAGATATTAGCTATTTCTTATAATTTAAAGTATATATATAGATACTTAGTAGAAACTAAGATATATCTTAAGTTTAATTATATTAATAAGCTTAACTTTCTTAAAGCTTTCTTTTAAGTATATACAATAATATATACTACTAATAATATCTATAGTAATTTCTCTATAACTAGGCTAGTTCTATATAATCTAGAGTAAGTACTTAGTTAGTTAGAAATTTAACTTTAAATATCTATACCACTTAGTAGCTAGTTAATAAATTTAGTACTTAAGATCTCTTATACTATTAGATAGCTTTTAAGTAGGTATCTATTTAAAAAAAAGCTTCTTTAAAGGTATATATAATAGGAGAGATATTTATAAAGCCCTACCTCTTCTTTAAAAATATAATTAGATAAGATTATTAAATATAATAAATTAGCTATAAATAAGGCAGCTCTTATATATTAAAAACTTTATAATTTATAAGCTATACACAAGAAGTAGCTTTAAAAGAGAAAATAATTTACTAAGTAGCTTATTACTATAAAGGGCTTTTATTTTAGAAAACTAGGAGTATCTTTAATAGAAGAATTAGGTTTTTTAAAGCTTAAGATATTAGGTCTAGGGATTTAGGGCTTCTTATAGTTTAGACCTTATATATATATACTACTATAGTACTCTAATTGTTATATTTAGGGGTATACTAGGGTTAGATACCCTAATTCACTAGTAATTAGTTCTATATAGAAATATAATTATTTTATTAGTAAAAGGGCGCTTAAATCTCACCTAGCTAGGGAAATTAGGTAGAGGTAGCCTGCTTAACTATATAGCCTACTTAACTATGTATTACGTTACTAGTATATATAGCTTACTACGCTATATTTTATAATGCTATAGACCTTACTACCTTTATTACTATTTAATATACTTAACTATGCTTTATATTATTATATATAGAATACTAAGGGCAAACACTATTTCTTTCTAACTAGATATATACTAGAAGGACCTTCTAAACCTATTAATAAACTAATTTTTATAAGCTATAAAGGATCTTAAGATACTAAACTTTATTATATTCTATAAAATACTACTATTAATTTTAGAGAGTAAACAGAACCTAATTAATTATATAATAATTTTAAATACTAAAATAAGATAATATAATATATTATTAACTAGGCAGTCCGGTTCTAGCTCTAATAAAGAAATAAATAATATTAATAATAACATTAATATACTATAATAGCAGATCTAGTAAATAGCTATTATAATAATATAAATAAATAAGATATTATAAGGTATTAGTAATAACACTATAGTAATAAGATAAACTTAACTATTAATATTACTCCTAGTACTAAACCTATCTAATAGTTATTAGTATATAGCTAATATTAGATTCCTTTACCCTAATATATCTTTATTATAGGGTTTAGGAGAAGTAATTAATTAAAATAATAAATATACTATAGATTACTAGTTACTTTTATAAACTACTTATATGTTACTATATAATTCTGTAATATAGCTAAGGTATCCTAAAAATTAATTATTATTTATATAGTAAGATGTCTAGGTAGTAAAATATAGAGCTTTTAGACCTTATTTATTTAGGATTACTATATATATAAGACATCAAGAACTAGTATAAATAAATAAAATAATACTTTAAGCTCCTATCTAGTTAAATATATACCTAGCTTAAAGCTATTTATTATAGTATTTAGAATATCTAAATATAGAAAAATCCTCTTATATATATATCCTTAATCATATCTCTTACTAAATAATATAGGGAAGATAATATAGAATTCTCCCTAGTTTTATATATAGTAATATCTTAATATATAGCTCTATTATACAATTAATAAACCTATTAAAGGTATAATAATAGTAGAGTTTATTAAGACACTAAATTAAAAGTAATTAAACTAGTTTAATAAGTTTAGTAGTAATAAATACTAGCTAGTAGTTATAGTATACTAAAACATATTAGGCCTAAATAAATAATTGAATAATAACAAGCAATAAAATAATAGATAATAGAATAATAACTAGGGATAGCTACTATATTAAACTTAGAATACTAGCTAAGGTTTATACTATCCTATATAGCCCTAATATTCTAACTAGACTCCTAGATAATTTAACTAAGCTAATAATCCCTATTAGTCTCTAAAATCCTAATAGTCCTAAAACCCCTGGTAGTATTAAGAATATGTGTAGTATAAGACTAAAAGGCTAATAGAGTTTAGTAATAGCTATTCTAAATCCTACTAAATAGAGCTCTAACTCTAAATTAATAGTATAATTAAATATATTTATAAGTATATTATAACCTAAATAGCTAGTCTAGAAATATATAGACTATATACCTAATACTATTAGATATACTAATAAGGCGCATATCACACAAAAAAAGATAATAGTTAATAATATAATAAATAAGGTAATACTAATAAACTAACATTTAGTTAGAAAGACTTCAAACAGGACTATAATAATATAATAATAATATAACTATCTATAGTTAGATAAATAGAATTATACTATCTAATATACTAATAGTATAGAAGCTACACCTATTTAGTATAACTAATATAAAATATTTTTCCTATCCAATAATACTCTGTATATATATATATATATCTAATTACTAAGCCTAACCTACTAATATTAAATATATAATTTATACTACCTAGGATAAGCTTTTAAGACTAATATTATATAATAATAAAAGTCTATCTAACCCCTAAAGATTTAATAATAATAGTCTATCTAGATTCTAGATATACTCTAATAATTATAGATTATAATTTCCTGTAAAAGTAACTATTAAATACTAAGATATAACTATATTCTAATATTTCTATTAAAGGAATTTTAAATGGCTTTATTAGTATTAAATTTACTTTAATTAACCTATCTTTTCTAATAATTAGATATAGTATTAAGATTCTTACTAATATATAAGTAAAAGTCCACCAAGTAAAAGGCTTAAAGATAAATATACTAGTTAAAGCTAATATTCTTAGTATCTATAGGTCTATTATTAATTTTACTAAATAAATCGCCTTTATATTATTATATAATGGATATGTCTTCTATTATACTTAGGCTATATTTAAAATATAAACTAATCCTATATTATATATATATCTAATATAAGTACTCTATTTTATTATAAACAAGTATTTATATTCTAATAAAATTATTAGAGAATCTAGCCCTAGACTAAGACTATATTTTTAAATTTTAGTATATAGTAGCTATCTCTTTTTATATATACTTAAAAATACTAACTTTATATTATTATAGCACTTAATTAGATAGATAATACTATAGTATTATATTAGTATAAGTTAGTTGGTTATCTAATAGAATTTAAATTAAATACTATATATTATATTAATATAGAGACTCTATAGGATCTTATAGTTATACCACCTAAAGATATATAGAAGTAATTATCAAAACCTACTACTCTAACTATAAATATTTACATATTACCTAACAGGATAAAAATTATAAATACTAGTATTATAGTAGACTAATTAGCTATTATCTATTAATAGTATCCTACTATATAGATAAACTAATAAGTAATTAATATACCTAAAAAATATTAGATATATATCTATTTAAAAGATAGCTAGGAAGACTAAGTCTATAAATACTAAGATAAGATATATCCCTAAAACCCTAAGAATTATTATCTAATTAATAGGACTTTTAATAATTTATATAAATAAGGTCTTATAAACTATACTAAAAATCTAATCCTATTAGAAGTACCTATTTTTATTATTACTTATATATTTAAAGAGAATAGATGAATAATTATAAAAAAAAAATCTAATTATTAATAATTAAGATAGGAATACTAAGTATATTTACATGTTTATTCTATACTTACATAGGACAAGATAATTTTATAAATTATAAAATATAGCTTTATTATAGTAGTAGATAGAATAAAAATATTCTATTAATAGCCTATCTATCCATAATAGCTATTAGTATATAGGTATTATATCTTATTATAGATAGGAGTATTATAAAGCTTATCTAATATATTTTATAAACTTAATAGCCTATATTTAATAGTAAATTAATATAATCTTTTAAAAAAATAAGATATTTTATTTATATCTATATTATAATTTTATTATTTTTAGTTATATATTTAAAGAGTATCTTTAATATCTTAATAAGTTCTTTACTAAATGTAAATAAATACAGATTATACTAAATCTAATAAAGATATTTATTACTTTCCTATTAGTCTAACTACTAGGGTAAAAATTCTCTTTTCTAGGAATAATTACTACTAAGAATAAGATTAAGGCCTTCTAAATATAAATTTCTAAAATTATTATTTAACCCTTTTACTTATATTAGTATAGTTAGTTAATTATAGTAAGATTTTTTTATTTTTATAGGGATTCTCTAGCCTTTAGAAGATTAGAAGATATATCTAATTAGTTTAAAATTCCTAGCAGGGTAAGAGCTAGAAATACTATACTAATAATACTTACTAGATATAATCTTAGATATAAAATATAAGGCCTTTGAATTAATCTAATAATACCTATCTAATATAATAATACTTACTTATTTTAATCTAAACTGTTGCTTAGATATTAATTCTAACTATTCTAAAAAATAAGGCTATAACCTAATAATCTTTTATATTGTATAATATCTATTATATATAGGAAAGTATGTCTAAAATATACTAAACTACTAGAGAAGGATATTATAAAATCTATTATATTTCTTAGTTACTTGCTTGATATAGTAAGAAGAACTACTAGCTAGTAAAACTAGCTAGTAGGAGTTATCTAAACTATTAAAAAGATTTAATATATAATTAAAGCTTATATATAGAGTATATATCTATATAAACTATTTAGTAACTATCTAAATAGTAATATAGATAAGTCGTACTACTTTATCTACTAATAAGCTAAACCTATTGCTTATCCATATATTATAATACATTTGATAATTTAGACTAAAGTTTTATTATAAACTAGGAAAGGCCTATATTTTTATACTAGACACATTATAACTACTAATATATATAAAAGATTAAGCTAATAAAGATTCCCTAGATAACTATATAATTTAATAGTAGACCTGATCGTCTAGATCCTAATAATCTACTATATCTACCTATATAATAACTTTATAAAGTATATAAAATATAAATACCTAATAGACCTAAAAATTAGTTATAAATACACACTCAGCTCTATAATAATAAATAAAGTAAGTACCCTATTAACTAACTTTATATACTTAAAGAGGGTTTATTTTATTATAATAATTATCTTATATTCTATACTTATTAGTTTATAAAGTACTCTAAATAGTCTATATACTAAAGATTATCCTAATATTAATTATACTATAGAATACTTAGGTATATTAATATTTAATAAGAGACATTACTAGATTAAATAATATATTAAATACTACTATAAAATATTTAAAAAAGAAACTATAATAATATCTCTTATATAGATTTTTATAGCTAGTCCTAGCTCTATTAGTTCTATTCTATATTTTATTTTTTATATCATTAGGGCTCTGATAAAAGAATAATATAATACTATTATAATAGTTACTAATAAATTTATAAAATAAATAACAGCTATTCCTAGATATAAATAGCTAGACTATAGAGTAATAGGTAAATATCCTACTTAATAGACTAGTTTTAGGTAATTAGGGCCTGCCTTTAGAATAATTTTTTTAGATAGAGGACCCTAAGTTTTATATTATTAATATTAGTATATAATAATAGATAGATATGGTATTGGATAATTATACTCTATTCCCACTAGACTTAAACAAATAGATAGAGTAAATATTAAATTAAATATAATTAAAATTTATCTTTAATATACTATGGTATTACTTATAATTTTAATATAATGTATTTAGTAAGTAAGTGCTGTATATAAGTAAGCACTGCGCCTCCACCCAATTTCTATAACTAGGTGAGAGATTTAAGCCCCTTTTACTAACTAACCAATTATATTTCTATATAAAACTAATTACTAGGTGGATTAGGATATACTAACCCTAGTATACCCCTAAATATAATAATTAGAATACTATAGTAGTATATATATAAAGGTCTAACTATAGGAAGCCTAGTATCCTAAGACCCTATATCTTAAGCTTTAATACCTAATTTTCTATTAAAATTACTCCTATTTTCTTAAATAGAAAGACTCTTTAAAGTAATAGATTATTTAATAATTCTTTTTCTTTTTTAAAGCTACTTCTTATTTATAACTTATAAATTATAGAGTTTTTAATATATAAGAGCTGCCTTATTTAAGACTAACTTACTATATTTAATAATCTTATCTAATTATATTTTTAAGGAAGAGGTAGAGCTTTATAAGTATTCTTCCTATTATATATATTTTTTAAGAAGCTTTCTTTAACTATAGATACCTACTTCTTAAGCTATCTAATAGTATAGAGTATCTTTAGTACTAAGTTAGTTTACTAGCTACCTAGTAGTATAGATATTTTAAGCTAAATATTAAGCTAACTAAGTACCCTCTTTAGATTATATAAAACTAGTCTAGTAGTAAAGAAACTATTATAAATATTACTAGTAGTATAGATCTCTATTATACCTAAGGAAAAGCTTTAAGGAAGTTAAGCTTATTTTTTAATATTAAATCTAAGGTATATCTTAGTTTTTACTAAGCATCTATATGTATGTTTTTAAAGGTAAAAAGCAGCTAATATCTAGAGATTATAGTAGATATAAAAAATAAGTAGATATAGATAGGAATTATATTATTCTTACTATATATCTATGTTAAATTAAGGTTTAAATAGCTGCTATAACTATCTAAAACTAGGAGATAATATTCCTAATTATATAACTAGTAGTAGTAAGAATAAAGAGATACTTAAACTAATAGACTTATTTTATTATTGTCTAGTTATTTAGACTAACTTTAATCCTTTAATAATATAGTAGATTACTCTAATACTAGTTTTCTATATAGACCTTTCTCTTAAAGATAATATATGAGGGAGAGCCTAATTAGAATATTAATATACTTAATAAAAATTACTTATTCCCAATTTTCTAGCTATATAAGAGGTATTTTACTATAGTATTTAGCTCTAGTAACTACTAGGCTTATAGTAAAGCTAGTCTTATTAAAGTTATAGATATCTTTAGGTATAATCCTATACTATATTATAGTAATTTATTATAATAAACTATTTTTTTTATAATCTTTAGGTCTTTATATTAAGCTTATTAATAGTTATATTATTAAGAAAAGTATGTTTTTAATTTAATATATTATTAAATAAGGTTATATACCCATTTCTCTCTAATAAATTAAAGAGGGGTAGTTTTATAGATAATAAAAAAAATATTACTATTTCTTATA